>JAQPPZ010017013.1:3600000-4200000 GCA_028583015.1 Wollemia nobilis | reverse complement strand
ATTTCCATTCTCTGCTCTTTAGTAATCCTCTCTGCAACATAAAAACAACAACACAATAAAAATCATTAATAAAAACTCAGTAATTAATAATGCAAGTAAAATTAGTTCAATTTTATATAAATGATGATATCGTCCACTATTGGACGATATCGTCCCAAATTTGAGCAAAATCGTCTCCGATTTTGCAAGCCAAAATCGTCCCTAATTTGATGAAATCGTCCCCCTTTCATCGATTTCGCCCTTAGACGAAATCGACGAACTTGAGACGATTTCATCGAAATCGGGACGATTTCGTCCCGACGACGTCGACGGCCCAAAAATGGCCGTGATGCTCAAAAATTGCTCAAAATTCACCTAAAAAGCATGTAAATTCAACTTAAAGCATTCTAAACTAAGTTTAGACTCTTACCCGTAGCCCACGTCGGACCTCTGTCGATCTGTGCGCTGTCTCGACCATTTTGCTTGCAGAGCTCTAAAAACCAAAAAAATGAATAGTAACAATGAATTAGGGTTTTACCCTATTTTTCTTAATTTTATTCAAAACACAATTAAAAACATTTTAAAATTTTTGCTTTTTCATGTTTTTACCTCAAACGTTCGATTTGGGTAAAAACACGGAGGGGGCACCATAGTAAGTTGTCGTACGATTCGACCAAGAATCGTCGCCTAAAAATGGGAATAATTTTTGCTTTCTCGTAGATCGAGAAGAACTCATCTTTAACGCATTTTCTTCAGAAAATTCGCTAAAGAGGGGGCAAAATGTAGCACCCTAAAATTGGCGCAGTAAAACCTTAATAATTACAATTACTCTAGTAAATATTCAAATTCAAATTTCAACCTCCAAAACCGCTCCCAAACCGTCGTTTAACCCGTTTCCTCCTTTCCTGTGCCATTTTTAGAGTTTGTTTTGTCCGTTTGATGATATCGTCTCCGATAAGACGATATCGCCTCAGATCGAACGATTTCGTCTAGCGTAGGACGTCCAGACGATCTCGTCCCAAACTGATTTGTGCATAGTTGGACTCTATTCCAACGACGTCTCTAATCCGGGCAGAAGCATGTCTGCACCGTTAGAGACCTCCCCCATTGGAGATCTCCCAAATTGGGATGATCTCCAACCTCCCAACCTCTATCCTAAGCCTATTTAATCCTAGGCCCTCCCCTTAGCATCCCCCTGGCTGAAATTCCCTGTAACTCGAATTCTACACGCACTAGACCATCTTAAATCACTGTTTGCATTTGTATTTTTCCAAGTTTGTTTGCAGGAACTTCATTGTTTTTCAGCCGGAGCAAGCTCAATTCGTCTCAGACGATCTCGTACAATCTCGGACGATCTCGACCCAATTCGAGACGATTTCAACTGCAGTCCACATTGGGGGCAATCAGTGCCCAGAGTTTGCATTTTCTCCACTCTTTTTCGTTGCATTATTCTGCATTTAGTTAATTCTATGGTTATTCTTTATTATCCTGCATCTTGGAGTTCACCCATGTAGCTTTAATGCATAATAAAAGCATAAATTGTCATTAGATCATTATAATGCATTCGTGTCTTAGTTTGATATTATCATTTTAATGTTCTTACTGCCATTTTACATCATTACCCTCTGTTATCATAGTTGCATTCTCTGTATTTTGCATCTGTTTCTCTGTTTGCAGGTCTCTGACGAATTCGTCAGATCTCAGACGATCCTGTCAGATAGGAGACGATCCTGTCAAATTCCAGACGATCTTGACTGCTTCAAAAATCAGAATCTCCATCAGACATCCGGATCAGGTATGGCTCTGTAATTTAGCCTTTTCTCTCTGTTTTCTGTCTAATTTTGTTCTCTGTATGCATTTAGTCTGCACTTTCATAATAGAACAACTTAGTTTCATTTGGCCAAACCTAGGACTTGGATGATTAAAGATAAAACTGAACACATCAAACACATTCCCAACCTAGGCGTGGAAACTGCCATTCAAACGTTTCCTGGTGAACCCACCATCCGTCGAAAAATCACCATAATACACCTCCCCGAGAGGCGGGACCTTCGCAAGGCCTCTCAGTCCGAGGTACCGCGCCATCCTTTTCCCATCCTCCTTCCGGGCACGGATCCTATAGCCTGAAGGTAGGGATGCGAAAAATTTGGAGCGATACAAGTAGAATATCCAATTTAGCACTTTTCTATACCTTCACTTCATAAAAATCATACACCAGGGTGCTTACAAATCCTACAGAAGAGAATTACCCAATTTGATAGTTTATGTGATTGAGGGAAATTTACCTGATTTGGCAAGATTGGGATATCAAACTGTTTAGTTACAAAACTATATACGGTGGCTTGTAAAATAAAATATGAAATATTGGATAAGTGTGAAATCATACAAGATCTATCACTATATAATTTGAGATCGTACAGTGGTACAATTTGGATTTTGTACAAGATATTTAGTTGTCGCACATTGCTAGTTATAAGGATTGTACAATTGTATGATTTGGTCCATCAATTGGGAATAGCAAGCTTATAATTCTAAGCCTTGGAAAAAACCTCCCCACTAGTAATATTGCACCCCTATGCTACATTTGGTACCTTTTCCTTATCAAACTTGGCATTTTTGTTAAAACGAGTCAAATTGACAAGTAAAGAATACTATAAAACTGGAGGTGAATGAAAAACACTAGTGTGCAAAGGTGTAGGATATGGGAAGTACAAGAGAACATTCCAGTAAGAAGGAGTATGAGGATTTATCAAAGAGATAATGCAAGTAACTCAGACCATAGTACACATGAACCAAAAATAGACCAAGTTTGGGCATCTAAAGAAGAATATTTTGAAACACTACTGATAGAGATAGAAAGGGATGCAATATAGCCACCTATCATAGAGGTACAAGTTGATATAGAGGTATTGCACAATAAAGGTGAGTGGATGGTGACACCTAAGAAAGTGATGGAAGGGTTGCAAGGGAGTGATGGGAGTCAAACACCAGAGCAATAGGGCATGAGGTCTCAAGATAAAGAATCAAGACCATATTCCTCACATAAACAAAGGAAGTCATGGATTGAATATGCATGTGATTTTGGTAAATGATTGGTGGGATAGAATAAGATACCTCAGATAGAAAATTTTGATGATAACTATAGTAAAACACCCCCAAGGAGGAATCAAATAGATATTCCATGGGAGAACTCAAGTGACGAGGATGATTATCTAAATATGGCTAATAGGGAAGCCAAATAGAGATGTCCACCTTTTACAGGTGAGGGTAAGGAAGACTGGTGTAGTTCACATTACACTAGCAACACCAAACCAATGATACACAGGTATTTTTCCTTTGAACCAGTCAGAGAATCAAACCTTTCATTCCTTTCATGCCAAAAATAAGGATACAAGAGAAGAAGCCCCTTTACAATTTTGAAAATTCCCTCAAATACCCTATTTTCCATTTTTCCCACCTAAAACCATTCAAATTCAAATTTGAATTTTGGGGGAAACTTGTCGAGGTCATAACTTCGCACTCGTTAACCCGATTTACTATTACAGCATGCTTTCAAAAATGGCATGAAACGAGCTAAGCAGGGCAAACTTGGCCCTACACGCCAAGGATCGTGTCTAGCCAAAAATCCTCAAATTCGACCTCTAAGACCTTCAAAAATCTCCTGCAAGTTAAACTAGTTTTACAAAAAAAAAAATTACAATTTTTTTTTTTTTTGGGTGATGCAAGATCACTCTTACACCACTGGATGCTCCTGCATCAAAGACCCCATAAGACATATTGAAAATTGTATACAAATTTGGAGAGAAAATGGTGTAGACCATCCAGATGACTGGGTAACTTTATTTTCTACTAATTTGAGAGGATTGGAAATGGATTGGTATGTGAAGAGGAAAAATACAGTAGATTTTCATAATTGGAATCAAGTGAAGGAGAAATTCATTGAGGATTTTCAAACTTTAAAGGATGCTAGAGACATTGTTATGAAAATTTGTATAATGAAGCAAAATCCTGACGAGGATGTAAAATTATACAACCAAAGACTAAAGAATTTAGTAGATAATATGTAGATGCCTTTGAAAGATGTATTAGTTAAATAGTGATTTGTATATGGATTAATATCAAAATATAAGAAAAATATGAAGGTAGTACCATCAAAAACGTATGAGGAAGTGTTGGAGCAAAATCTGACTTTGGTTAAGTTTGCGCCCAAGACTTTGCCAACATTGAAAGACCAGGTTAGAACAGAGTCTACCTGGTTCAATATCCAGAGGGGGCTGGTTCCTTGATTCTTTAAAAAAATAGGGAGATAGGTAAATGCATAAAGAGAGGTAAATATAGCTATGGCTAGAGAGTTAAAATTATACAGATTAAGCAACAACAAAATAATTCTTACAACCTTTTGCAGAGAAGCATAACAGAGAACCAAAGCATAGAAACTAAAACCCCTGGTGAATATCTTATTTAAATGCAGCTTATCCCTGAAGTTAATCATAAAACTAATACAAAAATCAATGCAAGAATTTAGAGTAATAATTAATGCAAATTATAATCAACTTAGTTTTAAATAGCAATAGACAACACATACATACTTGATTTGAAACACCAGTTATCTAAGAACCAAAATGGATGATCTTTATTAAGATTTCAGAAGTTCGTATACATAGCCTTGTAAACACCTAAGATTTGACCATTTTTTTGGGTCACTCATTATATATAAGAGTTTTACATAACAAAAAAAACTAAAAGTTGTTACAACATTGTGCTCGTAGGCTCATTCTGGTTCAAAAGAAGTTGAGGGAGTATAGAATATTCAACTAAAATTCGTTGAGATATTCTAGTTATGGTTATCTTCTTTAACCTCTTTAGAGATGTCATGGTCCATTTGGGCTTCAGAATGTTGTTTCATCATGACTTTTGGCCTTAGCTCTACATTAGCTCTTCAAAATGTTGCCCAATCAAGAATTTTCACCTTGGCTCTGCCTTAGCCCTTCAAAATGTTGTGCCATCATGAATTTTAGTCTTAGCTCTACTTTAGCTCTTCAAAATGTCACTCGATCATGACTTTTCACCTTGGATTTACCTTATCCCTTCAAAATATTTCATCCTAATGCATTTTATCCTTAGCTCAGCTTCCAACCTTCAGAATGTCATGCCATCATGAATTTTGATCATGGCTTCATCTTCGATCTTAAAAACATCGCCTGATCATGAATTTTAGCCATAGGTCAGCTTTCGACCTTTAGAATATTGTGTCATCATGAATTTTGGTCTTAGATCTACTTTAGCTCTTAAAAATGTTTCCTGATCATGAATTTTTACCTTGGCTCTACCTTAGCCCTTCAAAATATCACATCCTCTCAAATTTTGGCCTTAGCTCTACTTTAGCTCTTCAAAATGTTCCTCCATCATGACTTTTCACCTTGGATCTACCTTAGCCCTTCAAAAAATTGTATCCTCATAACTTTTGGCCTTAGCTTAGCTTCCAGCCTTTAGAATATCACACCATCATGACTTTTGATCATGGCTTTGTCTTTGGTCTTCAAAAAATCACTTGATCATGACTTTTAGCCTTAGCTCAACTTATAGCCTTTAGAATGTCATGCCATCATGACTTTTGGCCTTAGCTCTACTTTATCTCTTCAAAATTTTGCCCAATCACAACTTTTCACCTTGGCTCTACCTTAGCCCTTCAAAATATTGTGTCCTCATGACTTTTGGCATTAGCTCTACTTTAGCTCTTCAAAATATCACTCATTCATGACTTTTTGCTGTGGCTTCATCTTTGGTTTTCAAAACGTTGCTTGATCACAAATTTTGTCTATACTTAGCAAAATATTGAGAGTATTACTCCCTATTTACCTAGGTGTGGTCATTTTGACCAATATTCTTGGTGCCTCCTAGGGTAATTTTGTTAGTAGAATGTCAAAACCTAGAGCCTTTATCCATTGGGGAATGGAGTAAACAAAAACAACTTAAGAAAAAGAAGGGAAAGAAGGGTATTGATACAATCACAAAAAGCTTCTTTATTTGGGGTAGTCATTCTTATGTAGTATATTCTTCATTATATTTTTTTGCTTCACCTTTATTGGGAGTTGTTGCACTATTTGATGAATATTTCTTAGCTTTTTTCATTTGTCCTTTTCTTTAACTATTTTGTTATAGGTGGTGTAGGCCTTCCTCCAGGTTTCCTCATTTGTATCTATTTTTTCCCTGAAAGTGTTGTACAGATACACCAAATCTTCAATATTATCATATAATAGGGTCATTTATTTCATATACAACTCACGTAGGCAAGAGTTCATCTAGGTAATATCCTAAACCATGCTAAAATTTGCTCTTCTTGAACAAGCTCTTCCCAGCTATCAATTTTTGATTTATCTTCTAAAACTTTCCTCCAGGCAGCTTTCAATTCATCTTCTATTAGGATCTTTGAATATTTGTCCCAGAAGCTAGGCATGCCACAATTTTTAGCTATGCTTATGCATTTTAGAATTGCCTTAGCCTCTACTTTGAGCTCCTGTATGAGCTTGGCACTTTTGGTCACCAACTTGTACCTCTTGAAGAAATTTTTGGCAACTATTTTGGCCTGGGACCAATTCTTATCTCGTGCTCTATATCCAATTATTGCTTGCATGCTATCCACTAGGACTTGAATTTTATTGGTTGCTGACAGCCTTATTACTAGGAGCTTGAAAGATGCTTCTAATTTATCTTCTACTTAGCCCAATGTATCTTTGATTTTGAGAAGATATGAGAGTGTGGGCCTAGCCTTTAGGGTCATCTTGTTGATGCTTTAAATCATATTCATTTTTACTATCCTTACCCTTTACTTAGATAAACAACTGGTTTGATCAACGATGTCAAAGAGCTACTTTTTAAGGTCCTCAACCTATTATTGCAGTACTTGAATATGCTCTTTAGCTTTCATCGCTCTCTCTTTGTAGGGGGCCACTTCATTAAACATCTACTCCCATTTTTTGGCTTCATTTTTCAAAGCCCTTTCTGTTATCTTTTGCTGGTGCAAGGCTTCCTCTAAATGCTTTCTTGATTGTTCAACTTAGAGGTACTTTTCCTCGTAGAACTCAACATTCAGATAAATCATTTCCATGTGAGTCTGAGCCTTGCCCCACTCATCATCCATGGGTATTTGAGTGATATATTCTATGGTTACCTCAACTTGGTAGTCCTCTAGGGTCATTTCTTTCTCTAGATTTTTCACAAGTGGGGTCATCTTCATAGTGGAATTTTGCATGCGTATGGGGTCCAACATTGATCCTTCTCTGACATGGGCTATATCATTAGAACTTCAAGAGCTCCATAACTTCAACCATGTAGCAGTGTTCAAGGTGGCTTTCATCAATTTATTTAATTTAGTAATGGTAGGATTGCTTGCAAGAAAAGCAATTTGCATTGCTTGGAAGCTTATAAGGTTGGTGGAATAAGGGAAAGGAGTGGTGGCTAGAGAGGCTTCCATACTCAATTGTTTAATGGGGGAACCTGTGTGAGTAGAGGAGGACCTTGGTGGAGTTTTCTGAGTTGATGGTGGTGATGGTGGAGGCTAATGAGAAGGTGATGGCGATGGTGGAGGCTAATGAGAATATGTGGGAGAAGGATTATCTCGATGTTTAGAATGGGAAGGGGAATTATTCTGGGAATGAGAAGAGGAAGAAGGAGTAATGATATTTATAGGAGACATACCTAAGTCCTTTGGTGGATTGGTGTTGTTGGTCCCCTATGATTTTTTGGTGTAATTTTCTATGATCTGCTTTAGGACCAAGTCATCAACTCCTGTTGTTATTTTTGTTAGTGTTTGCTCCTCATTGGGGGTTTCTTTTGGGGAAGGTTCTTCAATTGTCTCGACCATTTGTTCAACTGTCTTCTGATGCTTAGAAGTTTACTCAGATCTTTCCCTTGTTCCTTCCTAGTCTCATGATTCTTCATGTTCTTTTGAATTTTCCTAATATTTTGATTCTTCATGTTCCTCTAATTATTCAAAGGGTGTTTCTTATTTTTCATTTTATTTTTGTCTCTTACCTTATCTTATTTTGCTTTCCATTTTCTTTATTCTATTCTCTAATTTCTGTTCTTGAGCTGATCACCATAATTAGACCCTGTGTTTGGTCTGAAAGGGGGAAAGAAGTTACAATATTTCCTTTTAGGGACTTCTATCTGTTCAACATTGATTTACTTCCCTTTATCATTTTTAGTGCTACCTTTAATTTGTTTGATGTGGATGCCATTTATTACCAAAGGGACTTTATCCACCAAAGTCTTAGACCAACTATCATGGTTCTCGTCATACTTCATGGAGAAATCCTTGTAAATATTTATCTCATACCTGGAAAAGGTCTATATGTGACATATCATTTGCCACCATGCTAATATTTTAGTGTGATTCCAGTCTTATACCCTTTTCTTGGTACCTTTGATGGTCTTGTTACTTATCTTGTGGGTTGGGTTTACCTCAAGGCACCAATCTAACAAGTGCATATAGAAGTCATGCCATAGGGGCAATGGCTGCATTTTTTCAATGTGCCATTCTAAAGGTCAATCTTCATAATTGTTCCTGCCCTACTTATCAGTTTATCTATCAAATAAGTGAAATTTCTTGAAGGGGTCTTTATTTAGGGTGTCTTGCCTCTGAGCAAATTTGTCCTCAGGGTCATACTTCCATTTCTATGGCAACTCTATCAATTTTAGATTTCTTAGAGCTCAAGTAATTTTTTGTGGTCCCCCTTTTTTGACACCGTTACTCCCTTGAACTAAAAAGGCATGAGTAAAGTACTTGTTAGATGAGTGTCTGTACTTAATTTACAATTAATAAACTATGTTTACCTTATATACTCTAGAGTGAATAATCACATAGTAACATAATAAAACAATAAGAAAGGTTTTTTTATGAAGTCGTAGAGCCTAAAAAACACCCCTTATGTTAGAATAAATCAGTATCCTTCCTTTGCATGGGGGTGCCTCAAGGTATCTCACATATGTTAGGGGATTCTAGGCATGACACCATATATAAGTTTTAATACTAGATCCAAGAGTTCCATGTTGAAGTGATAGTATGAATCCGCATTTGAAAGGAGCAGCGTTCGTTCACATACAGGCAGAAAGTCTCCCTTTTGGTCTTTTTGTGTAGTAGGGATAAAATTCAAAATTTTTGCCTAAAAGAAAAATAAAATCCATACTAGGTAAGAGGAGAACCTGAAAGAGTCTAGGATATCTTTCTGTAATTTGAAAAGCCCTACATGCAGCTACTCGCCTAGGCATTCTAGCCAATAAAAGAATATCGACACTCTTCTTGGGTCTACATGTGTGCCACATCATAGAATTTGGGGTTAGATATGCATTGTGCTATCACAACCTACCATCCGTAGACCTGCAAGTCTATTTTGAGCCCCACCACCATGGCCAACATGGAAAAGAGCTCCTTGCTTTTGAATTTTTCCAAGGGAATTGGGGATTTTGGCATGGATCCTTTGGGAAGAGAATAAAACATATGCTCTTGCAAAAATAGTCGTATGTTTAGGTCATTGGTGTAATAATTTGTAGAATTAGCAGGTCCAAATGGAATGGTGGAAACTACAAGCTTCCTACCACAGGTAAAGGTGGCCCTAATTAAATCGGTGTCGAGCATGAAAATGACTTCATTCTTGAAGTTCCTTACTATTATATTCTTAACATCATAAAATTTTATCATGGCCCTGATTAACTCGGGGTAGGGGTGGACCTCAGGGTAGACATACTAGTAGAGCAGAGAGTGGTAAGGGAACATGAGTGGGCTTAATGGGGAAATATCTATGGCCAATTTGGCTGCTATATCCTTCTAGATTTAACCTAGGTCCTTCCATGCCAGCTTTGTATCAGTGATATGGCTATCAGGGTCTATAAAACTACTTTCCTTTTTGGATGACGTTAATTTTCCCTTTGAATAAAAGTCTAGAGGTGTGGTTTTCATGGTTGAATTTTATTTTCTATAATAAAACCTGCTTGAAATGTGCTTAGCATAGAGTTGCAGATATTTCTAGAAGAGTAGGGAGCACAATGAGCAGAAAGGAAAGAATGCAGAATATGAAAAGGGTGATAGAATCTTTTATGACTTAGTCGATTGTGCATGCCCATGCCAAGGTTACATGCAATAACTACCCAGGTGACATGGAATAACTATGATTGGTGGCACATGTTCCAATATAAAATTTGAACATTACTGGATACCTAGATCTATGTACCAACATTGAGGAAATAACTAAAATTTTAAAATGAGCCGATGATATTGCTCCACTGCTATCCTGGGCCAATAAATTGGTGTCACCTTAGCTCTACTTTGGACCAATAAGTGGGTACGGTGATACCTTAAAAAGTGAGGCCTTTTTTTATAATGTTGAGAAAACTATTTTTCTTGCCAAAAGTTCTTGGCTACTCTGAGGGGCCTTTGAGTGCCGAAAAGTTGCACCATCATGATAATTTTCCTTGGAATGACAATCGGCTACCAAGAAGTCACAAAACCATGACAATTTACTTTGAAGGGGCCTTTGAGCACTAAAAATTCATGCCATCATGACAATTTTCCTTGGAACAGCCATCGACTACCAAGAATTCATGAAACCACAACAATTTAATTTGAAGAGGCCTTTGAGCATCGAAAAGTTACGCCATCATGACAATTTTATTTAGAATGGCCATCGACTACCAATAAGTCATGAAAATTTGATAATTTACTTTAAAGGGGCCTTTGAGCACCGAAAAGTCATGCCATCATGAAATTTTTCCTTCAAGACTGAAAGAAAGAAAATATTTACATAAAATACATACAAGGTAGAGGAAGACCTGTTACATGTAGTATAGCTTCAAGTGGAAGCCATTAATGGGGATAGGTTGAACTTGGCCCTATTCATTTCTCAGATGGAAGTAGTTTTGTTGTTTTTCTTCTATTACTTCAAAAGGGCCTTCCTAGAATGCATCAAATTTATCATGATTTTCGGGTTTTGACTTCTTTTCATTCCATCTTAGGACCAAGTCTCCTACCTTGAAATTTTTGAGGGTGGCCTTTTTATCAAACCATTTTTTCATGGCAATCACATGTTTTTGATAGTGATCATGGGTTTTCTCATTTTTTTCTTCCAACTGTAGGAGTTGGATCAACATATTATCCATTGGTTCAGCTTCCTATGTACCGATTTCATTGAGTAGCTTTAGAATTGGGATCTCTATGTGAATTGGAAGAACTACTTATTTGTCATAGACTAGAGAGTAGGGAAATGTGTTTATAGACTTCTTTATGGTTATTCTATCAGCCCACAGTGCTTGATTTATCAAAGAGTGCCACCTTCTCTTATTATCCTGTAGGATTTGTTTCAAAATCCTGAGCATGTTTTTATTTGTAGATTCGGCTAATCCATTTCCCTATGGATAATAGTTTGAGGATGTTTTTAAGTAAATCCCATATTTACATGTAAATTCGATCATATTGGCACCTACGAAGGATGAGCTATTATCTATGACTAATGCATCTAGGACACCGAATATCGTGATTAAGCTTTCCACGAATTCTATTACAACCTCCTGGTCTACTTTTTTGGTAGGTATTGCTTCTGCCCACTTCGTGAAGTAGTTGATAGCCATCAGAATGTATTTATGTATAGAAGATGGTTTGGGCTCTATTATTCCTACAAAGTATAATCCCCATTGCTGAAAAGGTTGTTCAAATTGAATGAAATTTAGGGGCATCAAAGTATTCTCATTCCTTCTGATGTATCTTTGGCATTCCTCATAGTTTATTTTTATTCTGAAGGTGTCTACAAAAATAGTTGGCTAGTAACATCTAGTTATGATGATTTTTAAGGTAGTGGTCCTTCCTAAGTAGTATCCTCCAGATGAGCCACTATGGAATTCCTCCAAGATCTTCTATTTTTTATTTTCATTTACACATCGAAGCAACACTCCATCCAAATTCTTTTTGTATAGTCCCTCAAGTAGTAGGGTGTATTTTAGAGCCTGGATCCTATACCTTATTCTTTGTGAAGCATTCAATCTTGATGAGCATTTTCTAATTTGAAAATATTAAGTTAATCCATCTGCCCAATCAAGTTGCTCTGATGGTTGATCATCATATGATGCTACTTCTTGAGTTTGGCAAGCTATGTATTTTGATGTAGCTTGCTTGGTGAGCTCTTGGTAAAGTGCTCTACCTCTTACCATCTTGGTTGGGTGTATTTCTATGTCGTATTCTTTTATTTTTGTCACCCAACTGGCTCTTATATCACCAAGCTCCCCTTGTATGATGAAGTTTCGTACATCGAGGTGTATTTTATAGATAATAACCCTACTCTATGATAAGAAATGCCTAAACATTTTTAAAGACTTTATTATTGCATAGATCTATTTCTCAATGAAGTTATATTTTTCTTCATGTTCTTGCATAGTCTGACTTAGAAAAGCTATGGGCCTTTCTTCATTGTCAGTTCCTTTCTGTGTGAGCACTGTAGTGTAGCTTCCTTGTTCACCTATAGCATATAAGATGAAATCTCTAGAGTAGTATGGGTTCACCAGGATGGGGTCTAAAGATATTTTTTCTTTGATCTACTAGAAAGATTGTTTCCTTATATCTATCCACTTGAACACATCATCCTTTTCCAATAATTTCTATCATAGGCTTGATGATTTGCATAAAATCAACTATGAATTTATGCACAAAGTTGATCTGGCCGAAGAATGACTACAATCCCTTCTTGTTAGGTGGGACAAGGAAATCTAATAATGCTTTCACCCCATTAGGGTCTATAGCTAGACCATACTTAGAGACAACATGGTCGAGCATAAGTCCTTCTTCCACAACGAAGATAGATTTTTTGGGATTTATGGAGATGTCAAACTCCTTGCATTTCTCAAACACATTCCTGAGATGTGTTATGCGATATATTTTTTTGTGGGAGAACACTGTCATATCATCTAGGTATATCACTATTATTTTATTAACAAGTTCTCCAAAAGCCACATCCATAGATCTTTAAAAAATTTCTCCAGCATTGGATAACCCGAAGGGCATTCTCTGGTAAGCAAAACGTTCCCCACTTGGTTGTGAACGTGGTCTTGAATTGGTCTTCGTATTTAACCCACACTTGATTGTACCCAGAGAAGCCATCCAGGAGTGAGAACCTTTCTACTCCTACTACTATGTGTAGGATTTGGTTGATCTATGGGAGAGGGTAATGGTATTTGAGTGAAGCTTTGTTCAAGTTGTAGAAGTCGATGCACAGTCAAATATCTCCATTCTTATTTCTAACCAAAACTAGGTTAGAAACCCAAGTCAAATGCTTTATTGGGTAAATAATTTTATCTTCAAGCAATTTTAGCAACTCTTGCTTCATAAAAGCTTTAATTTTAGGATTCACCAATCATTGCTTTTGCAAAAATGACTTTGTACCTTCCTCAAGTTTGATCGTATGCTAGATCATCTCTATAGAATAGACTTTTAGGTCACCATAAGTCTAGGTGATGATTTCTAGAAATTATTTGCATGATTCCCTGACCTTGTCCAGTTCTACTTTTGTAGTTTTCACTCCTACTTTGATAACTTTATCAGGTCCCATATGAGATTCTCTGTATCTGTGCTTGTCAACTTTAATTTTATGTCCATTTGAACTGTCATTATTATCAAATAAGCTTTCAAGGGTGACCAAATATTTTGGGATGTGATTATTCTTTAACTTAATTATGATTGCATCCTCCTCATCATCAACTGTCCTATTGCTAGAGCAGTTCATATCATGGATGAGGAAGTCCACTATATTTTTATCATTGTCAAAAGCTTACCAGAAGGTATCTCTATATGGCACAGAAGGTTTGTATATTAGCCTAATTATTTTTGAATTTTGGATGACGTTGCTTGTAGGGTAAAAATTTACCCCTACTAAAGCCAACAAGTCTCCATGAGTATTTTTCTCTCTTGGAATTGCTTTGATATTCAAAGATATAAAATATTTCAACAAGTCCCAAACTTTATTTTTGTAAGACTTAAGGTAATGTTGCTTACTTACACATTTCTTAGTTACCTTGTTTACTATCAGTTCGGAGTCTCTAAAGATCTATAGTTGTTTGATACCCATATTTTTAGCTTTCTTGAGTCCTAAATAGAGTGCTTCATACTCTGCTACATTGTTAGTGCAACTCCAGGTTAACCGGTAAGAGAAAACATTTTATTTGTCTGTTGGAGAGATTAGGACAATACTTAATCTAGATCCATTTTTACATCTATCCCCATCAAATAAAAGCTTCCACAACTGATCGATGGTATTGGTTAACCAGAGGGGGAGAAATAAGATCACTTTTTTCAGGTTTTAAAATTGTGTAACTCCCAATGTTAGTCTTAATCATGGAATTGAATTCTTGGAGAGAGAATTGGCCTTCCTCCTATAATAAATTTAGAGCTTCTTCCATAAATTTTAGGTCCCCTAGTTCCTCTATCATTATGTTCATAATGGTGGGTTTTTTGTATTCTTCTTCAATTATCTCAATATGGAAAGTTGATGGCTTCTCATTAAATATTTTCACTCTTTTGTCCTTGAACGGGATTTCCAAATATGAGAAATATAGTGATAAATATCATCCTATATTAGTTGTGAAATCCTTGGAGAGACACATACCAAAATAGGGCTCTAAGTCCACTACTACCACTTCTTGTATGATAGTGAGCTGGGGTAGTCTGTGGAGCACTATTGGGATATCCTTGATTATCCCTACCATTTTTACAAGGGTTTCATCTAACTGTAAGACATCGGGACTACTTATTGTATATTCCATACCCATGATATCATATACTGCTTTGGGCATCACAGTGGTTGTAACTCTAGAGTCTATCATACAGTTGTGAACTACACACCCTTCCATTTGGAGAGACAAATAAAAAGGAGGGGGTCTATTTTTTCTTGAAGTGGATGTCAGACTAGCTTGTGCAGAATCCATCTGAGTTGGGGTTTTATTCTTATTTTTCATAGACCTCAAGGATTATTGCAACAAGTCAATATTTCCAGGAAGCTGCAAAACTTCATACATAGTTGCCTTGTAGGGGGTTTTCTTCATTTCCTTGACTATGTTAAATGGAAGGGGTTAAGGAATTTTCTCCTTCACTGTTGTGTCATACTTATTTATGTACCCCTAAGTAGCATCAATCCTTTGATGCTTAGTAAGTGAGGGATATCTCAGTTTGTCCCTAGCTTGTTCCTATGTTTCTTCTTCTTTCTATCGAGGTGCTTCCTTACGAGTTTCTACATCTTTCTGGCTTGAACTTAGGGGAGATTTTTCATAAGAGGTCCTTTTCTCAATAGATTTCATTATAGGTGAAGGCACCTTTAGGGGGTTGAGATCTTGGGGATCAACCTGTAAGGGTTTATTTCTTGATCTGGTAAGAATAACTACTTGTTCAATAGAAGGCATCATGAAATTATGATTTTCTTCTCTAATCATATTCACCTGACCCTTGAGACTTATTTCAACCTTCTCAATGGCTATATTTTGTACCTGATGTTGGTGAATCATGCAAGAATTTTCACCATGGGGATCATTACATATGGAGCACCAAAAATTTGACTCTTTTGAAGCGTTACTGGGTTTGCTATCTTCATTGGTATAAACAATGCTAGATTTGTCATAAGTTCTACCACTTGTGGAGGCTTGATCCTTTGTTATTTGTGGGAATCTCCTTGGGGTGAAATTTATTTCCACTTATCTTCATTCCATTTATGTAAATTTATTTGCCAAAATTTTGAATGATTCTTGTAGATCTTGCAGGACAACAAGTTGAGGATTTGGAGTTGATGGAACTATTATCATAGGGAGTGTAGGAATCGCAGGGAGCATTGGAGGGATGAGGGGTGTCTGTATTAATGGAATATTAGGCTACCTAGTGCACTTGGGAAGACTAGGGTTGGAATTTTAAGTAGGCATTTGAAAAAAATGTTTGAGCAGAGTTGGATGTTGCTGCAGTCAATAACATTTCCTGCAATTTTTTTTTTTTATACCTGATTCAGCTACATAGACAGGGGTTGCCTATCCTATATTATTTATACTGATCATAGTTTGGGCTAAAAAAGAAATATTTTTGGTTTGCACAATAAGATAAGAAGTGTACAAATTTAGCAGATCAACTACTTGTTAGGTAGGATCACCTCTAATGATATTAACTATTGTCTGCGTAGGCTAATAATTGCTAGGTTGCGGTTTAGTGTGGTAAAATCCTAACAATCTTTAAGTAATAATGGAAAACTCTAGGATCACCGTTAAGTTGCAAACTCCTATTTTGATTGTGCAAAATTTTTTGTGATATTTTTTTTAATAGATTCACATTACATAGACAAGGGTTGCATGTCTTGTATTATTCATATTGGCCACAAGTTAGGCTAAAGTTGGTGGTTGATTTACTTGCCCTGTTTGTTGTTGTTGGGATCTCTCTTTGAGAAGAATTCAGACTAGGCAACAGATTTTGCATCTCTAAGTTGTGGAAGTAAATGGCATTCATCAGTGATATGTCCCTATGAAAAAATGCTACAGGTAGCTGATATGGCTATTTTTTTCAAGGGATAGTCTTGTATATCTACCATGATATCTTTCCCAACACCTAGTATAAATTTTTTATACTACCCTGATGATATGGATATAAAAAAGGCAGTACTAGAAAATGGATATTCTAAATATTTTAAGAGATATTATGTTTCTTGATAATGATGATGATGAATTCTTTCAATTTTTATCAAGAATTTCAAACATAGGCAATTTAACCCCCAAGTGTGAAGATCACCTCCATGTGGTTGCTTATTTTTTAAATGGATTGAAATGCAACTGTCAATAATTATTATTTATACCAGCTATTACATTCATATTTTACTCTGAACTTCATAACTTAGCATAATAATAATTATTTGACTGCTTTTACTCTCTAATAACACCATGATCCCTGACAACGGTGCAAAAATGATGCGTTGTCGTTAAGCACATCATTAAATCTCAAATATCTTATCAATCCGGGGTGGTGTCCAAGGCTATCTACGATAGAAGGCTAGGGCAGAGTACAATTCAGGCATTCAAATTTTAAGCATTTATTGGTGAAGCAAATTTTGGTTTAGCCTTTTGGTGTCACACTAAACCTAGTCTGCAGAATGGAAACTAAAATAAATTACAAGAATTGAAAAATAAATCTAAATTGTAGAATTTAAAAATTAATTACAATTGTAAGAATTAGAAATGGATGAATTAAAATATAATCTACTTTTGCAGAATTGAAATAATAGAATTGAAATTGCTAAATTGAAATGTTGCTAAAATGAAATCCTAAATTACACTTACAAAATTGTAACCTAGTTTACTCTTGTAGAATGGAAGTGATGCTTGGAAATGAAACACCTGTGAATGCCCTACCACAAAAGGTTGTCAAGCTTCTACTATAGGAATTGACAGCAAAATTAAATCTGCTGGAAATTGAAAGCTGCTGAAACATAAAAATAACAGAACATAGAAAGAAAAAGAAAAATGCTTAATATAATTTTTCAGCTGACAAACATAAATGTTGTACACAAACATAATACAAAATGTAAATAACATTATACAAACTTAAAATAAGAAAAGTAAACTTGACAAGTAATCTGTTAATTCTGCTGTAGCAAAATTACAAATTAAAACCTGCCATAAAAATCCTCCTTCTAGATATGAAAGTGGTCTCATACTTCCTGATCTAGAAGGAGGTTAAAAGCACTCCTTAAATAATTAACACTCAAAATAAAAAATGATAAAAATAACTGCACTTTTATTGATGACAAAACATGTTGAAAACTATTACAGAAAATTACTGTACAATCCTAATTGCTGCTATTGAAAACTCCCCTCTATTCTAATTCCTAAATGTCTCAACCAAGGAGGTATTTGTGTTATTTATATAAATATTTACAACATATCCCATGCTCAAATTAGCCTATGTGCTACTTTAAAGTGATTTGCCAATAATTCTGGATCTGAAATAAATGCAAATCTGGACAGTTTGTGTTGTAGTAATAGTCATTGACACTTAGAAAGCATCTTTAGTGGTGGGAGTACATGGGAGGAGTCTAGAAATATCTCACACATATTTCTCCACTTCATAATATGTCATTTATATCTTGCAAACAACTCTTTATTATGCTGCAATTTTTTCTGGGTTTATCCTAGAAGAGGATCAAAATTGATATTTTCCATGAATGGTGGCTTTGGATGACAAGGACGACAAAATCATATGGGAGATATTTTACTTTAACATTTTTAACCTTATTTCTCTTTTTCCATCGTCAAAAATTAGTCAAAAAGTCAAAATTCACTTTTTGTTCTCATTCCGAAGATAAGTGGCTCATTTTGAAGAGACTGTATTTCTCATTCCAAAGATGTCTGCTCATTCTAAAGAGACTGTATTTCTCATTCTAAAGATGTCTGCTCATTTTGAAGATCTTCAGAATGAACAACTATGTGCTTTTCAAGTAATTTCATCTACATTTCTTAGGTGGGTTAGCTCTTAGGATCAGATTGCAATAGCCTTCATCTCTCTCCATGTGTGAATTTCATGCCTTGCCATTCATTGGTAGCTTGCTAGAATTTACATGGTAAATTACTGCATTTTCCAACTCTGCTGCACGGTTGTAAAATATTGGTATTTATTGTAAATTCAAACAAATTAGAACATAGAAAAATTATTCAAATATCAACATAAAGGAGTACATCAAGTTGCTACTGAATTTATACACTTCATTCACCAAGTAACCATGCTAAAATAGTGTAATAGTGCTGCACAATTGTCCCTGTTCTGTTATACCCCATTGTTGCCTATTTAGACGATGTGGGAATGATTCTAAATAGGTGAGATGTCTTTTGTAGTTATTTTGAACTCATTCCATCCATATCCTCATGTTTTGCTTGACAACTTCAAGGTGTTCCTATAAATTGACAGCTTGCTAATTTTTATATGGTTGTTTTTTTTAGATTTTCAGATTTATGACAATCTTAATAATTTGGCTTCAATGTGGACTTCAAACAAGTTGATGTTAGGAGTAAAACTAAAGGGGATTATTTTATTGATACAGATGATTACAATATATAGGCATAAGCCTATATTCAACACATGACACTCGTCAAGAGAAACTGACAAGTGTCAAGGTGAAGGCATAGTGCACTTTAACTCTAACATTCCCCCTTAAAGTGCACTATCCTAACTAAAGAAGAAAAAAAACAAGTCAACATTATGTAACATTCCCCCTTAATGTTGAATTCTCTAAAACAACCTATCATCCTCTCTTATTGCTGATTTGGTCTAGGCTCGTGCTCTTTGCGCTTGGCTCTCCAACTATGAATAATGCTAGATTCACTATGTATACATCTCGGTTTGTTGCCTCAAGGTCAGCCACTTCCATGGGTCTGTTGCCACTGGGTCACTCGTCTAAGTGCCTCAGGGTCATCATGGGTGCCTTAGGGTCAACCACTTCTGGGTCTATTGCCTCTGCAGGTCATCCTCAGAGGATGTTGCCTCTCGTAGGTCACTGACTAGTCCCACCATAAATATCAAATCCTTCCTTATGGTGAACTCAATCTAGAAGGTGTCGGTATCTACCAAAAATGCACCTAATACAAAGGAAAAAAGAGCCATATAAGAGTGTCAATCTCTGTCGAAAATGCACTCAATACAATAAAATGAGCCATAGATCAAAATAGGAGGAGAGAAGAAGAAAAAAGAGAATCTTCTAAAGTGTCTTCGTCTGTAGTCTTCAGAAGTAGATCCGGAAAAAACCTCGGATAGAGTCTAGGGTGTCTTTGTATGTAGTCCCTAGTATAAGTGTCCTTATGGTGACCATGTCATCCCATTGAAATGCATGGGTAACCAGCCACTGCATTCGCCAAGTGTATAGAAAAGATCACTAGGTACAAGAATCACATATAAAATTACCTTGGGAGTGTCGGGTACAACCGAGAGTGCACTCCAAGGGAGAAAAACTTTGAGGTTAAAAAATTCAATTGAAAATAGCCTCAGAATTACAATATGACACCACCATTGTGTTCGTCATGGAAAAATCTTCCCAACGACTATAAACATGGGTATAGTCGAATCTCAATAAATCCTTCATACATGGGAAAAAACAATAGCAACCTCACTAAGCAACAAAAAATAGTCTCAATTTTCCCTCGCAGGGGAATTACAATGGCCCTATGAAGCCCTTCCACGACATGTGGGAAAAAGAAAATGCCCCACTATCATTTTTAAATAAATATACCCCTTACAAAGAAATTACAGTCCATATGTTGACGTGAAAAACATTATTGGCCCATACAATAGAAAAAGTGGACCCCTCCACTTTGTAAAAGTTGCCCCCTCTCACTTATGAAAAAAATAGGTTACATATATAATGGGATATTTTATTGATAAAAATAGGTTACATATATAGGCAAAAGGCCTATATGATAAACTGACAAGTGTCAGTATAAACTGACAAGTGTCAAAATAGAGGCATAGTGCACTTTAACTCTAATAGTTGAAGGGCAGGAAAACATTCATAAACCATTGTGAATTTAATGGATATCAGCATACCACATTTGGCTGTTTGATATGCATATTTTTATTTGCTACTTAATCAAGCAAAAATAGTCACAAAATGCTAAAAATAGTCAAAAACAGAGATATAATGATCCTAACATAAAATCATGCAAAAACTTAACAAATATATATTCTAATCAACTAATTGGCATTTAACTTAATAATATGACAGTTTTTTATATGTCAAACATAGTGTAAAAATGAGATATTTTTAGGCCTCATCAGTTAGTCTTATGAGCAGAGTGCAAAGCTTCATGAACTATGATAACTCCATCCAATATTTAACTACCCTGGACAGAGATTCCCTGGCATGGATCTATGATGCGGGGCAGAATATATCTCATTCTATTTACAATGGATTTAGTTAGGATCTTGTAAGAAACATTTCACAGACTGATTGGCCTGAAGTCAGCCATAGATTCAGGGGTTTACTTCTTAGGAATTAGAGAAATAAAAGTAGAGTTGATACCTTTTGGGATATGATTGCTTGTTTGGAATTCTTTGACAGCAAAAATTACATCCTTACTTACGATGTCCCAAAAATCTTGATAAGAATGAGGAGGAAAGCCTTCGGGTCCTAGGGCTTTGTCTGGCTCAATGCTAAACAAGGCTTCCTTAATTTCCTCATCAAGAAAGGGAGCTAGAAGGTTAAGGTTTATATCCTCATTTATTATAATAGGAATTTATTGCAAGAGAATATCTTTGGCCTCCTCATTGCACTGCGATTCTTGACAAAGGATAGAATTGAAATAAGTTACTACCTCCTTTCTGATTTCTGTTAAGTCTTGAGTAATAGAACCATCCAGGTTCGCGGTTCAAATCCTGCGTGCTCTAGGGTGATTTTTTATTTGTTGGTTAAACACGCCAAAAATAGGTCATAAGATATCCGTCGTGCATTCCTCTCTCCATAGGATTATCTAGCTTAGGTGGTTCGGTTGTGCTCTACAATGACCGAAGTCAGGGGTTCCAACCTCACTGATGACAGAGCCTCTACGAATTTTTTTTTGGCTACCAAGCAACATTTGTTTCCCAACAAATATTACTAAAGCAATTTTTTTTGTGCCAAGCAAATTTTTATTGTCACAATATTTTTGACAATTTTTTTTGTCATTTTTTTGCAACTTTTGACACTTTGTGTGAGGGACATTTCTTTTGAAAATCAGGGGCAGTTTTTTCAATGGAGAACCTAGGAGCAATTTTTTTCCTTTCAAAGCAATATTGGAGGGATAAGTTTTTTTTTTTGCAAACAACAAGGGGGGATATCTCATATGCATTTATGTCTTGAAAAATTCTAAAACAACAGGGGGAATCAAATTAAACTAGCATTGTAAAAAGGTGCATTTTTAGTGGAAACCAACACCTCAAGTAGTTAAATTTGTGGGCATATGTGGTTTTTTTTTGCATTTAAATTTATTGTTTTCTTGAATTAACCATCACACAAATAAAATAAAATAAAAGACCCCAAATTTATACACCTTATAAAGGTCTGGCAGGTATAAAGGAAGGGAGACCAAAATGGCCACTGTTCACAAATATCTCTTAGATTCACAGTTGCTGAAAGGTTCTAACTTCATTCCATGGAAAACAAATATGTGTGCCATTATTCAGGTGGAAGATTTATGGGATGTAGTGACTGGCACTACAAAATACCCTCAAACAACAAGAACATATCAAGAAGCTTTTGATAAGAAGGACAAAAGAGGTCTCATGTTTATCCTGCTTGCTACTATAGATGAGGTCCAACCTCATATCTGTGATGCCAAAACCAGTAAGGAAGCTTGGGATGCTTTGATTACTATTTATGAAGGTAAGAATCAGTCCACTATTCTACACCTTCAAACTCAACTACATACTCTCAATATGAACTCTGGGGAGACAGTTGACCTATTCCTCTATAGGATGGAATTGAAATCCAAATTAAATGCTATGGGAAAACCAGTTGATGATACTCTCTTGACATCTGTCATCTTGAGAGCATTGACCAGAGTCCTATAAGATGTTGATAACCTCTCTTAATGTATCTAGTAGACAAGTGTCTTTTATGGAATTGGTGAATTTACTTCAAGCTGAGGAGGCAAATCAGATTCAAAAGGATGAAGTACCAGATAATGCCCTCTACACCAAACAAGGGGGTAAGAAACACGATCAGTTTCAAAAATGAGGATCTTCCTCCAAGGGAAAAGGGAAACAACATCAACAGAAAGATAACCAATATTGCAATATTTGTGATATGAATAACCATGACACCAATAGGTGTTGGTTTAAGAACAAGCAACAAAGTGACCAAGATCATAAGAAGAAGGGCAAAGGAAAATACAAACCCCAGAAGAAGAATAAGCAACCCAAGGGGCATGTTGCTTATGCTGAATCAAACTCTGACTCAGATTCTATAGGATCAGACTCGGACTCCACATCTAAGAGAGCACACAAGGTGCTCATGACTCATACTTCATCTCCACAGATAGATGTTGTATGGTATATTGATTCAAGGGCTAGTAAACACATGACTGGTGATAAATCATGGTTTGAAACCTTTGAGGAGAAAGAGGGTAAGCCAGTTACAATTGCAGACAATCAAGTCTACCAAGTGAAGGGTGAGGGTGATGTTTTTGTTACTCTTCCAGATGGCAAATGTTAGATTGAAAAGGTACTCTATGTACCTGGATTGGCTAATAATTTGTTGTCAGTCCCCCAAATGTTGGATCAAAATATGGATGTTGTGTTTTGTGTTGAAAAAGGAAAAAAAATATGTTTTATATCCAAAAAGGGGAAACATATAGCAATCGGATCATACAAGCATGGCTTGTTCATCCTAGATGCCATTTCAACGCCTCATGTTGCACTAGAAACAACTACAAAGCAGGATACTTCTCTATGGCATAAGAGATATGGGCATATTAGTTCAGGATATTTGCTTGAGTTGAGCAAATATGAGATGGTGAGAGGACTTCCCAACCTCTCATCCACATTGCCAATTTGCTCGGATTGCTTGGTAGGTAAGCAACATCGGGTACCATTTGAACCAAGCTCTTCTAGAGCTAAGAAACCTTTGGAGTTGGTACACACCGATCTGTGTGGTCCTATGCCAACCAACTATGGTGGAAAGAAGTATTTTCAATTGTTCGTTGATGATTACTCATGAAAGATGTGGGTTTTATTCCTTCAATTGAAATCAGAGGTATTTTCATACTTTCAACAATTCAAGAAGCTTGTTGAGAAGGAGTCAAGATGTTTCATCAAAACCCTCCACTCAGATCGAAGGGGGAATATACTTCCAAGGAATTTTCATCATTTCTGAAAGAACATGGGATTAAGAGACAACTAACTACAACCTATACACCTCAGCAAAATGGAGTTGCAGAGAGGAGAAATCGTTCCATTGTGGAAATGGTTTGATGTATGCTAAAGGGAGCACATCTTGAGGATCAGTATTGGGAAGAAGCAGTAAACACAACATCATACCTTCTGAATAGAGCACCCACAAGGGCTCTATAGGGTAAAACTCCACAAGAAGCATGGAGTGGTAAGAAACCCTCCATTTCTCATCTAAGGGTTTTTGGATGTAAGGCATTCATGCACATACCAAAATAAAAAAGGAAGAAATTAGATGAGAAGACTCTGCAATGTATCTTTCTTGGTTATGATGAGCATTCAAAGGGATATCGATTGATAGATCCTATAACCAAGAAGACACATATAAGTAGAGATGTGGTATTTGATGAAGCTTTCACATCAAATAACACCTCTATAGTTGTATACCTTGAGGAATATGAGCCTAAGAAAGAGACTTCACCTCCTTAGAACAAGATATCAAAATGGTATACCAGTACATTGAGAGATTCCAAGTTGACATCACTTCTAGATCTAACTCTAGATCAACCTTGTACTCACAGTATGACTCAACAGAAAAGAGCAGAGGCATCAACTTCAAAAGTTGATGAGCTTTACCAACAATTTGATGAACTATCTGTGGATGCAATGGAAGATAGGGATATGGATATGGAGGATGAGAGGGTTTATTTGATAACATTGGATGAAAATAAACCCATAATAGTTTAGGATGCACTTAGTAAGCCTTAGTGGAAGGCTGCTATGGAAGCAGAACATACATCTCTCATGAAAAATCATACATGGAAGCTAGTAAATATGCCTTCAGGAAAGAAGCCCATTGGCTACAAATGGGTATTCAAAGTAAAGTATAAGGCAGATGGTACTATTGATAAGCATAAAGCCCATCTTGTTGCAAAGGGCTATGCTTAGAAAGAAGGCATATATTATGAAGAGACTTTTGCCCCTACTGCAAAAATGACTACCATTCATGTCTTGTGTGCCATGGCAGCTCAGTTTGGGTGGAAATTACATCATATGGATGTAAAAAGTGCTTTCTTGAATGGTGACTTACAAGAAGAAGTGTACATGATTCAACCAGAAGGATTTGTTGTTGAAGGGCAAGAACAGAAATTTTGTAAATTGATCAAGTCTTTGTATGGGTTGAAACAAGCTCCTCGAGCTTGGTACATCAAAATTGACAGTCACCTAATGCAACATGGTTTCCAAAGAAGTCCGTCAGATGCAAATATCTATATAAAGAACAATGGTTCTGACATAGTGATTTTGGTGCTCTATGTAGATGATCTGATCATAACAGGTAGTTCAGAGAGTATGATTGATGTCGTGAAAAATGATTTGAAAACATCCTTTGAAATGACAGATCTAGGACTTCTTCACTATTGTCTTGGCTTAGAAGTGACTCAAAAGAAACATCATATCAGAGTTACACAAAAGAAATATGCCAAGACATTGATTGATAAATATCACATGACTAACTGTAAGTCTAAAGCTACTCCAATGGAGGCTGGACTTAAGCTATCTCGATATGATCAATCTCCATAGGTAGATGGCACTCTCTATCGTCAATTGATTGGGAGTCTCATATATCTAACCAATACCAGGCCAAATCTCAGTTTTGCTATGGGTTATCTTTCACGATTCATGCAGGACCCAAAGGTGAGTCATTGGAAAGCAATAAAAAGAGTTCTTCATTATGTCCATGGTACAACAGATTTTGGCTTGGAATACAAAATGAATAACAAGTTCTATCTATAGGGATACACAGACTCCGACTATGCTGGATCCATTGATGATCGAAAGTCAACTTCTGGATACATTTTTCATCTTGGATCTGGTCCTGTCTCTTGGCATAGCAAGAAGCAGTAGGTGGTTGCTATATCTTCTACAAAGGTATAATATCACGTAGCTAGTGGAGCAGTCTATGAGATAATATGGTTACGTCGCATTCTTACAAACATGGGCCTTCCAAAGAACCTTCCACTTCATTTGTTTTGCGATAATCAAGGTGTTTTGAATCTTTTCAAGAATCCAATATTTCATGATCACACCAAACACATCGACACTCACTATCATTTTATTCATGATGAAGTTCCAAAGCACAACATACAACTCCAATACATTCCCACTGATCAACAAGTTGCAGATATTTTCACCAAGGCACTTGCACGTGTCAAATTTGAATTGTTTTGCAATACCCTTGGTATTTGCCAATAATGTAATAAGGGGGGATGTTAGCATATAGCATAGTCATAGCATATGTTATATTACATTATTGTATTAGGAAAAATAAGTGCATTTATGCACTCTCCAATTTGGGTAGTTATGCAACGATTTCTTGGTGGTTCATCAACTACTTGAACCACTTTTCATTGTATTTATTCCAACTTCAATACAATGTTTATTTTCTCTTGCATTTTAATATATAATTCCTTGGTCATACGTAGAGCAAAGTTGTAAACCTTTCAATGACTGCTAAAAAATAACTCTGGAAAAATATAAATTGGTCTAAGACTGAATGCTAGATGTAAATGATGTAAATTGTAATTTTAAAAGGGTATGTTGCTACTTTCATTTATAAATCTTTGATTGAAATAGAATGCATTTTGAGTCCTTATTTTTAGAAGAGCTATTGATTTTTTATACTCTATAGTAATCAATGAATATTTATTGATTCTAATGTCAACTTGAGACTATATATATTAGTGTCGAGTATATCTATTTTAGATTATGAATTTTATTAAGTTTATTCTATACACTGGTTTACGTAAGCCCTGAAGTATTGAAGCATAGAAGTGAATTATAAGATAGTCAAGGTTAAATAATGTTCACTTTAAACCAATAGAGAGGTTAGGGAAAATTTAACTTATGTCATTGTCATACAATCTTGAAGGGTCAATGGGCTAAGACATTTGTAAAAAAATTATAAGCCACCTTTATTTTAGAGTATTCGTTGTACAATGTTATTCGAAATATGGATGGTAATTATCTTCTTATTATATTAGAAAGAATTATGTTTATGTAATCCTAAACATTGTGGAGTCTTGACCAAGGTTATGCATAGTGGCAAATATTCATAAATTAGATGAATATTAGGATTTCCAAAATTGGAAATTGGCGAATATGAGGACCCTTGACGTCAGCCCATTTGTCTAAAATTTTTAGGACCATTTTTTCTTTGGGTCAGTTCACCACAATATATATCCAAACATAGGCATATTTGTACTCGTTGGAAATTTTTTTTTGAGCCTGATATATTGGTGGTGTTTTTATGAAGTTATAAGGTATTTTAATAAGTCAAAATGTATCCCAAATATGATCTTAATTTTTAGGGCTTCAAATGGTCCAAATTTTTGTGTGAAGATGATTGATTTGATTTTCTTAGGATTCACCATGATTCACCTTGATATTTATTAGGATTCACTATTTTTTTACAAGTATATTTTGAGTCCAACACCTTATGCATAACCCTGGTCTTGATCCCAATACTTATTCTGATTAAAGCAGACCGTTCATACCGATTTTTTTATAATTTATTCTCTGTGAAAGTTTTTAATTAGTAGAAAATGCCTTTCTTTTACTTAAGTGGGAGATATTTTCTATTTGTTAAGATATATATATATATATATATATATATATATATAGTATGTCAAAAGCATAGATATTTTAAAATGATTACAATGATCCCTTTTGTGTAGTGATTTTTATTTAATTTTAGTGGTAAACTTGTAATACAAAAATGTGGAAACTTGATAACTTGAGTTACTTTTCTAAAACTTAAAATCATTCAAAAATGGTGTCTTATTAAACATATATTAGTCAAAAATAGAGATAGACCCTTCAAACCTTAACTAAGTTTACAAAAGAAAATAATAATAATAATTATCATTATTAAGATTGTGGGTTTAGGTAATATTAAAATGCAACCTAAGGTTGTGGGCATGACAACCTTGATTGAAATTTAGGATTGTGGGTAAACAATCTAATGGAACAAATAATGATGATGTTGTAGGTTGGCAAACATCATAGAATAGGGATCTAACGATACTTTTGATGGGAAAATGTCATAATGGGAGGTAACAAATAGTTGTATGGGTATTTCTTCTAGGTTAATCCTACTAGTGACGAGTGGTGACTTGTGTTAGACTAGGTGAAACCGATAGGATGATGGTATGAGATATCATGTTGGTTAATCTACATAAGTCATCGATTGGTTACCAGGGTACGGATAAGACCCTAGTCGATGCTTTGTAAAGAATGGTTGATCATCTAGCTTGAGCATGTATATGCTAAGTATTACATGAATTTAATATAAGATATGAATTCATGTATTCATGTAAATACATAGGAAATTTATGCATCATACCTCTAGGTGTTATGGGCCCTAGAGGAAAAGAAACCCACTACTTGAACTTGGAATGTCACAAGGAGAGTGAATTTTGAAATAGGCAACAATACAAGATTTGGCCAATATCGATCTCATGAGTATTTTGACTGCAATGGAATGGCACTCATGAATATGAACTTACCATACTCATACTAGAAAATGAAACAAAAAAAATAGATAAAAAACCAAATTCTCATAATGATATCTCTGATATTAGACAACCAAGTGTAAGACCTGGTGTGAATTGACAACCAAGTGGGATAGCTCGGGGTGTTACACGTAGGCCCATAAAAAAGTCAAGGGTGGAACAAATGGCAATCAAATTCTGCTATTTATTCCATCCAATTATTTATGGCAGATTAAGGGTCTATCAAATCCATCAAAAACTGCAATTAGGAGGTTGAATTTAGAGACTTCTCCCACCCAATGCATGACAAGGGTTTTGAAAAATGGTGCCACCTACCCTACATGCCCTAACTTTTCCATTTGAACCAGTGGTCCTCTTGGGCTATAAAATGGATTCAATTCACCCATTTTAAAAAAGAGGTCTTTGCAATATTTTACAATTAAGTGCTACTAAGATTCACTCTCCCTTTCACCATGTATTTTCACTTAGAATATTCATCGATCGAAGGAGGTTTCCAAGTTACCCAAAAATATGCAAATATATTCCAAACCCACCCATTTATGTGAATTATATCACCAAATTTTATGAAAACACCCCTAGGAGTAGTTTGAACTAGATCTTAGAGGAATTGGTGGTAAAAACCACCAGTTTTGGTGGTCATCCCCACATGGGATGGTTAACAATCACAATTGGAACACCAAGGGATGACCATGAATCTACACACAATTTTGGTTTAATTTCAGTATAAGATCATTTCTAGAGTATTTTATATACATCATAATAGAATTTGGTGCCATTTTGAGTGGTTTTAAACCTTCAATTAGGTTTTTAATTCTAATAGTCCTAATTGGAACACCGAGGTATGACCATGGATTCTACATACACTTTCCTTTTTTTTCCTGCATAGATCATCTCTAAAGTAGATAGTTTGCATTATACTAAGTTTTGGTATGATTTGGAATAGTTTTGCACCACCTATTTCACCTTTTATATTCAATATTGCATGCATCTTTCTGATTTCATGTTAATTCACATAGACTATTAACAAATCTTATTTCTTTGTGTGTAGATCCAGGTATTTCAGTGCATAAGGAAGGAGCTACAAGTCCAAATATAGATAGATCATTGTAGTGGTACCAAAAACCCACTCTTCAATTCATGAGTGCGAGGAAGACACTAAAGTGCACCTTGAGTTTTTAAAAGGATTAGATCCTTTGCACTTTTGTAATAGATTGTATCAATTAAGAGCCCTCAAGGGGATATTTTGTAACCGTGTATTTGGAAAATGGATTAATATAAAGAGAACCCCCATTTATTTCATTATATTATCATCATATTTATATTAATGTCTCTTTTTAGTGCTTAAATAAATAGGTGCATTTCATTTCCATTTTCTAGGTATGTCATTTTTTTCGCTCTACACTAGCTTACTCTAGAACTCCATTGGAAGTGCATACAAATAGATCCAAACTAGGATAGAAATGGGTTCAATTCAGGGATCAAATCCCACTCTCCAAGGCTGAACAAATAATCCTGTTGAACCATGTTTCCTCTTTTTCATTTTGAAAATCCTATTTCTATCGGTAAGTGAGGAAAAACTAAGAATAAAATGTCCATTACTAATAAACCACAAAGAATACTCACCAAGTGGCTCCCAATTTTGTCAAACCTAGGAATGAAAAAAAATTAGGTTAGAACAAATACCCATGAATTTATAGATTAAATTGTGATTGGCTCTATACAAGACTATTTCTTCTACGATTGATTGCTCAATGATAATATTTGGCCTTTATTCTTATTGTGGCAAGCATCCATTGACTCTTTGATATGTTGCTCTTTTCCAGCAATCGTAAAAAATATTTTTAATGCATTTTTTCTGCTTTTTTATTTCAATAATGTGGATGTTAAATATAAATACAAATCTTCTAGGTTTTTAGAATAGTTATTTTAGTTTTAAGTAGGAAAAAATTATAAAATTTAGTGATATTGCGTTAAACTAGGAGTTGTTCATCTAGGGTACATAATTTTTCATTGAATTATTTATTTAACCCTCCATCTACCCTATCCACATGCTCTTCCTAAAAAATAATAGTAAATTAAAATTAAAAAAAGGAAGAAGCTAAATATAGAAAAAATTAAAGGCAGGTTGAGAAAAGTTAAATGCAGTTACGATGTTCACACAAAATATTTAAAATTTTATGAGTTTAACATTAAAAAATTAAAATGAATTATTTATATGATAAGTTAAATGGATTTTAAGAAGTTATTTTTTTTTTTAATTTAAAATTAAAATATATTTTTACTTTATTTTAATTTGAAGTTATATTTTTTAATTTATATATATTTAATTTTTTAATTATTTTTTGTTATCAAATTAAAAAATAATCAATTTAGTCTAGTATTTATATATATTTTTGATTAATGGTAAAAAAACTAGGTTTTGAAGGGTTCCATAATGTATTATATTAGAGGAGGTAGAGAAAGAGAAGGTCAATTAAGCACAGGCCAGTCTCCAAGGCCAAAAAAATAGAAACTAAACCCAATAGTCATCCAAGAGAACAAAAGAGAATTATAATGCCACGATACAACATAGAATAACCCACCATCTAGAAGGGTATAAAGGAGAGTTTTTGTTTCAACTTTCTTCTAGACAGACCAAATATCTTGCTTCATTTTTACATAAGACTGGAAGGGAAAAAAATACATTAATATGTAGATAAAAAAAGCCCAATTCTAGAGAGAAATGATGAGGGAAATAAACCAAGCATATTCCTTGAGAATGGAAACCACTAGGAGCAAAATCACTAGCTCCCCAATAAATACCCCCCAGAGAGAGGATCACTACAACACAAAGGATACCTCATCCAATCAGAAATCCAATAAAAAGACCTATCAGATAGGTAGATCCAATGCTTTCAAAGCAATAATTGTCATTAACTGTAGAGGAAAATTATTTTCCCAAATTCTAAATTGATCACTATCCACCCCCAAATTGGCCATAAAATCAGCAACCTAGTTACCTTCCCTTTAAATATGCTCAATTTTAACATCTAACATATATGAGGTGTCCTTAATAATATTCAAGATGAAACAACTATCAATATTTCTAGATTGCAAATCCTCAATGATTTTCAAAGAGTTATCTTGTATGAGAAGTCTTCTAAATCTCCTCTCAAAAACCTAATGAACACCCAAGAAAAGTGTCTCAGCTTCAACTAGGTAGTTGATTTGAATACCATAATCTTTGGTCACCATTATCTTCTAACAACACCCCCTCCACCAACTCTCCCGAGGTTACCTTTGAGAGTCCCATCAAAATTCAAAATTACCCACCATTTATCTAGTTTATGTCATCTAGTAGCCGATATTTTTTGAACAGTGGATATATAAGTAGAAAACCCTAGATTCAATTTTTAGCTAACACCAACGCCTTTCTCCACAACTTTCTCCCTACCATTTCTAGCAATAAATATAATCAAGTTATTTTCAATAGCAAATTTAATCCTTCTAAATACAAAGGATTTAATAGTATGCTTTAAAGTTCTTTTGTTCTTCTCTCACTAGATACCCCATAAAAAATGAGGAAGAACCAGGTCCCATTCTCTAGTGAGGCTATGAATGATAAAGGGGGATTTCCACTAAGTGAAAAGTTCCTTAAAAGTTTGAGGTAAAATTAACTTGATAGAAAAATAATCTACTAAACCATTGAGCACCTTATCTGAGAAATCATAATGGATGAAAATATGATCCATAGAGTCAACATCCTTAGAACACAAGAGAAAATATTGGAAAAATGGAAGCTTTTCTTACATAAATTATTAAGAGTCAAAATTTTGTTTTGCAAACACAACCACAAAAAATGCAATCTTGGGGATCAAATGAGGATACCAAACCCTTTCCACTAGAAAATATCCTCTCCTGGATAATTTTTGGGCCTCATATATAGTCTTGATAGAAAAAATATCTTTAGGATAATGAGTCCATAGAAGGAAGTCCTTGTCATTCTACTAAGGAATAAAGTACTATTGTAACATGTTCAAATTTTCCAAAATCTAAAGGATCCAAATATCAGTTGTATCTAAAGTTAGATGCTTACAAATCCTCTTGCCATTAGTGACGACTATATAATAAATTAATTTTTCTCCATATTTTAGTGACAAAGGAGCCTTCAACTCATAAAAACCAGGACTAAGAAAGAGGGATTTAGGAAGAATCCAAGTATTCTACTAGAATATCACATCCTTTCCATTCCCAATATACCACTACATCCCCTCCATACCCAAACTTATGGCCCTAAGAAACCATTCCAAATACAAAGATCCTAGGAGGAGCAACCTTAAAAAAATGTGATTTTATAGATACTTACCTCTTATAATATCTTTCCACATTTGATCCTCCTCAACACATAATATTTAGGTTAATTTAAATCAATGCCTTATTGAACAAAAATAAATTTATAATCCAAAAATCATCTTCTTTCTTAGAATATAAGAAACTATCCCAAGAGACAAGGGACACCCTTTATTTATTATCCACCCCAACCTACAAAAATCTCCTAAAGATTTGATCAATCCTCCTCCTAACTTTGAAGGCCATTACGAAAAGAGATATATCATAAATTGGAATGCTTTGGAGGGTAGCTTGAAGCAATTACAACTTACTACTTGGCTCATGAGATTACCTTTCCACCCAGCTAACTTACATTGAATCCTATCCAACACAAGAGACCATAACTTCTCCATCCTACCAGTGAATAATGGCATATCTAGATATAAAGAAGGAAGGTTAGCAATGTATGTACAAAAAATCCTTGCAATTCTATGCTGAAGTTGTATCCCAGTATTCACAAAAAAATTTGACTTTTATGGAAGTTAATTTGATGGCTAGAATATTTCTCATAAAATTGTAAAATATTCATGAATTCCTTAGCCTCTCTCATAGTATCCTCACCAAGATGTATAGTATCATCTACAAACTGTTGATAATAAACTACCTATACAATACTTGCATGCCTAATATATAGAGATAACAACAAGAATCAATCTTCCTAAAGCTTCAACCATAAAAATGGAAATATATAGAGATAAGGGATCACCTTGCCTAATACCTCTTTGAACCTTAAAAAAAACACTAATCCCATTGATGATGATAAAAAAATTAGCAGAGGAAATACAAAATCTAATCCACTTCCTCCATAGATACCCAAAGCAAAATTTCTATAACACCTTGTCAAGGAACTCCTAGGAGGACCTGTTATAAGCCTTTTGCATATCAAGTTTAAGAAGCATTCTAGCAAGCCCACTTTTGGACATAAGTGTAAAGTATCACGAACCATAATGATCCCATCCATAATTTTCCTACCATAAAAAAACCACCTTGAAGAGGAGAAATCAAGATGGGGAGAAACCTTTTCAACCTATTAGAAAGTGTCTTAGTAAGCAACTTATATAGGGTATTGCATAAGTTGATAGGTCTAAAATCCCTTAGAGAAGAGGCAAAACCAAAGCAATAAAGGTAGTATTCCATGCTTGTACAAATGTGAAGAAGATAAGAATTCTATTAAGGATTTTGAAATATCCAAACCAAGAAGGTGCCAAAACCTCTAAAAAAAACTAGCAAGGAACCCATCCAACCCAATCAATTTGTCCTTATTCATACTAAATAGGCTAGTATTGATCTCATAATTAGAAAAGGGGACATTCAAATAATTATTCATATCAACCATCAGCACCTGGGAAATGTTACTAAGAATTTCCTATGAAGCATCCCCATCTTCCTCCCTGTCTCTAGAAAAAAAATTAGTTATAATGGATTGAAAATATTGTTAGATTATAATAACTTACCAATAATGCATGCATATCATTTGTTAATATATATTTTTAAATGAAATAATTATATTATTTTAGAAAATAAATATATGACACTAATTCAAAAGATCAAAAAATCATACCTCAAAGTCTATGCTAGGCAAATCTATTAAATTAGAATCATTAAAAAATTAAAGCATAATTATAAGGCATTGTGGATTAACTACTAGTTGTTTATGCAATAAGAGTAATGAATCCAGAAGGAAGTGGTATATAATAGTTTGAAGTATCTCCCCATATAGAAGGTGGATCTTGAGTATCTGATGGAGGATCCTAGCCTAAGTTGAAACCTTTACCGGTTGATTCATCTATCTGGTTTTCTTCTGCAACCCTTCTCGAGGAGATGATAATGTTGAGATAGGAAACTTTTAGTTTTTGTACCATAACTAAGCCCCTTAGTCATAGGGATGAGAGGGATGAGGTGGTGATTGGTTCTATTCCTCAAATTTGTGTTGAGGACTCTAAAGGGAAGCTTGCAAAGCCTAACGATGGTGATGCTTGCACTATTAGAACTACTTCCTATGTGGAGGAGATGTTGGCTTCTTCCATTTGGAAAAATTTAATTATATTCTCTTTCTTAAACTTAGATATAACTAGTTAAGATCAATGATTAAATGGTTTAGTCTCCTTGAAAGATGAATGTATTCCATAGTGCAAAAATATCATGCTAGCCAACAAAGTGATGTTATCTATCTTAAAGTTATTGCTTGTTAAGTTTTACCCATGAGATTTAAACCTTGATTTAGAGTGTTAAATTGATGTGGAATAAGCTACAACAAACATGAGAATATGAGAAGACCATACAAAATTAGTTTTCCATTAACAATAAAAGCCTATAAATAGATATTACAAGACATTACAATGGATAAGAATGCATTAAATAATGCATATCCTAAGCTAACAAACTTATTAAAACATGTGCTAAACATGTGCTACTAATCCATAACATTCCTCCCCACTAAAGAAGCATTGGTCCCCAATGCATACAAAGGTGGAAGAGAAAGAAGGAAAAATAGCCAAGAGTATTGGGTACAATAAAAAATGTACTCTTGTTACAAAATATGAAGACAAAATAACAAATTTGTATAGGTCTTTAGAAAACCAAAATTTAGAATTGGATCTAAGTTGAGCACAAAAAATGGTCTCCAATGATTGTAAACACTGTTATATTGGTAGATAGCTGAAATAGGAACCTGAATTCAGTATAAGAAAGCAGCAATTGAAGTGTCGAAGAAGATGCAATGAAATAGTCCTTGAACCATGTGCACAAAATGTTCTAGGTAAAAATGTAGTTGTATTAATGAAAGGTAAAACATTGAATGCTAGACCGCATGCATTAATGAAATAATTGTATAAATTGGCCATGAACATTAAATTTTAGTTTGGTTTGGTTTGAATTTAATTTATTTATCTAGTTATTTAATATATATATATATTTTAAATTTTGAAAAACATTAAAGTCACCACCATTTTAATAATTCCAATGACTAGTGGATTTGTTTCCATTTTAATAATTCCAATGACTAGTTAGTTGGGACAAACCATGGAGCGTAATATCTCGAGTCTTGTGGAATGACAAGCAAGGGATGATTTCAGACGGACTTGTGGTGTGACATCGTGGAATGCTAAGCTATGAAACGTACTAACAAAATGGAAATTGTGGCAACAATAACATGTTAGGACTAACACAGGGCTTTGGTGTACACATCAACATAGATAGACAATGAGGTACGACTATGGGATGTGACACAACACATGAGCAAGCATGTTGATGTGAGGTGGATACTGGTAGGGAATGCATAGGTAGTGAAAAAGTGTTGCAAAAATTGGCACTTATGGGTGGTGCGACAAGGCAAGGTGGCAAGGGCCATGTGAGCATGTTGGGCATCTTGGGGTGTTCGGGATAAGGCAAGGTGGCAAGGTGAAGACTACATGCAATGGGATGGATGATGACATATCTAGTGCTTCAAGTGTCGGTTGTAAATAAATAGGTGAAAAACCAAATATAAAGATGAAAAGATCCACATTATGGGTAATGTGGGATATGGCCCAAAACAACATGTGTCACACAGAGCAACCGAGAAAATAAATCAATGTCTTTTGGGTGGTAGAAAAAATAAACCAGCCATTGGAGAGTGGGAAATGGTTGAAAACCCATCGAAATAATTAAAAACCTTAGGAAACGTTGAATGTGATGTCATAAAAAATTCTTAAAGTAGTTTAAAGTCATGGCAATGCCAAAAACATGCGAAATAGGTCAGAAATGAATGAAAACCTTAGTGTAATGTTGCATTTTGAATATCATATTATTGTGGATTACTAAAAAACATAAAAGTTTCCTAGGAACGGATGTAATGTGGGTGGATCGGACCCATATATTATGAAAAGTCATTGATAAGGTCCACAAATAATGCCAAATTAGTAAGAGTTCACATCGAAAATAATGAGGAAGAAGACCTAAAAAATTGCATGGGGATGCTCCAAACGGGATGAAATCATGTGAATAGTTTGTTGTATTGGATAGGTGTTGTATGTCATAAATATATCATGCATTGTCAAAGAATGCATGCAATCATCAAAAATGGCTAAAAATTTATTGAATAAGGGAAGAATTCATCATGAGAGTCATAGATCGAGCACAGAGCTGGATCAAAATTTAAATGTATATATCAACACAAAAACTAGGCTAGGGGTCACTGAAAGGACATGTGCATTGCATCAAAGTCATATATGCATGGGGATCATGAGCTTGTCGAAGAACCTATGATGGGGTGTGTGGCAAGCATGCAAGCATGGGGTGATGTCCACAGAGGTGGTTGGATTCACAAAATATGGAGGGCACTGGGGGAGGCCATGGTGGAAGGCACTAAGCTTCATAAATATTTGTTATATGTTTATCTTACATTGGGAACATACAAGATCATAGGAACGGGCTATTGAAAAGTGAAGAACGATGCAAAAATTTGTAGGGAGAAGCCACAACAAGGTTGCAATCATGCAGAGTAGTGCCCTATGGGATGATTGTGGATGGAATACTATTGTACACTAGAGAAATGATGGAGGTGCTAGAGATGTATTGAAGACTAGCATAGAGCATCAAGCAGAGCCAAAAATAACCAAAAAATTGCAACAAACCATTGGAAGAAAGAAAATTTATAGCGATGCCAAAAATTATAGGATGCCACCAAACATTGTGAGAAACCACCAAGGAAGATGATGTGAAATCCATGGACAATGGATCAACAATAAAAAATAGGAAATCATTGCCATAAAATAGTGAATTGGTGGACATGATTTGCAAAGGCTAATGGATATGAGATTTAGATAGAAAATATTGAGAGCTATGGGGGTCAAATAATATCAGATCAATGTAGGAATTAGAATACCAAGGCTGCAAGGATACCAGATCAAGGTGTGAAAGGCATGGAAGTGCAACAAATTGATATAATGATGGTCAAAAACTAGAAACCAGTATTCAAGATAGGAACCCTCAAACCGTGAAGAGGTTGTGGACATACTGGTAGGCCATGAATTATAATAGGTACGATGAAAATGGTAGAGAGAACAACTTGAAATTCAACTACAATGGCTTCTAGTGAGTCATGATCTGCAATGTTGAGAGGGTCCTAATATACAATAGGAGCTTCAATGGAGATCATATCTACAATAGAAGCCACATAATCTAGTGGAAAGATGTTGGGTATATCACCTAGAAACCCTAGTTTGAATCCAGATGTGGCTATAAAGTATTCAATTTTTTTATTAGGAGTGGAATCTTGATCTTCTTTAATGAGATATTTGATAGCAATGAGATCTTTGATAACTGTAGAAATGCCAACTTTGAACTACTAAAGAATGGTGATGATAACAGCTTGACTCTACTAAATTTGTGTGGAAATATTGATAAGGTTAGCAAAAATATTTGTGATATTCGAAATCATGAATGATGGTCACGAACAAAATTTAGAAATGGTAAAAAATGTAAGGTAAATGTGGGATGAAACCACGTACATAAATACTACAAATAAAATATTTGTGATAGAAGTAACTACTCCATAGACAGACCTACGAAGGTATTCTCATTTTCTATTTGAACCAATTTTATCCTAGGAGAAAAGGATACTAGCCTGTAACCCATAACCTGCTCTGATACCAATGATGTAGGATCAACTACAAAATACATGAGAAGATGATAAGAAATTCTAAACTTAGTTTTCCATTAACAATAGAATCCTATAAATAGGAATTACAATGGATAAGAATACATTAAATAATGCATATCCTAAGCTAACAAAATTATTAAAACATTTTCTAAACATATGCTACTAATTCATAATATTAAGCCTATAAATAGGCATTACAAGACATTACAATGATTAAGAATGCATTAAACAATGGATATCCTATGCTAATAAACTTATTAAAATATGTTCTAAATATGTGCTACTAATCCATAACAGAAATTTATAATTCTCTACCAATCGCTTTAAAACCTATGATCCAATTGAATATTAATATTCTTAATCATACTTTAAAATGAGATTTTTATTTCTTATTATGTGTGTTACATGTAGGAAATATGGTGATTGTTTAGTTATACTATATTTCATATACATTTTTTTTGGCTAGTTATAATATTATATTAACTTTATTTATTTTAAAACTATTTTATTTTATGTATGAAAAATATATGAAAAATTAAAAAGTGTATTACATATTTGTAAACTTCATAATTATTATTGAACTTACATATTAAATAATATTATTATCATACTATAAATATCTAAATTTTATGATGGATTTGAAAATGTCACGAGCGGGAACGGGAGCGGGAACGGGAGCGGGAGCGTCTGTGGACGATGGCGATGGCGATGACGAGAATGGAGGGTCGACGGAGATTGCTGGTCTGGCAGCTTTGTCCTCGGGCCCTGCAGCTGGTGTTGGGCCTACTGCAGGCCCACTCAGCTTTTGTCATGGTGAAGACCCTAACGACGTGGTGAAAATGGCGTCTGGTAACGGTAGGGTTTCAACCTCCTCTCCCTCCAAAGCGTGACCTTGGTCTTTGTCCTTTGCGGATAAAGTCAGGTCCTCGACTGGAGCTTTCTCTTTTCAAACTCCTTTGCCTTTCTCTATTTTGGGCACTAAAGTTTCGTTTCCAAGCGAGGCTATGGAGCCACTAATCTTTCAAGAGTCCCTCTCTCTGGTTGGGAAATTTGTCGGTGCCCGACCCGATATGGAAACTATCCGCGAATGGGCCCTTTCCAAATGGCGGCTGTCTGGAAGCATGGAGCTCGTGGCCTTTCCTAGGGGGTTCTTTATGATAAGGCTAAACAATGCCCTCGACACCCAACGCATTCTCACTGGTGGACCTTGGTTTTTTGGTCGTCGAAGCTTGTTTCTGCGGAGATGGGGGGAAGATTTCGACCCTAAAACTCAGTCTATCAACATCGCTCCGATTTGGATCAAACTCCATGGGCTTCCCCCACAGTTCTTCTATAATGATGCTCTCAAAGGCATCACTCAACCGATTGGAGATTTAGTTGCCATCGACCCTGCTACCAGAGCAAGAACCAGAATGACCTATGCTCGTGTCTGTGTCATGGCTAATCTGGATTCGGTTCTGCCTACCTCCATTGGCATCAATGTTGGAAGCTTCATAAAGGCATCAAGGAGTTGAGTACGAGAATAAGCCCACTTTTTGTTTGGAGTGCAACACTCAGGGTCACTTGGCTTCTCAATGCCCTTCCCAGAAAAAAGATATTCCCAGTGATTCTGGCAGGAAGAAGGATTCCCAGATTCCCAACGTTCAGAAAAAGGCTCCTGGCAGGGGCCGTGGCCGTTCTGCAGGCCCCCCTAAAACATCTTCTCCCAACAACGTAAGTGCTCTGCCTTCTCGTACCAATCATTTTGCTCCTCTAAATAATCTTCCAACTAATGAGGACATCTCCGATGACCTTCCCATAGATCCAATCATCTCATCCACACCCACTATGATTCAGTCTCCCTTGTCCAAGGGTAAGGCTGCAATGACCTCCCCGAACTCACCCTCAGATTCTGGTCCCTCTCACCTTCCTCTTCCCTTCCCACCCCTTCCCCCGACTCAAAACCGTCCTCTTACCCTCTCCCCTGAGTCTGTTGCCCTGCGCCAGTCTCCCCGCTCTCCATCCCCCCATAGGCCTATTCCTGGGACCAACACCACCGTCATTCTTCAATCTTCCAGCCCTCTGAAATCTCCCATTTCTGCCCCCAAAGCTGATGTCAACAAAGAGCAGAGAAGGGGAAGACCGTCCAATGCAGAAAAGCTTGCCAAAGCAGCTGAGCTTGAAGCGGCTGATGGATCTGTGCCTACCTCCTTGGGCCCTACTTTCGAACAACCCATTCATCAAGATTTGGATGAGGTTAGACCTAAACTTACTCCGTCTCAAGGGAGAGGCAGAGGTCGCAAAGCAAATCCCAAGTCAAATCGATGAAGTTTGTCTCCTGGAATGTCAGAGGCCTCAACGGAACTGCCAAACAGAGGACTGTCAAGTCGGTGAGAAAAAACCTAAAACCAAATATCATGTTTCTTCAAGAATCTAAACTGGATGAGAATAGCAACAATCAAGTTTGCAAGCTAATCTGGGAAAATAGCAATTTCGCCTCTTGCCCCTCCTCAGGGGCCTCCGGGGGTCTCCTTTGTTTGTGGGATCCGACAACTATTGAGGGGAGAGTCCTTTCAATTCTTGATAGAACCATCAACATTTTGTTCACTAACAAAGTCACCAACCTTCAATGGATTGCCACCAATGTCTATGGACCAAACAGTCCTGTCAACAGAAGATTGTTGTGGGATAACATTACCGCAATGCGCAACAACTTTCCTGACTTTCCTTGGATGCTCTATGGTGACTTCAATACTCCCCTTCACCTGTTTGACAAGCAAGGAGGCAATCCGATCACTAGCCGCTGCATTGAAGATTTCAGCGATTTTGTCAACCTCAATGAGCTTATGGACTTACCGCTCCAAGGATCCAACTATACATGGAGCAACAGACAGGCGGGCATTCATCACATCCAAATTCGGCTTGACAGATTTCTCTTGTCCAAAGAACTCATTCCTATTTTTGGTGATGCCAGGCTGCATAGCCACCCAAAAATTGGATCTGATCACAACCCTATAATTATGGATTGTTCCCGACCCCAGAAAACCTTTAAAACCCCTTTCAGGTTTGAAAATATGTGGCTCACTCATCCAGATTTAGGTCGGTGTATTCGACAATGGTGGCAGCAAAACCTTTGTCCAAACCCTCTCTTGAATCTGTTCCTCAAACTCAAAGCAGTCAAACTCAAGCTGAAATGCTGGAACAGGGAGGTTTTCGGCAACCTTTTTAGTGAAAAAAAGCTTCTTCTGGATGAGCTCAAAAGGGTGGAAAATCTGATTCAGGGAGGGGATCAGAGGGTTGAAACTTTCATGGAAGAAAAATGCCTCCTTTCAAACCTTCACAATGTTTTGGCTAAGGAAGAGTCCTACTGGAGACAAAAATCCAGAAGCCTCTAGCTCAAAGAAGGAGACACCAACACGAAGTTTTTCCATGCTTCCACCTTGCGCCACAGAGGTTCAAATAAAATCTCGGAGTTGACCAAGGCTGATGGTACCATTGTCTCTGATATCCATGCCATCAGACAGGAAGTTGTGCACCACTTCCAGGAAATCTTAGGTCCAAGTGTTGACTGCCACCCCCGCACAACAAGTTCTCTGCTTCAGAACATTCCAATGTTGGTGTCTAACGATGATAATGAGAAACTGCTCCAATCCTACACTGAAGAGGAGATCAAAGATGCTCTGTTTGCAATGGAACCTGACAAGGCTCCTGGTCCTGATGGCTTTCCACCCCGGTTTTTTCAACACTTTTGGGATATCGTGGGCCCTGATGTTGTTGCTGCGGTTAAATTCTTCCAGAGAGCCAAAAATATGCCGAGAGAAGCCAATTCCACCTTCATTGTTTTAATTCCCAAGTCTAATGAGCGTGCTTCCCTCTCCGACTTCAGACCTATAAGTCTCTGTAGTGTCATCTACAAACTTATCACCAAAGTTATGGCAAACAGGTTGAAAGACATCCTTCCCTCCATCATCGACCAGTGCCAAGGCAGCTCGGTCAAAGGCAGATTCATTGCTGATGGAGTGATAACCGTCCACGAGTTGGCTCATTCGGCATATAAAAACAAAAAACCCAGTATGTTCCTTAAGCTTGACATGAACAAGGCTTTTGATCGGGTTTCATGGAAATTCCTGTTCGAGGTCCTTGAGAAGTTTGGGTTTCACAAAGAATGGGTTAAGATGGTTCGAGAATGTATCTCTACTGCTTGGTTCTCTCGTTCTTATCAATGGTTCACCTGCTGGCTTCTTTCCAAGTTTTAAAGGCATTCGCCAAGGGGACCCCCTGTCACCCTTCCTCTTCATCATTTTGGCCGAAACTCTTGGAAGAACCCTTACTGCTGCCTACAACAGTGGACTCGTCTCTGGGATCAAACCTGCCTCAACTACCAAGGCCATTTCCCATCAACAGTTTGTGGATGATACTATTCTTTCCTCTCATGCTTCTGTCCCCGAAGCAAAAATCATTAAGAGCATCCTTGACTCTTATGAAGAGGCGGCTGGCCAGAAAGTCAATTACCGCAAAAGCAAGCTATACTTCCTCAATACTCCCATCCACAGGCAAATCAGGATTGCTGAGATCCTTGGGTGTATCATTGGGAGCCTTCCAACTACTTATCTCGGATTACCGCTTTTCCATGGCAAATCGGTCTCGGCTATGTGGAACCCTGTTCTAGATCGTCTCAACAAGAAACTTGTAGGCTGGAAAAGTTCAATGCTCAGTCAGGCAGCCAAAGCCACTCTGGTCCAGGCTTGCCTGCAAAGTATTCCTATTTTTTTCTTATCTATCTTCAAAGCTCCAGCTTCCATCTGCCAAAGAATTGAGCAAATTCAACGTAGATTCCTTTGGGCGGGAAACGAAAACAAGAACAAATTTTCCCTTGTTGCCTGGGACAAGGTTTGTTCCAAGAAAAAGGATGGAGGTCTCGGCTTCAGGGACATCAAGCGGATGAACATGGCTCTCATTGCCAAGCAGTCCTGGAGACTTACCATCAACGAAAAAGCCACCTGGATTGACATCATCAAAGCTAAGTACCTTCATCAGGTTCCCTTTCTTGGAGAGCACAACCTTCCTAGCGGATCTCATTTCTGGAATGGTGTCACTAAAACAAGGAAGATCATCATGGAAGGTTTAAGGTGGTGTCTTGGAAATGGATTGACCATTCATTTCTGGGACGACCCTTGGATCCGTGACAAACCTCTCAGCCAAGATCCTCATCTTGCTATGCTCAAGACGGTGACCGAAGCTACCTTTGGAGATAAGGTGTGTCATTTCATTAACCCAGGTATTACAAGACCCGAATGGAAACACCTGGATCTGAATGGGCCTAGACATATCATCGAGGCGCTTAGGCGGCTTCAAAACTTATTGAGGAGCTGCATAATCCCCAGCTCTCACAAAGAAGACTCCATGGTTTGGAACCTTGAAGATTCTGGGCAGTTCACTGTTAAATCTGCCTACTACAGCCAAGAAGCTCCCAGTGATGGCCGTGACTCCTCTAATCTGGTCTGGGTTCCCAAGATCATTCCCAAGGTCAAATTCTTCTGCTGGTTGGCCATCCAAAATAGAATCCTCACCACTAACAATCTGATAAACAGAGGGCTTCTCATCCCCAATTGGTGCATCCTGTGTAAAAATGCCTGTGAGTCTACTGAGCATGTTTTTCTGGAATGTCCCTTCTCCCTTGCAGTGCTCAACCAGGTTTTCAACACTTTCGCCATCTCCGTAGCCCTCCCTCATTCCATTCCCCTCCTTTTTCAATAGTGGCCCCGACCTTTCAAAAGCAGTCAACTCAAATTCATGTGGCAAGCTTGCCTTCACATTTTCCTATGGCAGATTTGGCTTGAGAGAAATGCCAAAATTTTCCAAAACCTTGTCAAGGATAAGAAGATTGTTGTTGCCAAAATCTTGGCCCTTGCTACGGAGAATGCCTCTCTTGTCTCATCGTCCAAACCCCCCCTCCTGGACTTGAATTGGATCTAACAAATCATTTCAATCTTCTCAATTTTTTTGCAACACCCCGCACTTCTGTTGACAGGTCTGTTATCAAGTGGGTCTTACCTCCTTCTGGGTGGCACAAGCTTAACTTCGATGGCGCAGCCAAAGGCAACCCTGGAGCGGCTGGCGGAGGTGGAATTCTCAGAAATCACAGAGGAGAAATAATTTTGGCCTTTGCTCAGAACTTAGGAATTCAGTCTAACAATATGGCCGAGGCTCGGGCCTTGTTCCAAAGCTTGATTCTCTTGGAAGGCTTGACTATCAATAAACTCATCATAGAAGGAGACTCATTGCATTGCATCAATTGGCTCAAAGGAACCTCTGTGCCTCCCTGGGCCCTTGTTTCCATCTTCGATGAATGCAAGACACTAATTGGTGTTTATCCAGAATTAATCATTCAACATCAATACCGGGAAGGAAACAAAGCTACGGACTGGCTTGCTAATAAGGGAGTTGACGCAACAGACATTCAGGTTTGGAGAGATTCCTTCCCAATCGGCCTAAGGGACGTTTCTTCAAGTTCCAATGTTTGCACAATGTGAGTGGGTTACTGGTCTTCGGGTTTTTCGGCTACGTTTTGGCATCTTGGAGCGTTTTCGCATCATTTTTCTAAGTTGGTTGCAAAATCTCAGCTTGCCGCGTTATCACGAAATTTCCTTTTTGCTCAGGCGAGGTTGCTTCTTGTCACGATATCGCGACACCTTTCTCTCCCTCTGGTGCGGTCTTCCAACTTGTCGCGATATCGCGACACTTTTTCTCTCCGGGTGCTTTTTTGCAAACTTGTCGCGATATCGCGACACTTTTTCCTTCGGGTGCTTTTTCGCAAACTTGTCGCGATATCGCGACACTTTTGGCCTTCTGGTGCGGTCTTGCTTTTTTTCGCAATTTCGTGACACCTTTTCTCTCTCCAACGGGTCTTCCTTTTCGTTATCGCGACAAGTTTTCTCTCCAACGGTCTTCCTTTCTATCGCGATATCGCGACACTTTTCTCTCGTGGGTGCCTTTAAATTGTCGCGATATCGCGACATTTTTTCTCTCCCAAAGGCGGTCTTCATTTTTGTCGCGATATCGCGACGCTTTTTCTCTCCAACGGCGGTCTTCCTTTGTTGCGCGATATCTACGACGTTTTCTCTCCAACGAGTCTTCCATTCGTTATCGCGACAAGTTTTCTCTCCAGGCGGTCTTCCATTCTGTCGCGATATCGCGACACTTTTTCTCTCCGGGTGCTTTCCAAACTTGTCGCGATATCCTTTTTCTCTCGGCGGTTTTTTGTCGCGATATCGGCATTTTTCTCTCCAAAGGCGGGCTTCATTTTTTGTCGCGATATCGCGACTTTTTCTCTCCAACGGCGCTTCGGTGATATCATGACCCTTTTTTCTCTCCAACGGCGGACTTCCATTTTGTCATGATATCGCGACATTTTTTCTCTCCAACGGCGGTCTTCCTTTTTGTCGTGATTTCGTGACACTTTTTCTTCTTGGCAGCAGGCTTCCACTTTCGTCGCGATTTCGGGGCTCATTTTCTATTTCGGCTGCGGTCTTCATTCTTGTCGTGATTTCGCGACACCTTTTCTCTTCGGCAGCGTTCTCACTTCTTGTAGCGATTTCGCGACTCCCTTTTCTTGTCGCGATTTCGTGACTCTTCTTCTCGTCCGGCTCCAACCCTGCAACTTGTCGCGATATCGTGACACTTTGCAACATGTCGCGATATCGCGACTTCTTCCCTTCTTCGGCTCCGATGGCGCTTCTTGTCACGATTTCGTGACTTCCTTTCTTCCTTTGGCTTCAACGGCGCTTCTTGTCGCGATTTCGCGACATCACCATTTTGGTCGCGATTTCGCGACACCTTCCCTAGTGTGGAGGTTTGCCAGCTTTCTATTCCTTTCTTCTTGGACCACCTCGGTCGATATGGATTTATTGTAATCTCTCTTGTACAAGGTTCAGGGACCTTTCAAAACCCTTTCTACCAATCGAAAAAAAATATTATTATCATACTCACTATAGTGTATAGCTACAACAAACTAATATGTATAACAAATATTTTTAAACACCATATTTTTTTAATAAGTTATATGTAGTTGCAGGTAAGAAAATCCACATTCCAAAAGGAGCAATGACAAGGCACATTGTGGGATTTGCAAAAATTTGAATAAATTTACAATTTAGTGAAATTGTACAATTGGAAGTAAAATGTACAACTTGTGAAATTGTACAATTGGAAAATAAAATTAAATGCATATGAAATTAAATAAAATTTAAAGAAATGCAAATGAAATGTAATTTGATGAAAATAAAATTAAACCTTAGAAACATTAAATAATTGTTATTAATGTGAGTTATGGGTGGAAGTTGTAAATAATGAACTATTCGAGGAAACCGCTTTGGAATGGCCTAGATAGTCATTATAAGCTCCCATTCGATTTTTTGTGTAGTTGGTTGATAGTTAATGTATGTGAGGGTTGTTGGTGATTGTTGGTGGATTGTTGGAGATTGTTCATGGTTACCCATTCATGTGTAGTTCATGGAATGTGAAGCATAGAGTAATGTTATAGTTTATGTATTGTTGTGTGCAATGTCATACAATTAATGTATAAAATAACCAAGAATAATATAAATCCCCATTTTAGTCATATCTATGTATGCATGTGTTGGAATTAGATGGAAATATCAATAATTATATTATTTGTAGAGTTTTATTGGCATTGCAAATATTTTTTATTCTAGATCTGTGATAGAAGTGCATTTCCAGAAAACATACAACCAACCATGTGCCATTGTATGGAATGTATAATGAAGAAAAAATAGGATTAATTTATATTTCCTATTATTGAAAATGATATTTGTGTAATGAATATGCAAATGGGTATTCTCTAGAATCAAGTTATTTGGCATAATAAGGGTTTTATCAAACCATACAACTAGATTGTCAAATTGCATGGATGATGAATTTGGGCATGAAATTGTATTTTTAAGCATTCTAGAGTTATATCAATGAATTCCCAAGTGAACAATGGCAAGGTGATCATGAATTGAAAAGTTCCAATATTCTTGGAGAAAACCTACAACTAATCAATTATAATCGTACAAATGTACGTTTTGGCATTGTACGATCCCTAGTTGTACGTTTTGAAAATCATACAGTTGTAAACCATACAACTATACGAATTGGACCAAATTGAGTGCAAAATATTGGAATTCATCTTAAAATCTCTCATCACACCCCCTATTGGGAATACTTCGCTCATGCTATAGTGGTTTCTATTGGGGCCATTCCCATCAAAACAAAACAATATTATATTTTTTGTCATTTAAATTAAAAAATATTCAACCTACATTTATCATGCATATATTTACTTTTTCCTATTATATATCATTGTCATATTCCTCAAATTTCTAGGTTTTTACAATCAAATCCATGACATCATTTTCATTAAGAGATAAAATCTCACTCTACTAGTTGCCTTTTAAAATTTGAATTTCATGAAGATGAAGATCAACATTTTTATTAGCTAAATTATTACCCAATTTCTTTCTCTATATATATGGCCACATTTTTAAGATTTGCCTTTAGTAACAAACGATGAATATCAATAATAATATTATTTTTTATCCAATCCCCACATCATTTATATTGCTAGTATTAATGATAATCTGTGAATCCCCTTCAATTGGATTATAGTTCTATCCCTTTTCAATTACAAATTTAATCCTTGTAAGAAGAATCTTAGCCTTTGCATAGTTGTTATTTGAAATTTCATATGCTTGTGAGTAAGTGAGGAAAATTTTGCCTTCATTATTTTGAGAAACACCAACTTGACTAGCCTTTTTTCATATTTGTTTTGGAAGCACTATTAAAATTTATTTTGATAAATCCTATTTCTAGAGATTTCCACTTTATCCTAGATCAAGTTGGATCCTTTGTTTTAATACTATTGTCATGGATGGATCTTTCATGTATTCTCAAATCCTATAACAAAATTGTTACCATCTATTTTTCTACATTTGAGACTTCCTATGATGAACACCATATTTGTAACATATTCTAAAATAGAGATAATATTATGTTTCCAAACATGGAAATACATTTGAGATTTATTTTTTAAAATTATATTTTTTCCTTTGAAGACATATATTCCAACAAATAATGGTAGGGTCAATCCTCCATAGAATAAATAATGATTTAGCTTTGAAATAATTATTCCAGTATTTCATCAAATCTTTCATGTTAATGCATCTACCTAATAGATTCTAATATATTTTGAAAACAAACATGAAATAGTGTGAATAAAGGGACAATGAAAAGTTAAATGGTCTAATATTTGTAAATCCTTCTCACACAAGGTACATCTAAAAGGTTTATGATATCCTCTTCTTTGTAGACTATATCCTATAAGAATCTTACTTTACATTGACAACAAAACGAATGATGAGGCATTAGGGAGAATCTTTAATGACTAATTATTTTTCTAAGGGAAATCTTGGGAGTGTAAAATTTTGATTGTTCTAAATACTCATACTTTAAATTGACCAATTATCCACCATATTTTGATATATTCCAAACGAAATCATCCTTTTATGTAAAAATAGGTAAATAAAACTCTTAAGAATATTTTAGAGCCTTTTGTATTTCGTTTAAGTTATTCAACCAGGTTACTAATAGAAATTTATGATATGGAGCTATTACTCATATTCATATAATCTCTGACCTTTGGACCTTTACAAGCTAGGTATGCCTAAGCCAATGGTTCCTATTTTAAATCATACATAGGAGTATAAGTATTCAACCAAGCATTAAACAAAAAAAATTATAATCCCCTCATTGATTGACCATATAATATGTTCTTTGATCAATTTCAAAATATCTATTATGAAAATTCTATATTAGTTTGGATAAATCTTTTTTTTCTAAAATAATTTCATTGTATCAAGAGAACTATATATTTGAAGTAATATTTTTCCTAATTTATTTCTTGATCTCTGAATAATCTTCACCCATTTTTTTTTCCTATGGTGAAATTCATAAGTTTGCAATTCAAGCATGCTCCTCCAATATTCCTACCTTTAAAAATCCTATCCCACTTACAAAATCTAAAATTTCCTTGAATCCTTTCCAAATAAAGTGTCTTTTAATTTGATCAAATTTTCATGCTATACCTATTGTCAATTTCGAAAGTGACATCATATAAAAAGTGATGGATTACAATGTAGTATTTATGAGTTGTAGCCTTTCCACTATGGTTAATAAATTACCTTTCCAACCTACCAAATAAGCTTTCATTCTATACAAATAAGACACCTAAAGCTCCTTTTTATTTACTTTGTGAAACAAACAAATAACAAAGCGTGTTGATGAATTTTTTAACTTTAAACACTAAAATATCCATAATAATTTGTTCTAAATCTAGGGCAAAATTAATGAAAAATTCCAAGAATTTGTAGTATTAAATATCTATCTAGTTGCTTTATCATAACATGATAATATTTATTTAAACTCCATGGACTCACGGACAAAGAGATGACCCAAAATAAAAGTATTATAAACAATTTGGGTATGAGATTTGAAGGGACCATTTTTTACAACCTATATATCTTTGATTTTTCCTTCAAATTTTCATTTTTTAAGGCTATCCATAATGCCTCTCTAAGAATAATGAATAAGTAGATAGTAGATCACCTTAGTGGAGTTTATAATATGACTTAAAGTAACTAACAAGATAACCATTAAGCAAAATATAATGTTTGGAAGTGATATAATAATATTTAATCTATTCAAACCAATATTATCAAAAAAAAAAAAATTAGAATAGCATGTAGAAAACTCTAAGAAAACCTATATATGCTTTGCTCATATCTAATTTCATAAGTATACTTGTAGTGAAAATTCACTACACCAAGAAGGATTTTTGCCTTGACTAGTTTTTTAGGGTGACCTTGACATAGGTAGATTGTAAAAAGGAAGGTGAAAGAAGAAATACGCCATCAATATTTGCAATCAATGATAGGTGATAAGTTTGTAAAGTTTAAACTCTACCAAGTTTTTTTGAGAATATGGAATCCATCTAATCTTCCTTGATCTATAGTAGGCATTGATCCTAGGAATGGTTAGTAGAAAAGAAACCTTAGAGCTCCATAAGCTATTGATATCTAATTTCACAATCAATTTTATTTTAAGAAGATTCCAAAGGAATCCTTAGAGAATATTTACACTATTGATAAAGAAATGGATATGTGAAAAGCACATAACTACCTCACATGAGAATAAAAATCCATCCCATCTAGGCCCATGCATAGAATGAGATCCACCATAAATATTGAGTAGGAATAGGATCCAACAGTTATGAAGAATGAAAGGAAAAAATTCATTGACCATAAAAATTTAGATATCAACAACCAAATAAGAGACATGAAAACACCCAAAGAAGATGAAGAACATGTGCTTATACTGATAGGGGGGGTGAAAAATATAAGATAAAACTTTTTTATTTTTAATACAATGATAACATCAGAAATATTAAAGCAGTAAACATCACATGAAGCATCACACACATGAGAGACATGATTTAACGTGGTTCACCCAATGTGGGCTACTCCACGGAGAAAATATTCCTTGTATTTTTTTATTAAATAAATTCTCTTGGGAATCCTTTCCCTACAATGTTTATGGAAATCTATCCAAAGTATACACCAATTCCCTAATCAAAGTTTATGGATATCTATCCACAAGAGAACTCCTTTCTCCTCTGCTTTGACTGATGATCTTCTAGAAGAACTTTTGCTCCCACTACTCTGGATAATGGATCTCTATCCACTGAAGACACCTATCCTCACTACCCTAGCTAATGGATATATATCCACTAGATACTATCATCCTCTATATTTAGTCACCTCCAAAGCTCTATCAAAAATATGCACTAAACACAGTCCTTCGGTCTAGCACAAATCTATCCTCATTCTCTGTATCTGACCTGGCATAAATCTATCATCAAATCTATATCAAAATTTATCCTCAAATCTGTCCTCAATATCTATCCTCAAATATATCATTTGTCTCTGTCCTCAATATCTATCCTCAAGTTTATCCTCTGTTCTCAAATCTATATTGTAAGCTTCCTCAAAAGCATACATAAATCAGTCCACAAATCTTCTCAAAGACTTACCTCAAATCTGCTTAACAAGTCCACAACAAAACTTGTCCAATCTCATAGAAATATAAAGAGAATTGTTATAGACTCAAATATGCTTCACATTCATCAAAATTCAACCTCAAAAAAATTTAGGATATAGAACAATTTGTTTCATAGAACTATCACTTCACACATCCACTTGACTAGGCTCAACTAACTCTTACTCAACCAATCACTCAATGAAATAATCCTTTCTCACAAACCCTAGTCCAAGCATACGAACACTCAAACATTTCCAACAATACTCATCAACCAATCTTACATAACAATGATATTTGCAAACCCTAGTTCAAGTTCCTCACTTAACCAATGGCTTCAACAACAATGCTTATCAAACAAGGTTTTATCAACAACTCTTTATTCTAGAAAATCTTGAAGCATTAATTTAAAACACACTTCAACAATACTTATAAAACAATCTTCACATATAGCTCAAAAACTCAATAAGGCAACCTAATCAAGTCCTTTTCACTCCAATATTATTTTCTAGAAAACCAACCAATCAACTCAACCAAGGAAGAATTTGCACATACATTTTTGCTTGATAAGGAATAGACCACACAAATCTGCCTGCACTCATAAACACTTCTTTGCCAATCTCAAGAAGGTTAGAAGATAATAATTTTTCTCTCAAGGAATCACAATACAAAATAATAAAAAAAAAAATACACCTTATCACTCCAACTTTAAAATAATATCAAACACCTTAACAATATTAGTACAATTACTTTCACAATAATCTCTTTGGCAAAATTCCTTTAAAATAAAATCAGCACCCAAAAAGTCTTACTCCTCCAATATGCAAATATAACAATTAAGAATTTATTTTAAAAATAAAATCAAAATCCTTATAAATCCCTTTAAAATTTTACCATGAAAATTCTCCATAAAAGTATTAACCTTAATTAATCCTTATGCCTCCGAACTATCTCACATCAAACCTTAGGGAAAATAAAAATTAAATTAAAAAATTGTAACTTTGGCCGTAGTGGGTTTTGAACCCATATCACTACCTCCACAAGCACCCTAGTCACAACCTTGGTTTCCGTTTGATCTAGGTGATCATGTGGGAGCTAGAGTGCCCACACACTCTAAATTCTCACCTGCTGCCATCGAAACCAAAGCGTAAAAGACAAACTTCCAACCTTGCTACCATCGAGTTTCAAACCCGTAACCTCTATGCGACAAGTGCCAAGACAATGCCACCTAAGGTAGTCATCGGATGGTGCTAGAAACCAAGCTCCTCAATATTTTTAACACATGGAAATTTGGTTTTACACATCGCATGATTTTTCTTTCTCACAAATCATGGATGCATTAATTGAGGCCTCCAAGCTAAGTTTTGGTTAAGGTATAAATACCTTTTGCTCTAGTTCCCATGCATGTCGGTGGAAATTAATTCATTGGGGGTCGGTTCTTATACTTTAAATTTGAAATAATTAATTTATAATTATTTAAATTCACTAGAATTTAAATATTATAAATTAATATTTAAATATTTTGGCTTTGTTAAATATTGGAGCCACCTTAGGTTTTATCACTTCGAATAAATAATATTTATTTATAAAATTTAAATTCAATTTGAATTTAAATATTTATAAATTAAATATTAAAACTTCCTTGGGCTTTCTAATTTGAAATTAAAAGCCTCCTTGGGTTTTTATAAAAAACCTTTTATTTTTGCTCACCCATGGTTTTTAATAAAACCTTTTACTTATGCTTCACATAATATTAAAAATAAATATTATGAAGCTCTTCTGCCATAAACATTTTGCATTGCTCCTTTTGACCTTTGACATCAACAGTAGCTTATTCCTTAATATTAATGACAACTTCATTCCATGACATAAATTACAACTTTGACTCAAAATGTCCAACAAAAGCTCCAACAAGAATAAATGATTCATCCAAGGTTTTTATTATTATTGATAACACCCATACATATTTCCTCAATAAATTTAAATGTACAATAAAAAGGATGACCATGGATACTCTTGTCCCAATAAACTTGAACCCAATGATATTTATTGTAGGATAATTACATGCTCATCCTTGAAGAGGATCTTTAATAGAGTGGATAAAAATAGCAATAGAGGTTTAAAATCCAAAGGCTCCCCAACCCTCTAATTTCATGGCTCTTGTCCTCAAGAACTCAATCTATCCAAGAATAAAAGTAAAACCAATCTATCACTTAATTTAAGGACGATATTTATTAGCTGAGGAAGGAAAAATTTAATGTTCATATATAAATAGAGATTTCATTTCATTGTAAAGGTATGGAAGAATGCTTATTCATGCTTAGTATCTAGCCTTGTAAGATTTTTTCTTTTGTTTTTCTCTTTTGTGCATAAGTTGGAATCAAGTCTTGAGTCAATTTTCTAAATAGCATTGAGCTTATTTTGGTCTCAAATGTTTGTAATATAATGGTATATTTAAGACTAGTTTCACTTTGTCCTACTTCTTCTATGTGTTTGAACGCTTGGGTGTATATTGAAAAAATATTCACATTTTAGTTGACAACAAACAATAAATTTGTTTATTTAGTTCATTGTGCATAGAATATATTTATATCTTGGCACATCACCTTATTAGCATATTAGATTTTCCTCATTTACTTTTTTGTGAATCTCTCTATACCTTTTTCTTGACGAGTACAAGTAGGATAACAAGTAGAGTAGGAAGGTACACTAAATATTACATACAATGAGGATATAACCTCATCAAAATCCTAGAATTTGTCTTGCAAGAGCTTACACCACTCATAGAGCTTCTTGCTATGTTACTCAACATGAGGTACAAGTGTCTAGGCTCCTTGGATGACTTCCACAAGCAACCAAGATACTTTAAGATGATAATAGTTTATCTAGAACACTTGGTGTGACCTCTCACATCAATTTATTCCACATATTTAATTGATCCTAGTAGATATTCTAGTGAATATCTCAATCAACTTGATTCTTGAAGCATGAGAGTATTCACCTGGTGACTCCACTAAAGAAGAAGACCTAGAACCAACCACCAATAGAGATATCAAATTGAGATTATAATAAAAATATTAGTCTTTTGAATTGCTAAAGCATATTATAATTTCAACTTATGACTCTACTAACATAGAAAGGACCCAAAATTTTATGATCAAATGACCTATTAGTAGATCCTTCACATGAGCAAATCTATAAGCATTGGTGCCACCTCTCAATGTAATTTTGAAAGGGATATCCTAATGTTAGAATATGGTTTCACATCCTAATCAACCTCTAAGAACATACCAAGCTTAGAATGATAAGGCTCCCATACTACCACCTATACCTCTTATCACATGGGATCTAATCCTGGCTTTAGTATTTAAGTCATTGTCATACTTCACTAGAGAAGATGCTAATCACACCCATGGAGCACTTGCATCACATGGTCAACCTATGCATGGTGCATAATTTTAAATATAAAAAATATGCCTTTGAGATTGTTGGTGGCATATTTCAAAGGGAATGCATAAGAATTACACATAAGCCTTACTCTACTTTCAATTGGGAGTTATAAACAACACATTGAACTATTGGTTAATATATTGAATGAGAAGGAAGATGGAGTATCTCTCTTGTAGTATCTTACAACTATCAAAAGAAAAACTATGGAGACCATCGATGACTCCAATACCTAGTTCCACAAGACTTGGTAAAAGATTCTTGATGAGATTCGACTATATCTAGATATAATATTCATTTATTATTTAAAAGCTATTAATTTTGATATTACCATGATAGTTAAATGCAGGGGAGGAAACCCTATACCAGTGGCCTCTGGGATCACCATATAGGATGAATATGACCTCATTCATATAGGAAGGCTATATCCTAGATCACCTTTGCTCTTTTTCCTAAAAATTCAACCTCCATATTAGCCTCCTCTAATTGTTCAACCTATTACCTTCTAGACTACTCCTACTATGAACCTCATGAGGGTTTACACTCATCTCCCTACTCTTTGGAACCTCTTTGCAAATCATTGTCCATATAATGAGGTAGATGAGATAATGAAGTTATTGAGTTTAGTCATAAAAGAAGTCATATCCCTCAGGAGGAAATAGAGCATATGATATCAAGACTATTCAATTCCTTTTTTTTTTGCAAAATGACCTATGTTATAGGTACTCATTAAAATATTATCAATAATTTAACTTCCATGCAAATATATATGTGGTCCAAAACCAAAAATTTTAAACAATAGAAAATGCCTATGCCATCCTTATTACAATAAGATCCTACAACCTCATTAAGAATATAGCCCCCACACAGAATAACTATTTAGAGAACCCTAGCACATGGGATTGCTCCTACCTATAGATATATTTAAAAGAGGTCATGTTGATTCCAAGAGAAGTTTTACAACTATCCACTTTTCACTTAGTGATAGATGAACAAAAATTAATATGGCCTTCTCAAGCCCAACCACCAATTTGTTGCTTTGTAACCCCTAAAAAAAATCTAATAACATGGTATGATGAAGAGTTATACTCTTTTTTAGAAAAAGTAGACACTTTGGTGCTTTGGAATCCATAATCCCAATTAGATTACATAATGTGGAAGGCAATAGAGGTGAAAGTAAAATGTAACCTAGTAATTGTCAAACCTCAAGGTAGACTAGCTAATCTGGGAAAAGATATTTCCCTTAAAATCATACGTCTCAGTGGCTACTAAGAGGGATGCATTTTATGATAAAACCATAAATATGGTTTATGAGAAGAAAATAAGGATGGATATAAATATCAATAAAGTACATCCTTATATCTCAAAGAAATTAGTAAACCAGTAGGTAGCAAAATTTGGGGGGGTTCTTAGGCTAATAGAAGTAGGTACTTATATAATATGAAGCAAGGACCCCTATGTATTTGGGATTGTAAAAGGATAACACTTATATGATGGATGGTAGCTATCCCTAAATAATTATAAGAGTAAAAGAGGGCTTATGCTAGTTCTTATTTAATTTTTCTAAAATGAGGAAAGACACTACAGTGATTTGGATACCCAAATATTGTCACAAAATTTGAGGTCCTAATGCATGGTCTCCAACTCCTAGTGGATAAAAGAATTAACTAGATACAAGAAATTGGAGGAACAACCTATAAACATAGGATTTGGGACCTCATATGACATACTAATGTATTTCTCTTCTAAGTGATCCTTATGTCATCAGCACCTAAAACTTCAAGGATTTATTTGAGTTGTCAATGTTGGGTGCCTTTGCATTGTAGATCCCAACCAATTGGATCTATCTGAAGAACTATCCCAAATAACATTTTTGGCATTCAATCCAAACAATTAATTAGAAGTGCACATTGTAACAAGGGTTTCAAGAAGACATAAAATAAGAAAAACCCGAATCCATGCATATCCCATGCCAAAATTAATGGTCCATGTTGTCCCTAAGATATTGAATGATAGATTCTATTTCAAAACAATGTAGGTTTTCCATGAAGATCACTTAGAAAAATCATGTTAGTTTAGAGATAAATAAAGAAAATTAAAATTCAAAGCATCATGGACCTTTTGATCAAATCTAATAAATGAGTGAAGCTACTTATTGGGGAAGTCACCACAAATAACACCCTAAAGTAGAGGTGAGCATTGGGTTGATGAATAAGACATGCGATAGGTTCATCCTAATTTAAGATATAATGGGAAATTATACAAGGTCAAAATAGTGTGGAATTCCTAATCAAAATTTAAGGACATTCACTATAAAAATAAATAAAATAGAAGCAACCCCATGAAATAGAAACAATGATCTAATACTTAAGGGAAAAAATATGGGGAAATTATGCATTAAACTAGAGTTACCAAGAAATAACCCTGGGATTATAGAAACATTCACCATTCAATAAAAAAAAAACCTATGAGTGATATTACATGAAAAAGGAACAAGTGCAAGCAACTTCCTAAATGATCATTAGATTGATAGTTTACTGGCTCACTATCAATTAAGATTTGTAGAAAGAAGGCATGCAAGTGGATTAGCATGAGTTGTTTGATAAAAAAGGCTAAACCATTCCTATAGATGGTGTAAATATTTTGATTGGAAAAAATAATAGCCCATACACTAACTAGGAGATGTCCCTTCCTCCATCGATCTTGTATAGGTTAGAGAAATTGGTTTACATTTTGGGATTTAAATGCTAAACAATGGCATTGTCTCTCCACCCACCTTACATAGGTGAAATCCATATTGCATGCATAGATTTAACATAATGGAATGAGTCCCAAACCTCCATACCAGGAATGACTTGCAAATATATTTAATACCCACACTACACATTCAATACTGGCAAGACAACATTTTGATCCCAAAAATAGATATTTAGCACTAGGGCATGGTGGTAGTATTTTTGGACCGATTTATGAAAGAGAAAAAATAATTTCAAATCAAGTGAATCAAACTAAAAAAATACAACAAATACAACATGTTTCTCTACAAAAAGGATTAAACTCATGTGGTGTGATTTTAATATAGCTAGATACCCCAATCATCAAGGGTAAAGTATATAAAATGGGAGTCTCCTTAACTTCAAGAACTACTCCTTTTAATTCCAAAATGTATTAGCAAATAAAAAACCCAGAGAGCATATAAAAGTGTTGAGATAAGTTTAATAAATAGAATCCAAATCCAAAGAAGTGTCCAAAGCACTATGGATAAGAAGAGCAACATTCATTCCTATTTAATTGGATTTGGTTTTCCTGCAAAGGCAATTACATCATCTTCCTCTACTTCTAGTCGAGAGACACCATCTCATGCTTCCTAATAAACAAAAACTAAGGGGTTTGTAGATCCTAAGTTGTTTAAAATAACTATGATCTTGAGAGATGGGTATGACAAAGATATAATTAAAGAAAACCTAACTCCTTTAGAGCATGAATCTAGAGTAGCACCTTGGTACAATGCATGGTTACTAAACTGCACATTTGTTACAAAATAGTGGCTACATGTGTAGAACATTATAATGCCTACACCTAGAATATCTCATCACATTATGGGAGTTTTAGGATAATTTTCATAGCTCATGTCATCCGTAGGATGGTAATAATAGAGATAGGTAAACTCATCATCATCTTGAAAAGTGCCATAGAGTATTATGTCACCATTCTCAAAAATCTAGGTTTCCTACTAGAGGAGTGTGATATCAAGGATCTCATACCTCCAAAGTTCCACCTAATATTTTGACATTTATTTGTTATCTTAAAAATGACAAGGACATATTCCAGGCCTAGCTTGATGTCCTAAAAAAAATGGAATATACACCTAGTACAGAAATGATGGTTTTTATTTTGACAATTTTATTGCTAACAAAATTCATGATGGGTTGTCTAGATTCAAGGACACTCAAAGTTTCAAGTTTTTCTCATTTCTATCCCACTTGATTCTATTCTAGAATCTGGTTGTGTACCCTGAGTTGGTCTTAAGGAAAGTAGATGAATGATATGGTTTTGGCTATTTAAAACCTAAAATTTTGATTGATTTCCATTGAATATCAAAAAATATATTTATAGAAATTACGTTTCAATTTACGACAAGTGTTGTTATCATGGTTGGCCATATAACCTTATAAATACAAATTCTAAAAGCTATTCAATTTTTTACATGTGTTGTTGCCCATCGATATTTGTAGAAGATATTATTTAATGTTAGGTACCCAAGATAGGTACTTGATAATTTAATGTTGTATTGTATAATGGTATGTGCCATTAATTAATTATTAAATAAGGAAAATCATATGTCAAATTAGAAATAGGTATGTTATAAAATCATTTATGTAACCATTGGAGAAATATTATCATATGTAACCACAATGAATATTGTCATATTATTATGCACCTTGTAAGGTGAACCACCACATGGGTGATTTTGTAACTCATGGAAGGTGAACCATCACACTCTTGTATAAAGAGAGATGTACCCCCATTGTAATTGGTATCTATGATGTATTCTTGGAGAAGTATTGGCTTGTAGATCTAGAGATCTTGTGGAGTGGCTTCCTTCCCAAAGAAACATTGTACGATGTTGCCCTACCTCAAGGGTATAATCAATCTCTCTTTTATTATGAGGAATTTATTATACAATTTACTGTTGATATTTATGCAAATTGTTGAATAATTTATGGAATGAGAATAGAGGTTTATAACATTTGATACCAAAGCAGATATTTGGGTAAAGTGGGTTTGTTTTTGTAGAGCTAGAACACGTTTTTGTAAAAAAATATCACATATTGTAGAGGCTATATTTTTTATTTCACTAATAATTTTTAGAATGTGTATGTACCATTGTCTAGATATTTTTGAGTACTAAAAAAATGACTACTCATTCATTAAATTTTAATTAATATTGATAACTTTATGGTTGTTTGAAGTTGGATTATTTGTGTTGTTTTTAGGCTGCGCAAATTATTTAAAAAAAAAAAATTGTATTAGATTTTATATCAGTCATTTTCATAAAATGTTTGCACCAGTATGTAGATTGTTTTGGGTACTATAAAAAATATTGCTCACTTGTGAAATTTTGAAACATATTGAAATAGTTATAGCTATTTGAAGTTGGGCTATTGAGGTTATTTTTTGGTTGTGCAAAGTTTTTTAAAAGGAAATAATTTATATTAAATGTTGTGTCAGTCATTTTATGAATATTTTTGCATCAACATGTAGGTTATTTAGATTACCACAAAAATGACTTCTCACTTGTTAAATTCTAATAATTATTGAGGGAGTTATAGCTTTTGCAATTTGGGCATTTCATGTTGTTTTTAGGCTACACGAAAAAGAGAAAAAAATCATAACTTTCAATCCACGTAAGTAGATTAGTTGTTGTTTGTTTTGTTTTGAAGATAATTTCAAGATTTAGTTGTTGAAGATAGGAATATATGATATTTGAAAAAAATTAATTTTCTGGTTATTTAAAGCCCTATCTACTTAAAAATAAAAAAGAAAAAAAATACGAAGATGCCAATATTCAATGGCAGGGTTTGATAGTGATGCCCAAGAATGGTTGAAGAAGTTCAAAAAAAAATCTTTATATTTTTTTGAGTCACTATGGAAATTCAGCCTTTTTTCTTGTTTGCAAAAGGTAGCTTCTCCTTGGTTTTCAAAATTTTTGTATGCTCATAACAATATATACACATGGGAAGACTTTGAAGTTGCATTTTTAAGCAAATGGGCATAAAAAAAAACAAGGATAATAATGTGTAGGCTAAAAAAAGTACACCTGGTGTGTTAGGCTCAAACAATGGTCAAAAAGATTGGTTTAAATGTAAAAAAATCTATTTTGCAAGTTTATGGTTGCATTCAAAATTACAAAATATTGTTTCCATTAACCCTAGTAGAAAATATAATTTTATCATGATGTCTTAGAAGGATTCTAAAATGAGATATGATGTCAGTACATATCAAAATATCACTTTCCAAAAATATTCCTTTGTATTTATACATGTAATTTTACCCCTTGATAGACCTATGAGCAACTCACTCTAGGAGGTATCATTCAACTCTACTCATGATTCACCAATAAGTTTCTAGTACTTCACTCCTACAAACCAATCACTCCGCTTTGTTAGTAGACTAATATTGAAACAATTTCCACTTGTCTTTAACTTAGCCAAAGTTTGATGGGTTTTGGAAGGCATTGACAAAGTTATTGCACTATCTTGCAACCTTCCAAAATTATGATTTTCAAGGTAGTGAAATGTCATTATAAATTAACATTGGCATGATTAACAAAAATTCATGTATTGATATTCATAACAATTACTAGGATAAAATTGAACATGGATAAGCTCTATGGAATTCATCTAGGTACCAATAAAATTGTCATCCTTCAAGCTTGATGTTATATTGGTTTTTAAGATAAACTATCTCAAGTCCCAATATAATTAAGCTACAATATATTAGGTTTTAATATCAATAATAAATAGTAGAATTAAATATAAGAGCAATCAAATATATATATTGAACAATATAAATATAATAACATTCACTATAATATTAAATATGAATGTAAATGGTCAAAATAAATCACGTACAAGCATGCAATATACTTACAATAATACTGCTCAAAATATGTATACAATCTTTATTATGAATGCTTGCTATGATGATCGTTATAGACCATTTTCCCACTTAATTATATGAAGCTTTATCCCCATAATATATACATAGAAATACAACTCTTTAATAATTGACTATTACACTCCTCACATATCTGAGAGTTGTAACCTCTCTTATTATTGTCCTTTGGATTCTCATCTTACGACTTATATACAAGACTCTTCACTCTTTACTTACATGCACACTTGAATTTATGACACTTCCACACTTCTACATGACTCTTACTCTCCTACATGCACTCCTAATACAAGACACTTGTACACATCATCACATTATATTTTTGCACACTTACATAACACTTGTGCACATCCTGCACATATACACTTACATAAAAGAAAAATACAAATCACTCATCTAAAATATAGACTCAAACCCTAATATTTTACATATTTATATTTGTACCATAAGGGTACCATGGAGGTACATTCGCATGTTCCAAATAATGTAATATTATTCAACATGTTAGTGGCTTCCCACCAACATCAAATAGACTTGAACATCTTAAACATTGTAAAATATATGTTGTCAAAATTAATAAAATATTAAAAGCATATTAATATTCTAACTATTCTATCCAAATATTTGAATTTTTTGCAATTAGATAACTTGAAAATATATTAATTTCAATATTTATTTATTATATTGAAATAAGGGTTTTCGAAAGGATCCTAAAACCTTTTACAAGCATATACAAGCTACAAAGATAAGACATAAAGAGAAGCATACAAAAGAAATATTGAATAGATCAACAAGGACCCTACCACCAAAAGAGAATCATAACAAGAAAAATATGAGAACGCCAAATAAAATAATTATAAGAATAGAAATAATTATATGGGGGGAGATAAATCCACACAAGATCCTTACAGGGCATTCTCCTCTTTAGGGTCTTCCATCAAAGAGCTAGATCCTGGTTCTCCCACTTTTTTCTTGGAGAAGCATGATATGAGGATTTAATTATATTCTCATAGAAGATAATAATCTAATATTAGCTTGGCAATTGAGGCCCCTTACAATCCCTAAAATAAACTTAATTTACATGATTTTAAATGATGTTTCTTCCCTCCACCTAGGATTGGGAGAAAATGAGATTTGAGGGCAGAAGTGAAAGCAAAAATAGACTGATATTTTCCCCTAAGGAAAGGACTTATTGTGAGCCATTAGTTGTTTTTGCTTCTATTTCTCTTTTCCTGGTTTCCTAGTTTGAGGGTTTACCCACCTTCCTATTATTTCCAATATTTTCTCCATATTTCTTTTGGTTTCTAGTAATAAGGCCTGGGGTAATGATCCTTTTTCCTTCTTTTGAGTCCTTGACCAATGGATTTAAAAACCTTGTTTCCTTTTGATGGATGAGCCTCTTTTATTTTCTCAATATAATAATATAGATGGGTTTCTAGAAAAGGTAATAGACCATGAGAGACCCTATTTCCTTTCATATATTAAGAATGATCTTCTCCTAAATATTTAAAATAAATATTCCACAAAGAGATAAGAAAGGAACGATATAAATTTGGAATCAAAGGGTTTACTTGAGTTGAGGGCTCCAAAATATCCCCCTCTTCTCTCACTTGGTGAACTTCTATATTTTGCAAGACTTCTTGGGAATCTTATGGGATAAAAATGATATCCTTTGGTGAGCTTGCTTTGTTCCCTTGATAGATAGAGGGTTCAACTATTTCCTTTTGAACCTGACTTTTTTATGGCCTAGAATTATTTTCCATAAGGAAGGTCTATTTTTATATTCTATTCCTTAAACCTAGATGTTATCTTAAGAAACTACATCAATGGAGTTGATAATCTCCACTCCAAGATCAACATTTACACATATTCTAGTGTATACCATCTTGGATTTGGTCCTCATGGCAAGGTCAATTATGATGATTTTATCTATTACCCTTTCAATTCCCAATAGGATTTTGATATGCCATAACTGGAAATGAAGGCCAATGAGTTTAAACCAAAATTAGCCTTAAGTTGATGCTTTGATATTTTGGATCAAAATTTAGGCCCCATTTACATCAAAAGACACCAAGCTAACCAAATAACCAAGGACCTCCCTTAAGGATTTGAATTGTGTCTTCTTCATAGTTCAAATTTATGAGAAATAAGACTTTGAGGAGTGCAATGAGCTCCATAAGCCCCTATGACTTCCATTTGGAGAAGGTCAATCTATGAATAATGTCAATGTCAGGGCATGTGACAAGTAATTTCCCAAAAATATTTTTAGCTCCTTGAACCACTATAAACTTCAAAAGCTTTGTAGGGACCTAAAGTTTCCCTTGCTCAAGATGTAGGTTGAGTGTAACAACCCAAAAATGCCAACCCAAGAGAGAGTTAATTTTTTTCACAAGTACACAAAGGAGATTCTAATGTATTTTATTTCTATCATTATCAAGGCTTCACGATATTTGAGTTCTATGTTTCTATAGATGACACTCAGTGGACAAGAGTGGCCAACATCCCATATATTTTGGGGTTCACCTTACTAGACCTCATCATTTAGAAGGATGGCAAAGTGGTCCCCCAACTTTACCATACCCTTCATGATATAGAACAATGTGATCATAGCATAGGAGTTATCCTTTAAGGCCCATAAAACTTAAAGGGGAGTGTCTATTACCTAACCATAACCTAAGTCCATCTAGGTAGGTTAACTAGACATAAATCCTTAGTGCCTAGTTACCACACCTCCATGAGTTAGCTAAGGTCATTACCACTCATTTAGTAATGAACATGATTACTAAAACCTACATGTTCATGGAATCACCACTGCTATCTTGTGAATGGTACCACAAATCCCAGTTCTCGTACACTCAATCCTCAATGTTCAAGGTGCATTGATTCACATGAATTTAGTTGTTGCATCAATGCAACTCATTCCAAATTTATGTATTCCTAGCTAATGCATTCTCACAACTCCTTATAGGACTCATATATGCTTGGTTATTGCAATCTCACAACTCTTAGGGTTGAGATTTTTCTTGACTTAGGTCCTACAAGTGAATCTAAATCCAACCCAAGATATAAATATCTCTCTAGAATTAAGTAATTATATTTGAATTATAGCATACATATAAGATAGGTTCTGAGGGCTTGGTTCAAAAATCAAAATGCTTATGTAAGAGCGAGGAGACTAGGGTTCCAATTTATTGAGCCTTGTTGTATTGGTGAGCATTTTGCATTAGTGTATCCATATATGTAAATAGTTTACCTGATGCAAATAGATATCACAAAGCAAATTTTATGGAAAACTGGTATTATTTACAAGAAGAGCCTTTTTGCAAAAGAGGGTTACAAGAAGAGCCATTTTACAAAAGTGCCTTTGGAGGTCACAAAGCAAGGTTTATGGAAAACTGGTATTGTTTACAATTAATTATTAAAGGGGGTTTCAAGAATATACCTTTTATAAAATTGCCTTTGGAGGCCATAAAGTAGGGTTTTAGGAGGTGAAATACCATCTCCAATGAGTTCTTAAACACCCCAAGGTATTCCAAGAGACCCTAAAAAGGAGTGGGCTTATTGCTCATTTTCCACTATCAGTTAAACCTATCCTCAAGATCTAAAAAAGGGGTTAGAAAATTTAGGGACCTATCTCAATCAAACCCCTCATGTTTATAGATAAAAATACTCCAAAATAAAACTACTTCATTATGAAGACATTAAAAATAATTACAAAATTAAATTGTATGGTTATACTTACCTATTGGGAGGATTGTATGTCCTTATGGTGTCTAAAACTAACCCTTGTAAAGGATCACACATTAAGGTGCGATTGTTTGGGTTTTTGGTTGCCTTACGTCTGAGACTATGATATCTTAACAAAATTTTGGATGGTGTAAAATGGTCTCCTATTTTTGTTGGAGCTCCTATATTTATTTAAGCACCTTTACAACCTACAACAAAAGAACAATTTAGGACAAAAAAATGATGCTAAAATATATTTTCTATGGTGATTATTGGAGATTAATGGTAAAGTGAGTGATGGAATGTAGTGTAGCCTAGATGTATTTTGGCAAAGTCTAGGTATGCAAATGGTGGATGTCTTGAAATGAAGAAAAAGAGACTCTATATATAGAATTTGGAGAGGTTAAGGGGGGTGAGGTGTCCCTTAATGTGGCATGTCGTATAAGAGTATTTGGGTGAGAGAATGCATCACCCACCTACATGTCATAAATGAGCATGGGGATGTGAAGTGGAATTGGGGTTAGATTCTAACTATAGTAGGATTAACCATGGGTTAAGAAATGACTTGAGTGAGGTGGAAGATGAATCACCCTTGGACCATGTTTTGAAATCCAAAGTCCTCAAATGTTACATATGGACTTAAATGCACATGGGGATTTGAAATGGAGCAAGGATTAAATCTAACTAAGGTTAGTTTGACCCTAGGTTAGATGTTGATTTTTTTAAAATGTGGAGGATGACCCACCATGTATCCCATGCTTTAGGACACTAAAGTATTCAAATTCCATTTAAGACCCTAAATGCACATAGGGATTGTAGGCCCAAAATGGCCACATCCTTAGAAAAATTTGAAAATTTATTCTAAGGCATGAAGATACTCCAATCCATTGAAGATATAGTGTATTTTAGAGCAGATCCAACGCAAGATACTCCAATCCGCTCAACACTTGGTCCTTTTTTGATAAAAACAAGCAAAGTGTTCCACCCCACCCGATACTTAGTGTATTTTGTAGCGGCCTAGCACGAAGGTCCCAATCCATAATCAAATCGAGTCTAGATGATGTCAGCACCTTTCAAAGTGTGGATTAGTGACATCACTTCATTCCGTGCACTCAAGCGACTAAGTGTCGAGAATGTCCCATTTCGTTGAGTTTCACATTCTATTTTAGAGCGGAATGGCGATGAGCTCCACGCTGCTGGGAAAGAAGGTTAAAACATCAAGAAGGAGTAAAAGGCAGTGGAATAGTACAAAAGTCATTTTCCATTACTTCTTGAGCGGATTGGTGTCACACTCTATTCCGTAGTCAATCCAAGTCAAAGCTAGTGGAGCAAGAATCGAGGAGCGAATTGTAACTTATGTCCTATGTCGTGGATGCGAGAAAGAAATAAAGTATTTTGAAGACTTGAGTGAGTGGATTGGTGATATGTTCTATGGTCCACTCAACACTCAGTGTATTTCTCATGAATGCTCCAATCTTTGGTCAAAGCCATCCAAGATGACATCAACGTTCTTTTTAGAGTGGATTGGTGACTTGTTCTACCTCACTCGACTATAGAGCATTATTGAAGTCTAATCACAGTCGTCCATGAAGTGCATCAACGGTAGATATTATGCTGATATTTTTATGAGCATACAAAGGTAGATTCTTGGTGGATGAAGGCCAGTCAGTTTGAGCGGGTAGACGAAGCGTTAGTGGTGCCAAGAACCAAGAACCAAGAATCAGTTGTAGATCTATGGTGGGGTGAAGTCCTCAAGAATGATGAGTGGTTCAGATCTGGTTTCTAATGACCTAGAGTCTAACTACCATTACCAAACCAGCAAGTTGTAGAGTTGAGCTGCCATGGTGTGTGGCATCGAGCAGATTTCTCAGACCTTGCATATGAATGAAATAATGCCAACATAGCTTTCTGTTGATCTATCATATTCTAAATCCTTGTAATGTCTCCCCCTATTCTTCTTTCATTGTAAACTATATATAGAGGTCGAACCCTCAATTTTTAGGGTCGGCTCTAGAGTGTTTGCTTGCCCTACTGTGTAATATCTTTTGCAAACTAATGGAAGGAGCATTACTCGGATTTTTGACTCAAGATTTATCATCTTCGATATCTTTCATTAAGAGGTTCGAGCTATGAATTGCATTTCTATCAATGCTGTTATGGTTAGTTCATTCCACATGTATTGGATTACTAGTTGTAAGGCAATTGAAATTTGTTCATAGTTAGATCTGTGTTGTTGAGAAGTTTATTTTAGTGAAGTCTAAATACTAATCTATTCTACTAAATTGGATTGTTAGTATCTTAGATATTGAAATTGCTTTCTTGAAGCACATCTCTGTTTTACTTTTATTGTATGAAGATTATTCTATTTTGGGTGCTGCTAATCCTGAGTGTGGGACACTGGAAATAGTTTGCTAAAGGTTTTCCCTATGGATGCCTATGTTGTTAGCCCTATCTGACCACTATTATTTCATAATTTCTTAACCCTAAACCCTTTTCTAACCCTATCTCTCAAAACCATTATTGAGCTTAATTGAGTCAACATTCTGTTAGTTGACAAGGAACCAACCTACTCTGGAGGTTGGGCTGAAGCAATCTTTGGTCCATCCAATGTTGAGTTCTGAGCTGTGACTAGTGGGTGCAAGCCTAGCCAGAAAGTTGGAAGATAGATAGTTGTAGTATCAAGTTTACTTGATGTCAATTTGGATCCCAATAGTTTTGGCACACTCGATGGGACCTGTTTACAAGAAACACTAAAACCCATCATATTCTTTATTATTTTTATCTTTTCTCAAAGGAATCAAGATTTGGTGAATTGTCTTGACCTTGCTAAGTGGTGATCAACAAATTCACCTGGCGACTCCCTGGTCTATGAATCCAAAAAAGTTATCCCTATAGCTTGCAGTTTTTTCATGAATACTAGGTCATCCACAAGGAATAACCCAGACTCCTTTTTCTACTATGAGCTACCTTATAGAGGGTCTACTATCATAAGGTATTTGAGTCAATATTTTCATTCAGATGAAACTCCTCCTGAGGAGAATCCTACAGTACACCCAAGGCCACCTCCAACAGGAGCTACACCTAGGAACATGGCCCAAAATCAGAATCAAAATGCAGTTCCAAATCAGCCCTTGCAAAAGTATCCTAGATGGAATACAGCTGGTCCCCTTAGACTAGCCCAAATGCATGACATTCCCCAAGTTGTGTCTAAGGCCATCCCCACCTATGATGGATCTGGTAAAACTGCATATGAGCACTGCCAAGATATTCTGAATCTGGTAGCAATCCACAATATAAAAAATAAAGATGTTATTATCAAGATCCTAGCCCTGTCCTTTAGAGGAAAGATTCTACATTGGTTCAGGACCCTTGAAGACAATACCATTACCTCATGGGCAGCATTGGCTGAGCCCTTTGTGGAAGAATTTAATGAATCTGTTGATCCTTTTTCCCTCCTTAATCAATTCACATCCATGCAAAAGCATCAACAAGAAATTGTTTCAGACTTCAACTTGAGGTTCAGTAGGACCTGGAAGAGGATTCCCCCTACAGCTAGACCAACTTCAAGCCTCACTTACATGTATTACATCAGAGCCCTCGGATCAGATTTAGGCCTGCAAACCCAACAATCTAGGGTGGAGACCTTTCCATAGGTTTACAATGCAGCTGTTCATGCTGAGAATGTCCTTATTAATATGGGAAGATTACCCCAAAAAGTTGTGTTGCCCTACAATTTGGAAACCCCTAATGGCCAAGGTCAGATAACTGCATCATCTTATATGGACCCTCCTCCTTTGTCATCCCCATTTCCATAGATGACTCTCATTCCTCATTCAAAAGCATCACCTATCGTAGCTCCTTTCCCTCCCCTTCCTTCTCAAATACCCCAAGAATCCTCCATGCTCCTTGATATTCAGAATACCTTGAAAACTCTTAGAAACAAGATGAATTCAATGGAAAAAATAGAAATGGAGAGATATCAACAAAGGAGATTTCCTTATGTTAACAAGGATCAAAGACCTAGTCCTAGCAACAACACTAGGGTTAGAGTAAATGCAATCCAAGAAGAGCCTGAATGTTCTTCTAAAATAAGTTTGGTGAATGTATGGTGTTTGGTGTGCAATGATCCCCATGATTCACAATATTGTGTTATGTACCAACACCATGTACAATAGGCTATGGAGAAAGTAGAGAGAAATCATAAAGGAAGAGTGAACATGCTCTGGAAACCAGATCAGATCATGGTTGGAAAATATCTTGATGAGGATGGACCCATTTCTATCATGACAAGGTTAGGCAAGAAAATACTGTAGGTTGATCCACAAAATATGGGTCAATTTTAGGTCCCCTCTCAAAAGAAGAAGGATCCACCTTCCCAAAGTAGTGATACATTCCCTATCCCCCAGGCCAATGAAAAAGAGACATGGCTCCTAAGGGCCAGGAAAAGGTGATCAATTTTCCCAAAATATTTGAGAAAGAAACTGAGGGAGATAGGATGAGATCCAAGAATGAAGCCCAAGAGAGGCTTAGATTCCCCTCTATTACCAAGAGGTAGAGAATTGAGGCCACACAATAGTATAAAAGAAAGTATGGTGAGCCAGAGAGAAGGCCTGAGAGACCCACCTATGCCAAGTCTGAATATAACATTATGGAGGAAATGAAGAAGATACCATCCAAAGCTAGCCTATATGATACTCTCTTCATTCCTGACCAAATAGACCTACTAAAAGCTTCTCTGAATAAATATCCATAGGAAAAGTAGGCCACCACAATCCTCAACATCCCCTATGAAAAGGATAAAATGTCCCCTACCACTTTAAAGAACAAACCCCCTCCTTTTTACATTTCTCTAAGGATGGAGGGGTGGATTGTCCACAATTGTATGATTGACTTAGGGGCATCCACCATAGTTATGCCTAAAGTATTTTATGAGGAGATGGGTATGGAATATACCAGATCCTACCCTAGAGTTCTGCAGTTAGATGGGACACCTGTGAAGATAGTGGGAGTGATAAAATATATCTTGATGAGGCTACATAGAGCACCTGAGGTAACCATAGTGCAAGAGATAGTGGTGGTGGATCTAGAGCCTTATTTTGGCTTATGCCTTTCAAGAGAATTCACTGTAAAGTTGGGAGGATGCATGTATATGGACTATTCCAGCATGGTGATTCCTTTCAAAGGAAAGAGGATAAGAATAACACTAGAGAAGCCTGTGTCTTATCACATTGAAAAAATTGAAGAGGACATGTGCAATCTCACTCCTCTAGAGGAATTTGAATTAGTGGATAACTTTGAAGAGTTGGAGATTGAATATGAACTACCTTTTAGAGAGGATTATAGTCAATTTGGGACAGGTATGGGTACATACAATATTTCCACAAAAATAGAGAAGAGAATTCCTGCTATATCTAACTAGTCCCTGAGAGAAACAGAAACCTGGACCATGCACTTTGATGGTGCAAGATGCAAAAATGGTGTTGGTGTCGGTGTGCTATTACAGTCCCAATCAGAAGGGACAAAGAGTTTTGCATATAGGCTAACATGGTCATGCACTAACAATGTTGTAGAATATGAGGCTCTATACCTTGGGCTAATGCAAGCTGAAAGCATGGGCATCAAAATATTGAATATATATGGCGACTCTAAATTGATTGTAAATCAGGTAAGGGAAAGGTGCAGCAGTAAGCACCATTACCTGAAAGCATATAGAAATAGGGTATGGGATTTGATGGAATCCTTTGATGCCCTAAACATTAATTTTATTCCCAGAAGAAGGAATACCTTAGTAGATTCCTTAGTAGTAAGGGGAGATAATTTCAACCCTTCTACAGACATAGGAGTTACGAAGGACAAAGGGATCAAAATGATTTTCAGGCTTGCAGTGCCAGATAAATAGATTTTTTGGAAGGTCTTTGAAAGTGATGAACAAATCATTGATTTTTTGGTGAGAGAAGCCTATTTATCCACTATTCAAGAGGAAAATCTAGAAGAGATTGACCAACAGGATGTCATCCAACTCAAGAACAATCATATACCTAGAGGGTTGGTTACTCTAGAGAGCTTGTTTGACAATGAAGATAAGAAAAAGATCAAATCCATGGAAATCAATGAGAAGATCTATAAAGAAATTGAAATTGAAAAGGAAAAGAAGCTCAAGGTTGGAGTCTAATGTTCTCCAGAAGAAGAGGAGGATATCAAAGCTTTATGCCTAAAGTACCAAGACATTGTAGCTTGGTCATATGAGGATCTTAAAGTATATGACAAGAAGGTCATCCAACACACAATTGAGCTAGAGCCAAATGCAAAACCTTTCAGGTAGAAACAAAGGCCTATGAATCCTAGGATCGAAGCCATAATGAGAGAAGAACTATTGAAGTTGCTAAAGGCTAAGATCATTTATCCAATAAAAAATTCAACTTGGGTAGCCAACTTGGTACCTAGTAAGGAAGAAGAATGGTGATATCCGCTTGTGTGTAGATTTTAGAAACCTCAATCAAGCATCCCTAAAGGACCACTACCCCCTCCCATAGATTGATCAAATCTTACAGATTATGGTAGGAGCAGAAAGGTTCTCACTATTAGATGACTTCTCTAGCTATAACCAGATTTGGGTGAAGGATGAAGATCAGTTTAAAACAACATTCACCACCAAATGGGGCACTTTTGCCTATCAGAGAATGCCTTTTGGGCTATCTAATGCAGGAGCCACATTCTAGAGAGCAATGGACTATGCCTTTGGGGAGTTGATCAACAAGGTCATTCTAATTTACTTAGATGATATGACTGTGTTCTCCCATGACAAGCAAGACCACCTGGTACATCTAGAACAAGTATTTAAGAAGTGTAGAGAATTTGGGATCTCTCTTAATCCTAAGAAGTCATTTTTTGTAGTTCATGAAGGAAAGTTTCTAGGCCATGTGGTCTCCAAAGAAGGTATGGCCATTGATCTAGATAGAATCAAATCCATCCTTGCCCTTCCACTTCCTATGAACAAGAAATATTTGTAGTCCTTCTTTGGTCAGATAAACTTTGTCAGGAAATTCATCTCTGACTTTGCTCAAAAGGTGAAGCCTATATCAGAACTACTGAAGAAGAATGCAGATTTCAAATGGACTAAGGTGAGAAAGCAAGCCTTTGAAATCATCAAGCAATCCATTGCTACAACTCTAGTGCTAGTCAATCCAGACTTCAACAAAGACATCATTCTTTATGCTTATGGAGTTGAGGAGAGTTATGCATCAGTGCTCACCCAGAAGAATGATGAAGGAGAGGAACACCCCATATTATTTTGGAGCCAGAATCTTCATGAATATCAGGTCAAGTATAATTTTATTGAGAAACAAGTATTTGCAGTAATGAAATCATTAAAAAAATTTAGGCAATACTTGGTTCAAAGCAAGACCCTGGTTTATGTGGTTCATCTGGATGTGAGAAGTTTCATTTTACAAGGTGAACTAGGAGATAAGAGAGTTGGTTGGATTACTAAGATCCAGGAATATGATGTGGAAATCCATCCTACCAAGATGGTCAGAGGTAGAGCCCTATGCCAAGGTTTGACAGAAGCAACGGTTTTGACAGAAATGATAGCCTATCAATCAACAACAGAAGACCAAACTAAAGATCTATAGTAAGGAGAATCATACTAGGTGGACCAAATGACTAAGTACTTTTAGACTAGGATATGCCCTCCTAATCTCAATCCATCACAGAGAAGAAGATATAGGCTTCAGGCTTTGAAATATGTTCTATTTCTAGAAGGTCTATACAAGAGAAACCTTGATGGAGTCCTCCTTAGATGCTTAAAAGATGATCAACAACAAAAGGTCATAAAGGAGTTCCATGGGGGACTATCCAGAGGACACTTCTTAGGAAGAGTTACAACATTAAAGATCATAAGGGCAGGCTATTACTGGCCTACCATATTTGCTGACACCTTCAAAGTTACAAGAGCCTATGATGAATGCCAATGGTATGTGGGAAGAACAAGGAATTCATCATTCCCCCTTAAGCCAATTCAAGTTGAGGAACCCTTTCAGTAATGGGGGTTGGACTTCATAGGGGTTATCAATCCCAATTCCTCAGCTGACCACAAGTACATTTTAACTACAATAGACTACCTCACCAAATGGGTAGAAGCCATTCCTACAAAGAAGTCAGACCAAGAGGTGGTGATAGATTTCATGGAAATCTTGATTGCAAGGTTTGGTGTTCCAAAAGCATTTAGTGAGCGATAATGGACCAACATTTATAGGGGATAAATACATTGAGTTTACCAGCAAGTATGACATCACCATAAAAAATACTTCAAAGTACTACCCCCAAGGAAATAGATTGGCAGAATCAACTAACAAGAATCTGCTAAGAATTTTGAGAAGATCATTGAAGGGTAACAAGAGAAGTTGGCACCTATTGCTGGAACAAGCTCTATGGGTAGATAGAATCACTATCAAAAATTCCATCAAGACCTCCCCTTATGCCTTAGTATATGACAAGGAAGTAGTATTACCTGTGCACTTGGAAAGTCTAGCCCTCAAGTTGGTAAATATCGAGGATGAGTCTGAAAAAAATCTAGTTGAAAGCAAGTTGACACATTTATTGTAGATAGAGGAGAAAAGAACTCAGGCATATGAGGATTTTAAGAAGCATTCATTTGACATCAAGGCATGGTTTGATAAGAAGGCAAGATTCAAAAAGTTCCAAGTTGGAGATTCTATCCTCAGGTGGAATGTAGAAAGAGCTAAACCAGAGCACCATCATAAGTATGACTCCTTCTAGGATGGTCCTTTCAAAATAGTAGAAGTTAAGGAAACCAATGTTTTCCAGCTTAAATATCTTGAAGGAAACATACAACTGATCCCATCAATGGTTTTCACCTTAAACTCTATTTTGATTAAGATAAAGATTCAATGTAATATATGTACATATTTATTGTATCATATCCTGTTTTCCCTTTTTATTTCAAGTTTTTCATTTTTCGATAAAATGTTTAAAAAAAAGAGAAAATTTTACTTAAAAAAATAAAGTGATGAGTTGCAATATAAGCGAAGTGGTAGCGAAATACAACATGACTCCAATCCGCTCTCAAATAAGCTAATTGGAAATGAAATACAACACAACCCCAATCCACTCTCAAATGAACTAAGATGGCATTGGAATGCCGCATGCGTTCCAATCCACCCTTAAAAGGACTAAGGTGGCAGTGAATCATGACATGTGTTCTAATACATTGGAGTTCATGACTAGTTCAAAGCGGAAACCAAAATATTACGCCACATTGCTTCCAAAGAAAGAAATATTCACAAGTTGCTTCTCGAGCTTCTCGTGTCACTATGAAGGAAAGAATGACAATGAAAGGCGTTGTAGGCTCAACAATTAACCAATAAGGGAATGATGTAATGTCTTCAAGCCTTCAATATGCATGAGATTAATTTGAAAAGCGTGCAAACAAATAGTTCTCATAGTAATCACATTAGTAGTAGAAGGTGTACATGCAATGGCATTTAAAATTGCTAAAAGTGCAAAGTTTGTTCATTTGTCTAAAGTAAAGCCTACCAAGAAAAAAGAGCAGGAGAATAGCAAAGCATTGCTTGCAAACACTAGAGAAATAACACTCTAAATATTTTTGTGAAAATAGCTCCTAAGGAAGCTCCAAAGGATATGCAAGAAAGAGATGCAGAATTGGAGGGCTATGTAAATCAGACAAGATGGTTGGCAGATACTGTAATGACTCATGTAAGGAGAACCTTCTTGAGGAGAAATTTTGAGTTTAGATACTTTGAAGGGAGACTGATTCGACCTCAAGGTATCATTGTTGTATAATCCTTATTATTTTATTATATCTATGATCTCGTCCACCATTACCCCAAGTTAATTTTTGCAATCATTAAATTTTGTGATCCTAAGAAAAGGGTAGTGAAAACAGCTAATGAAATAACACTATTTACCATTATCAAATAAGCTTGTCATGATTTTTTTGCCATAGAGGTAGGCCCTCCTTTAGAACCAAAACCATTTGATATAGCAAAACAAGCTAGGGTTTATTCTTCATTAATGGCTTTTGATGATAAGGAAGTCATGGAAATGATTTCATTTCCAATTAATATGTATAAAGGAGGAAGATCAGATGCATGAAGTCTCAATCCCCATTAATCAATTTGCCAACCCAAAATTGTACTCCATGCTAGCTTGTTTGGAGGGTTTATATTTTGATCAGTTTGTGAGGGATTGGAAAATAGCCACTACTTATTGCATTTCAAATGAGAAAATGTATGAACCTAAAGTAGAGAAAATGGGTATTAAGGTTATTTACTTTGACTGGTCAACTTTCCTAGCCAAAAGAATACATGAGTATTTGGTAAGAATGAAAAAGGATTTAGAGACACCCTCTTTCTGATATTTTTCAAGTTTGGTTTGGATGTTTTTTGGTTTTGTTTGGTAGTGTTGAGTGGTATTTTCACACACTTGTGAAAGTACACTCTCCTTTAGGATTTGGACCCCAAATCCCCTCTTGCAAAGAAGTCAAACAAACAACTTCTCCAAGGTCTCCGTTGTATTAGCATTTGCAAACGTGTATTAGTAATCTCAAATAAAGATATTCAATTTAAATGCTTGGAACACCTTAGTGATTGCAAGTAACTGTAAACAAGGGGCAATGTTGGTTTATTTCACCATGAAACTTTAGTGATTGTTCATTGTTTTTTTTTTTAGATTTTGTAATTTTTAAATGTTCATTTTAAATAAATTAAACCTTCTGGAAAATAAAATAAAATGAAAAAAGAAATACAAAAAATTAAAAATAGAACACATTCAGTCTGATGCTATCCTATTCCGACAAAACCGAAGATATGAGGTTTTCATGCATGCAACCTAACCTATTGGACCTGCAAAACAAGCACAATCCGGATAAGCTAAGTGCTTGGCTCCTAGGGATTTGAATGAGGTTTTCAGATTTAAGCATTCGCATGCAGCAACCAAGAAAAACTTGCATCAACTACATTTACAAGCCTAAAATATGAAAAGGGAAAATAGACATTTAATCTTGCATGCAGAAAATGACTCCTTCTTTCTTGCCCATAAGATGCAAATTTTTGAAATTTTTTGTATTAAAAATTTGTCATTTTACAATAACAGAATCTCTGGTTTTTCCAAAACCAGAACAAGTGGAAGAAAAGCACTCCAAAGCAGGTCCAGAACGGCTAATCACCCTCAAATCTGCAACCCCACTCGCAGCGGTTTTTGACCATTGCCTCGCTTTTATACTTGTAGGCAAATTGCTTCTCCTTCCATGACGGTTCATTTCATCTTCCAGATGGCTCTCGTTTCATCTCCCGCCTCATCATTATCTTTGACTTTTTGTTCGATGTCTTAAACGTTTAATCTTCTTCGTGAACTGTAACGCCTCTATAACCCTTACACTTTTATGCCACGTGTTCCATGCTTTTCTGCATGTTCCGTAACTGCCCCTTGTAAATCATGACCAAAAATAGCATGTCGCGATATCACGACATTTTTTTGCATGCAGCTTTCCTCTCTCGCACAAAATGAGACATGTCATGAAATCATGACATTTTTCGCCAACCCTTGTCCGCCTCATGCACAATGAAAATGAGACATGTCACGGAAATCGTGACATTTTCTGTCACCTTGCTTCGTGAAATCGTGACATTTTACTTTTTTTTTTGTCATGAAATCGTGACATTTTCTTTCTGTCGAAATGTGACGCTTTTCTTTTGTCGAATCGTGACATTTTTCTTTCCTTTGTTGACTTTTTTTTCTTTTTTCTTAAATGACTTTCTCTTTTCTTTTTCTTGACATTTTGTCTTTATGTCATGAAATCGTGACAACTTTCATTTTTGGGCAGCAACGGAGCGACATGTCGCGATATCGTGACAACTTTTCTTTTTCGGCCATGACGGAGCAACATGTCGCGATATCGCGACAACTTTTCTTTTTCGGCTGCGATGGAGCAACATGTCGCGATATCACGACACTTTTTCATTTTCGGCCGTGACGGAGCAACATGTCGCGATATCGTGACACTTTTTCATTTTTGGTCGTGACGGAGCAACATGTCGCGATATCGCGACAACTTTTCATTTTCGGCCGCGACGGAGCAACATGTCGCGATATCGCGACACTTTTTCTCTTTTGTGAAATTTTGTTTTTTTCTTGATTTTTTAGCATCTGGGTCACTGCGGTCTTCTTTGAAAGCATGCAAAAAAGGTGGGTCCCCAATTTTGGGGTGTGTTGTGGATCAGCCACAACAAATGGCGACTCTGCTGTCAAATGCTCCTGAGCATTTTGGTGAGAACCCAACCTGAAATATACAAGCTTAGATACAGGCATCAGCACATAAAAGATAAACAAATACCGATAGATCAGAAATACATGAAACATCAGAATCATTAAGTATCAGCTCGGTGTGTGCAATGTGTTTCATTCCCTATCATTTGAACTTGATCAACATTCCATTGTCAGTTTTACTTATGATTTGTATGCAAGGCTATGAATGATTTGTGCAGGATTTGATGCATGATGAAGATACTAGAGATATAACAACCTGCTTTATAAAAGCTTTAAGCCTTCTAATATCATGTACAAACATATTAAAGATGTCAAACCCTCTTAGGACCAAATATATGTATATTGAATTAATTTATTAGATCCCAAAGTTGGTTATGTGTCACTACCATCTTGAACCCATGTGCAAGTGTATGTGAAATCAGAACTTTGGGGAATAGGATTCCCAACCTTAAGCGAGATGGGAATTTAACCCTATCCTTACTATTCTGATTTGGAGTTCATTACCTCATCTTGAACAAAATAATTTAACCTGTTATGGATGAAATGGTCATGCTAGTCTATCCATATGAGCAATCAGTGGTCTTGCTTTTAGACAAGACATGCTGCCACCCATGAGCATACTTAACCCCATAATCCATGATTTGGCTTCATTCATTCTTTTATTTCTTGGACCTTGGGGATGACTACCCATCCTTTGCAGAGGACATGTAGTACGATCCTTCCAATCCAATATTAAGATGAAAATAGGAAATATTAGTTAATTTTATTTCTTGGACCTTTGGGATGACTACCCATCCTTGCTAGGGACATGTAGTACGATCCTTCCAATCCAATATTGAGATGAAATGGGAAAAATTAAGTTTTTATTTCTTGGACCTTGGGGATGACTACCCATCCTTTGCAGAGGACATGTAGTACGATCCTTCCAATCCAAGATTTATGATGAAATGAGACATAGGAGCTTTGGGGAATCGGATTCTCAACCTAAGCGAGATGAGAATTATGCCCTATCCTTACTACTCCATGTAGGTCAAATCAGAGCTTTGGGGAGTTGGATCCTCAACCTAAGTTCGATGAGGATTTAACCCTATCCTTACTACTCTGATTTTAGGCTTTAAGCTTTATGGAAGTGGTAAAAACCACTGTTTTAAGGATCATGTTGCATGATAGGATAGACATGAAATATTCTTTTCACCTCACCTTTTCATCCAAGTATGGTTTTGACCATTTTGCTCAAGATCCTTTTTAATGTGCATAAAATGTGCTTGGTTCTAGATAGTTTGGGCAGCAGTTCCCAACCTTAGGATCCTTTTAATATATGTTATGTAATAATCCTAAGAGGATTCGACACCTTCTCAATGATTTGCCCATGAAATGAATATGCAACTGAGATGACATGTATATGCAATGTGGAATATGACATGAGATATGAATGCATTGCTTCTCTTTGGAATATATCATCTACTTTACCATAATGTGCAAAACTGACAACTTCATGCATCACAAGATTCAAACGATATTATTTAAATGTTTGTGTTACTTGTGGAGCTTTCTACAACACAATTCCAATGTTTCATATTTCCCTGATCTAAAGCATAAATTAACATCTCAAAAAACTCTTTTTTTTTAAGACAAACCAAAAATGTCACACAACTTGAATCCAAACCTAACTAGCAATCCAAAAAAAATGAAACTTGAAAACATAAACCAAAACCAAAACCAAAATCTATATACAAATGTACAATATAATACAAGATGATGCAAAGCTTGGATAATCACTTCCCTGGATCCCAAACATGATTAGAACACTTCAACAAAAATATAAGGTGATATACATGCCAAGTGTTGTAGGAATCCACCAAAAACAATATTAGACCACACCATGCACCAACTTTTAACTTCCCTTGCTCACCCCACCAATTAGATTTAATTCCATTAGTACTCTCATAGGTGAGCGTTAAAATACTAAAATGATTAGACAATAAATGATATTCAATTTTATCTTGTCTATTCTTGAAAGTATCCGTTTCATAGTTCGATTCATGATTTAGAACTAGGCTCTCTTTATCCAAAATGAGACTTTGTAAGCAAGAGCCTATTTCTAAAAATTTTAAAGCCAAATCATTTTCCAAATTTGTAGGCCAATCAAATTTGTGTAACAGTTTGCAAGCATCTAGGATATTTACCACATTGAGATCATTAGGAGCTTTTATCCTAGGTTCAAGAATTAATTGTTGATGAATTTGATTTAGCAATTTAAATGCATCAAGCTCCTTTTCATTCATTAAAGTAATGTTATCAAAGGTGTGGTTAGGAATTAATCCTTGTTCTTCATTCACCTTCAATGGCATTTCATCATAATGTAGCACTTGTTCTTTCTCCATGATTTGTTTATCAAAGGCACCAAACTTAGGTACCCAATTGAACACGTGTCCATCCCTTTCAAACCATAAGTCTTGTCTATCTAGGGGTGGGTTAACTAACATATTTCCATGATCAATCACTTGGGTTGTTTTGGATAACGTGGGATTTTCAATTGGATCATCAATGATATCAAACCCAAATGATTTAGGTTTTGTAATTTTCTCATTTTGAAATGACATAATCGTTGTAGCACAAGTAAGTGGATCAAGAGTTTCAACTTCTTTTCTTTCAAAGGAATCTAAAGCAAGTGACTCTCTTTCTTGATTCATGATTGTAGAATCCTTATCATGCTCCAAAATTTGATGAGATTCGAATTTCTCTTCCAAAAATTTCTCAAATTGTACAGGATTTATAGTATCCTCATGTGAGGAAGCAATTGAGTTATCCTGCATATTAATTGACACAACAAGTTTGTTAGAAGATTTAGATTGATAATATTCTTCCCATTTCTTCCACGAATCATAGTAATCATCTTCCAAGTTCAAGTTGTGGCGTTCAAGTATTTCTTCTTCATCTTCTGATTCATCAACCTGTTTCTCATCCAACTCATCTTCACCTTCCTTAGATGGTCCCGTTATTTCCAAAAGTGGGTTATTTCTTGAATTCAAATTGGTAAGGCTATCATAATCCAAATTTGTAACCCATGATTCAATTTTATCACAATTTGGAAGGTGTGGATCTTCTTGGTCATCACTTTCGAGAGCATCATCCAAAGTGCCTTTCGAGAACAAGTGGTGAAATTCGATTATGTCTTCAACTTCATTTGTTGATTTTATTTCAAATTCATTTTCAGCCACTTGTGATGACTTAGGAGCTTCTACAATGGGATCGATTTTTGAATTTCGTGTCATATAGTTGCTCCAATCCTTTGCAAGTACATCTGCCCAAATCATATCCACATAAGTTTGTTCATCCAAATACTCCTTTTTGGGTAATGATTCTGGATATTTATTTTCCAAAACAAGATGGTGATTATTTGATTCCAACTTCTTGTTACCCATCCATAGAATTTCTTCTCCAAAATCTTCATGCTCTTCAAGACATTTCGAATAGGTATTCACTTCAACGTGAGTCACCTCAAAATTTCTTGTATCACTTGAAGAAGCATAACATGAAACATCATTAAGATCGGCATTACGAATTTTCTTATTAGGATGATTTGGATGCATACATTGATGTGCTCATTTTTGTGATGGAACATGCCTACATACCTTCTTAACCACTTTCTTTTGCTCTTTTACTTTCGATACGAACTCTTTGGGTTGAGTGGTAGAAGTAGTAGGATTAGTTGGATTAATATCCATGGACGAAGCTTGAACATTTGTTGCAATGGTTCCATGAGTGACCACATGATTCTCTAATTGAGGCATAGTTGGATGGATGGAAGTACTTGTATAAGCACACGTGGGAGCATAAGTTGGTATGGTAGGATAAAGTTGATTGTAGGGAAAAACATTTGATATCAAATTTTGTTGTGCCCATGCTTGATTTACCATCGAGGCTTGATTGCAAGCCCCTAGTTGTCCTACCATAGTTGATTGCTCCATTCCATAACCTTGTGGCCTCAATTGTTGATCTACAATCATAGCTTCTATGTAGGCCGATGCAAGATCAGTAACCAAGGGATTCATCCTAACAAATATGGCAAACAATGGATCCAATGCTCGAAAGTATATTTGAAGAGCACCACTTTCCTCAATAGTATAGGGAGAAATTAGTCTCGCATAAAGTTTTTGAAATCTCAAGTTGAAACTTCTCACTGGCTCATTAGGTTCTCTTTTGCAAGAAGCAAATTGTTGATATATCGTGAGAGGATCAATGAGTAACCTAAATTGATTGATAAAATTATCTTTCAATTGAGTCCAAGATGTAATAGAACCAACGGGTAAATTGATGTACCAATCATATGCCACCTCATCTAGGGTTCCAAGAAACATTCTACATGCCACATCCTCATGTTCAACATTCCATCTGACTAGGATATCCACATAGGCTTGAATATGTTCCTCGGCTAATGTTGGACCATTGTGTTTAAACTTGGGCAAATGCTTTTCTACATTCTTGGGTAAATCATGAAAATCTCCACTAATATTCAAAGGATTAGCATGTATCCCATACCACGTTCCTGCAGTTGTAGCCATTAATGAAACTCAGAGAATAATTTCAAAACCAATTTGTTAGTCATGAATAAAGAAGGAACCATGACACAACAATATTCTAAAAATGTAAATTAGTTTCTGGTTCACCAGATCGCATATGCGCAGGTGAAGAGCATACTCCTAGTGTTGTAGGCTTTCTGATTCACAAGATCGCATTACACGCAAGTGAAGAGCATAATACCGACAACCAATACATTTTAGACAAAATAATTCCCTACGAGTGAGCATGAAATGACTAGCAAATATCAAACCTGTAACGTGTTAATAATCATGTTAGCATCAACCAAGCAATGTATCCATTAAAATCAAATGAAAGTAATTGCATGGAGACAACCTCGTTAGTCAAGAATTTTTTTTTTTATTTTTTTTTTAAATCCAATCACGACACATTATTCCTGTATGAACAATCAAAAAACGTTAGAACAATGCATAGCAATTCATGTCCTCCTTTTAACAGTACAATGTTGTATTGTTAAAAGAGGGCTAAAGATAATAACCAATAGGGCATGAAATATTCAAAATTTAAATACCTATAGCATTTAAATCACATTGAAATAAACCGGTTCAGGCCCTCCTTCTAGCGCCAAAATGTTGAGTGGTATTTTCACACACTTGTGAAAGTACACTCTCCTTTAGGATTTGGACTCCAAATCCCCTCTTGCAAAGAAGTCAAACAAACAACTTCTCCAAGGTCTCCGTTGTATTAGCATTTGCAACTGTGTATTAGTAATCTCAAATAAAGATATTCAATTTAAATGCTTGGAACACCTTAGTGATTGCAAGTAACTGTAAACAAGGGGCAATGTTGGTTTATTTCACCATGAAACTTTAGTGATTGTTCATTGTTTTTTTTTTTTAGATTTTGTAATTTTTAATGTTTATTTTAAATTCGAAATTAAACCTTCGGAAAATATAAAATAAAATGAAAAAGAAATACAGAAAATTAAAAATAGAACACATTCAGTCTGATGCTATCCTATTCCGACAAAACCGAAGATATGAGGTTTCCATGCATGCAACCTAACCTATTGGACCTGCAAAACAAGCACAATCCGGATAAGCTAAGTGCTGGCTCCTAGGGATTTGAATGAGGTTTTCAGATTTAAGCATTCGCATGCAAGCAACCAAGAAAAACTTGCATCAACTACATTTACAAGCCTAAAATCTAAAAAGGGAAAATAGACATTTAATCTTGCATGCAGAAAATGACTCCTTCTTTCTTGCCCATAAGATGCAAATTTTTGAAATTTTCTGTATTAAAAATTTGTCATTTTACAATAACAGAATCTCTGGTTTTCCCAAAACCAAAACAAGTGGAAGAAAAACACTCCAAAGCAGGCCCAGAATGGCTAATCACCCTCAACTCTACAACCCCGCTCGCAGCGGTTTTCGACCCTTGTACCAATCTGTGCCTCTGCATTTTATACTTGCTGGCAAATTGCTTCTCCTTCCATGATGGTTCATTTCATCTTCCAGTGGCTGCTCGTTTCACCCCTGTCTCATCGTTATCTTTGACTTTCTGTTCGATGTCTTAAACGTTTGATCTTCTCTGTGAACTGTAACGCCTCTGTAACCCTTACACTTTTATGCCACGTGTTCCACGCTTCTCTGCATGTTTCGTAACTGCCCCCTTGTAAATCATGACAAAAAATAGCATGTCGCGATATCGCGACATTTTTTTGCATGCAACTTTGCTCTTCTCACCGCAAAAATGAGACATGTCGCGAAATCGTGACATTTTTGCCAACCTTGTCGCCTTCATGCACAAAAAATGAGACATGTCACGAAATCGTGACACTTTTCTCTTCTGCATCATCTTGCTACCTTCTGTCGTGAAATCGTGACAATTTTTTTTCGTACCACTTGGATGCTTTCTATCATGAAATCGTGACGCTTTTCTCTTTTTCTGCTTCCTGTCACGAAATCGCGACGTTTTTAATTTGGAACTATCTTGCGGCTTTCTGTCGTGAAATCATGACGCTTTTCTATTTTGGGTTGCTCTTGCTGTATTTGGCGGTGAAAATGCGACATGTCACGAAATCATGACATATTTTCCTTCTGTACCATTTCACTGCTTGGAGCCGCAAAAATGTGACCTGTCGCGATATCGCGACATTTTTCTGCTTCGTACCCCTTTGCTGCTTCCTGTCGTGAAATCGTGACGCTTTTCATCTTTGGCATGTCTTGCTGCTTCAGGTGGTGAAAACGTGACATGTCGCGATATCATGCGACAACTTTCCATTCTTTCTCTCTCCTCTCTAGACCACGATTTCACAACACGTCGCGATATCGCGACATTTTCTTGTCAACACTTCTTCCCTTCCTGGCATGAAAGCTTGACATGTCACGAAATCGCGACAACTTTCATTTCGACAGGACATGTCACGATATCGCGACAACTTTTCATTTTCGGCTACGACGGAGCAACATGTCGCGATATCGCGACAACTTTTCTTTTCGGCCGCGACGGAGCAACATGTCGCGATATCGCGACACTTTTTCATTTTCGGCCGCGACGGAGCAACATGTCGCGATATCGCGACAACTTTTTCATTTTCGGCCGCGACGGAGCAACATGTCGCGATATCGCGACAACTTTTCATTTTCGGCCGCGACGGAGCAACATGTCGCGATATCGCGACACTTTTTCCTTTTTGTGAAATTTTGCTTTTTCTTTGATTTTTTAGCATCTGGGTCATTGAGGTCTTCTTTGAAAGCATGCAAAAAAGGTGGGTCCCCAATTTTGGGGTGTGTTGTGGATCAGCCACAACAGGTAGATGATGCCCTAGATTCTTGTAAAATAAAAAAATGACAAGGGAGAACCTATCCTTGTATACTATTGGACTACTAATTTTAGGAGCACTAAGTCTTTTTATAGATTTAATCTAGATTTTTTAGTGTCAGCTTTGAAAAATATGTATGGGAAAAACCCTATATTGACATCACAAGCTAGAAAATTGTTAAGAACAAAATGTGTCAAAGAAGGATATTGGTATGTTCTTACAAAGGCATAGTTATTAGACTATATGGCTTCATTGGTAAGCCTTTTATGCTACCTCATTTCATTTAATATAAATTGTTAGCTCTGGAATATTTGAGGCAAGCAAATTTTATCAATATGAACTATGGCTTTGAAAAGAAAAGAAAATGTTTGTTGATATACCACAGTGTTGATGATACAACTATCACAAAAAAGGGCCAGGGTGAACAAATCACCCAGTATTTGGATAAGTTGGGCCTATTTTACATCCCTTAGAGGTGGAGATATGACCCAAACGACAAATTCTACAAGAGGAACATTGCCCTTAACAAAGAGAAGGTCCACAAATTTGAGAAAACCTGAAGGTCTCATTTTGAACAAGGTAGGAATAATAATGAAAATGCCCCATTAGATCGGAATGTTGCCAATATGGAACAACCTCCCCCATGGCTAGACTTTTGTGAGCAGATAATTGAATTTGATCCAGATAAAAATGAAAGCCATCAGTTGAAGGAGTCTAAGATTAGAGAATTTGATAGTAAAAATAAATGGGATGAAGGTAATATAGTATATTTGTGGAAAATGATAGTGGAAATCATAACAAAGAATTCCAAGCTTGGATGAGTAATTGATGGTGATTTTTTTGATAGATATGATAAGAACATCAAAACTTGGAAATAAAAGGACTCGAATAAATTAGTTCTAATTTACAAGAAACCACACCTAGGGTCAGATTCTCCATCCCCACATTCATAAGAAGAAAATCAATAAGAAAGTATTTATTCTCAATTAACTACTATTGAAGCTCTTAAAACAACTGATCCCTCAATAGAACAACTAGCGAATTTTCCTAAAGGGGCACAATTAATGAGTAGAATGAATTATTATGATGACATGGCCATTAACATAGAAGTCATTAAGATAGTGAGTAGGCCCAAGTGCCTAGACCTATGTGGAGAGACCCATAAAAAAGAAATAGATTGGAATGAGAAAGATAAGAACTTTGTGTTTACACTAGTGAGTTTTACCGCTACAACTATAGTGGAGTTGAATCCTATTTCTAAAGAACCAATGTAGGAAGGACTTTTTGGAGAAGATACAAAGAATGATAAGCTAGTAGTATTTCAAATTTTTAAGAGAAAAGCCAAAAATGCACCAAAAATAACTCAGAAGGAATTCTATAAGAAATATGATGGCAAGCCGAGATTCACACAACAAAACTTCAAATTAATTTTCTTGTAAATTGCTTAACACAGTCTTACAATACCATTTCTAGGCATAGTTCTTTCCCCACTCGATCTCAAACTTGCCATCCCTTTCCTTACAATTTTTTGAGTTTTTATCGAGGTCTCGACCCTCTAGGCAATTAATGCCCCCACCCGAATGAATTCATGAAATAAAATAAGAAAGTCTGCTTCCTCTGCAAGTTTTCGAATTTCCTTCCATCAATGGGCAACTGCCCCGATCCGCTATGGAAGCTTACATTAAAGATGCCCCCTTGCCCTGCAATCACCATTTTGGTCAGACTGTTCCTCTGCACCACTGTCTCATCCAAAATGCCCATGGCCTACAGCTGTCACCTTGTCAGAACATTCATCTACCATCACTGTCTCTTTTCCCATGCACATGGCCTGTCCACGTGTCCAATTTTAAATTGTCTTCAATCGGCCGCGAAATAGTGACATGTCGCGATATCGTGACATGTCACGATATCGTGACCAAAATGTCGCCTTGCCTTTGTCTGCAAATAATGTCATGAAATTGCGATGAAAAACCTCCTCCACACCTTAGCCGCAAAAACGTCGCGACATCGCGACGTCGCGATATCATGACAAAAAACCCCTTTCGCACCTTAGCTGCAAAAACGTCGCGACATCGCGACATCATGATATCGCGATGTCACGATATCATGATGAAAAACCTCCTCCGCACCTTAGCCGCAAAAACATCATGACATCGCGACATCACGACATTGCGACGTTGCGACATTGCGACGTCGCGATATCGTGACGAAAAACCTCCTCTGCACCTTAGCCACAAAAACATCGCGACATCATGACGTCGCGATATCACGACGAAAAAACCTCCTCCGCGCCTCGACTTTAAAAATGTCGCGATATCGCGACGAAAAACCACTCCCTGCCTTAGCTTCCAAAAACATCGCGATATCGCGACATCGCGATTTCGCGACATCGCGATGTCGCGACAAAACTTCTGCCTCTTGTATTTTAAAACTTCTGCCTTGGGAAAGAAAGATTTCAAAGTACTTAGAAAAAAAAAAATTGGTGGATGCAAGATTGCTTTATTCTCCGGATGCTCTTGCATCAAAATAGAATATGGATAAGGGGAAGATCATTAAGAAGAACCCTATCTCAGTTGTGGAATAATCGATACAACCAACACAACAACAAATTATAAATACAACTCCAAAATTTTCTAAATATATAGGTGAAGGTATGATTTCTATCCCTTATTTTCCTCCTCCTCCTAATTCCCCAGAGAAGGCACCTTCCCCTTATAAAGAAAAATTTGAAGCAAAAGTGCCCTCTACCCCCATAATTTGACACCTATTTCACCAATAAATACAAAGGGCCAAGCCAATCCATACCCTCCAAAATCATCTAAAATTACTCCATCATCCCCTATAATTCCACCTCTACCATTGTAATCTCCCACATCATCTAAAGTACATACCATTTCATCCACACCAACTCACCCTTTTTTGATTTTTACTTTAGTTTCGATGAATTTTCCCATTGCAACAATAGTGATAGTCATAAAATCATCTATAGTCACTACCACCCAGTCATCATCAGGTGCTGAGTCTACCCTTACTTATCTTATAGCATCTCCTTCTTCTACAATTTATCCCACATTGGCATCTCTACAGAAGAAGGAAGCTTCACATAAAATTTAGGATTTTTGGGCAGAGAAGCTATCCAAGCCTTCAAAGAGGATGGCTACAAAGATAAGTACCATGTTTGTTGACCTAATTTCAAGGCATAAGGCATCCAGGTCCATTATTCCTCTAGTGAGTAAACCTAAAACTAAAATGATGGTGCAAGTCTATCATCTGGAATAATATACATAAGACATTGAGCAGCTACCTATTGAAGATGAGTTGGTTATAGAAAAAGCTCACTTAGAGACCCATTTAAATGTTGATATATACAAATATAAAGTTAACAAGCTGGGGTAGATGATAGAAAATCTAGAAAATATAGTCAACGACCAAAAAATGTAGAGAAATTTATCATAGCTGAAGCAAAAAATTGGAAGAGAAAATTTCAAGAGGCCATTAAGCTCAAATATCAAGTAGAGGAGCAAAAGAAGAAAAATGAAGAATAATACAAAGAGATATAGAACTTGAAGCACCAGATTGAAAAGGCCAAGCCTTCAGGATTCTCAAAAGTAGGGCTAAAGAAGGTAAGGAAAGAGCTATTATCCAAATTTTTGGAGAAATGCTCTAAGACGCAACCCATCATTGATTATATGGATGATACCAGTCATCTACTTTAGAATACTTAGGAAGATTTGGAGAGGTTCACTCAAGAATTGCAACCCATGTTGATTCCAGTAGAGCAAATATACAAGTTGCAAGATAATAGGCTCAATGAAACTACTAATCCATTTCCTAATAAAGAATGGAATACTGCTACATTGGCCACCAAAGTCATAGTGAAAAAGAATATATTTCTACAAAAGGCTTGGTTGTTGTATGATAAAATGGAGAATACAATTCAAGGTGTCGTAGGCATCAATCAAGAGATGGTTCAAAATGGATTTAAAGGGTCATGGATTGAGAATAAAACTCTATTATTAGAAGAAGAAATTAAAAATAATATAGCTTTGAGCCTCTAAGATTAGTCTGATATTGATTATTGGGAAGATCCAATCGATCAAGAGTAGGCTTCACAAATAATAATTGATTTAACCAGACTTTGAGACTTGATGGAAGACTTGGTGTGTTGGATATTTTGAGTCAAAGTTGTCATTGATTTCAAGGAACAAAGTTGTTATTGATGTCAAGGAATAAGATACCGTTGATGTAAAAGGTCAAAAGGAACAATGCAAAGGTTAATGGCAAAAGAGCTTCATAATATTTTTAATATTATGTGGAAGCATAAGTAGGAGGATTTTTTATTAAAACCATGGATGAGCAAAATAAAATGTTTTTCATAAAAACCCAAGGAAGTTTTAATATTTATTTTATAAAATATTTAAATTCAAATTGAATTTAAATTTTATAAATAAATATTGTTTATACAAAGTGGTAAAATCAAAGAAGGCTTTAATAAAGCCAAAAATATTTAAAAGTTAATTTATAATATTTAAATTCTAAATAATTTAAAAAATTTATAAATTAATTATTAAAATTTTGAAGGCATCGATGTTCAAGTTTAAAGGAGGTAATTGGTATATAAACTACATGCCTTAGTGGAATTTAAATCATCCTTCATTCGAACAAATAAAATAGGTAAGTTTTGTGTTGTGAGAATTTGTACGAAGAAGAAGACAAGTTTCTTGTCTTAAGCACTAGTGAAAAAGGGATAAAGTTGTCGAGGGCAAAAATTCAATAACCAGCCAGGCAACGTGGCCTAGTGGCAAGTGGTCACAAGTTAAGGTGCTTGGGTGTAGAGTGGTCCATGTTCGATTCACGACAAGAGCATTTTGGTACTGTTAAGATTGAAGCATCGAGGAAGGACGTGTGTTTTTATTGTTTATTGGGCACCAGTGAAGAGGATATAGATCACGTGGTGCTCTTTGGTTTTCAAACGAGTGCCTAGAAATATTGGAAGCTGAGGCCACAACTAGGATGCATGAGAAGGTGACGTCGAGGGTTCGAGTCTCACCTAGGCAAAGGTAATAAATTTTGTATTAATTTTAATTGCCTAAGGTGTAAACATAAGGTTTAGGGAGCTATAAGGGGTTATGAAAAGGTGCTTATTTTAATTATTAATTTTTGACTAAATGAAGGTATAAGGTGTTAAAATTTATTTGAGATAAAGTTATTGTGACCTTTTTGATTTATCAAAAGGTGAATTGAAGAGTGATAAAATTAGAGAGGACTTCTTATTTGAAGGTGATATTGTTGACATTATTTTTAGTGGTAAATATTATTTTTAAGGTGTAAATGATCAATTGATTTATGTATATATGTTGATGGATGCCTTCTTCAATATGGAGTAATAAGGTGTATGTATGTTTTGATATTTGCATTATAATATTGATAGAGAGTTTTATCATCTTCTAACCTTCCTTTGAGCTTGGCAAATAAGTGTTTGTGGTTGTGGCAGATGTTTGATTCCTTCATCAATAAGAAAAAGGTATGAGAACATTCTTCCGTAGTTGAGTTGATTGGTTGGTTTTACAAAAAATAAGTTTGGAGTGATAAGGACTTGATTAGGGTTTCCTTATTGAGTGTGTTGAGTTAATGCTTCAAGGTTTTCTGTAATAAAGAGTTGTTAAAACCTTGTTTTATAACCATTGTTGTTGAGGCCATTGGTTGTGTGAAGAACTTGAATTAGGGTTTGAAAATAACATGAGTATCATTGTTATGTGAAGATTGTATTATAAGAATTTTTTTTGAAGTGAGTTGTTGAGTGAAGAAATTGAACTAGGGTTTGAAAAGAACATGAGTATCATTGTTATGTGAAATTGGTTTATAAGCATTGTTGGAAATATTTTGAGTGAAGGATAATATGCTTGGAATAGGGTTTGTAAGCAAGGATTGTTTCATTGAGTGATTGGTTTAGTAGAGTTGGTTGAGCCTAGTCAAGTGGATGTGTGAAGTGATTTTTCAAGTTCCATAAAACAAATTATTCTATATTTTGAATTGATTTGAGAAAGTGATTGAACATTGAGGTGAATGTGAAGTATATTGAGTCTCTAACCATTCTTTGTATGTTTCTAAAAGAGTGATTGAAAGTGATTGATAATTGTGATGATTATAGAGCATATTAAGTCTCTAAACATTCTCTTTATGTTTCTATGAGATTGGAAAAGTTCTAGTGTGGACTTGTTGAGTAGATTTGAGGAAAGTATTTGAGAAGACTTATGGACAAATTTGGGTAAGATTTTATGGAAGCTTACAATACATATTGAGAGAAGATTTGGATAAGTTCTTATGAGAAATTATTGAGCAGATTTGGACAAGTTCTAGAGAGGACTTGTGGATAGATTAATGTGAGATTTTGTGGAAGATTGCAAGGCAGATTTGAGACAAGTCTTTGAGAAGACTTGAGAGTAGAATTGATTGATTTATTCAAACCTTGAGTTAAGTTTTGGGGTAGATCTATTAGAGCTGATTTGAGATTGATTTAAGCTTTATGTTACGACTTGACGATAGAGATTGAGGATAAATTTGTGCTAGACAGAAGTACTATTTTTAGTGTAGATCAAAGGATAGATATTGAGGATAGATTTGTTATAGACCAAAGTACTATGTTTAGTGCAGATCAAATGATAGATATCGAGGATAGATTTTGGTGTAGATTTAAATATAGGTTTGTGCTAGACCAAAGATATATATTGAGCAAATTTGTGCTAGATCAAAGGACTGAGTTTATTACAGATTTGAGATAGAGCTTTGGAAGGTGATAGAGTACAAAGAATGACAATCTCTAGTGGATAGATATCCATTAGCAAGGGTAGTGAGGACATGTGTCTTCAATGGATAGAGATCCATCAGCCATAGTAGTGGGAACAATAGTTCTTCTAGAAGATCACCAACTAGAGAAAGAGGAAAAAGGAGTTCTCCTATGGATAGAGATTCATGAACTTGATTAAGGGGATTGATGTCTCCTTTGTAAAGAGGTCCATAAACATTGTAATAGATAAAGGATTCTCAAGATATTTATTGAGAAAGTTTTAGTAAAATATTTTCCCTGTGGAGTAGTCCACATTGGGTGAAACACGTTAATTGGTGTTTCTATTGTGTGTGATTATTTGTGCATTTATTTGTTTATTGCTATTGATATTGCCATTTATTATATTGGATAATTCTATTTGAGAAAGAAAAGTAAAAAGTGGTCTTATACTGTTCACCCCCCTTCTCAGTATAAGCTTGTGTTATTCATGGTGAATAAGGGAATCATTACTAATTATGAAGATACCGTTGAGTTGGATTTCATTCACAAGTAGATTAAAGAGACTTCCAATACTTATGAAGTAGTTTGAAAATAAGCCTTGCAAACTAGTAAGCTAATGGTCCAATTTTTTGGTGATGATGTTGAGAAAAAGGATAAAGAGAAAGATTCACCTATTGAAGAAGAGGAAGTTAATCAAGACCAAGAATATAATGGTGAAGAAGAAGCTTAGTAAGAGGGTGGAGAACTAGATAGGGTTTCTACAGACCCTCAAGAGGCACAAGCATAAAGTTTTTATATTTTGAACATTTTGTAGTCATGTAGAAGTGTTGTATGTTGTTTTATTTTTACTCTAATGCTATCCGAAGACAATAATAAAATCATGAGGCCAAAAGATAGATATGAAAGTTTTGTGAAGGCATTCATATTATTTTTGAGGAAGCATTAAAAGGAAGAGCATAACTCTGTTTGGTTTGATATTAGATCAGTTTTGAATGAGTGACAAATGTTTTTATTTCTAGCATGGTCTCAATATGAGTTGTTATCCTCTGCATGAATTCACAAAGTTTTCAAAGGTTAACAATCATATGGAAATTATTCTATGAAGCATTTCGTGAAGAAATAGCATTTTTTGACTCGTAATGCCCAATGGATAAGACTCTGAGTTCAATGGATTTGTAAGAAAATCCACTCGGGAAGCACTAGAATGTAGGCCTAAAATGGCCACATCCTTAGAAAACTTAAAAAATTTATTCTAAGGTATGAAGTTGCTCCAATACATTGAATATGTAGTGTATTTTAGAGTAGCCCAGCGTAAGATACTCCAATCCACTCAACACTTAGTTCTTTTTTCAAAGTAGGTAGACAAAGCATCTACGATGCTAAGAACCAAGAACCAAAATAGTTGTAGATCTACAGTAGTGTGAAGTCCTCAACAATGATGAATGGTGCAGATCTAGTTTCTAAAGGCCTAGAGTCTAACTACCATTACTGAACCAGCAAGTTGTAGAGCTGAGATACCATGGCGTGTGGCACCGAGAAGATTTTTTGGATCCTCTAGATGAATGAAATGATTCCAGTATATCTTCTTGTTGATTTATCATATTCTAAATCCTTGTAATATCTCCCCCTATTTTTTTGTCATTGTAAACTATAAATAGAGGTCAAACCCTATATTTTTAGGGTCATATTTAGAGTGTTTTCTTGCCTTACTATGTAATATCTTTTGCAAACTAATGGAAGGAGCATTACTCATATTTTTTACTCAAGATTTATCATCTTTGATATATTTTATTAAGAGGTTTGAGATGTGAATGACATTTCTATCAATTCAATTATGGTTAGTTCATTCCACATGTATTGGATTACTAGTTGTAAGGCAATTGAAATCTATTTATGGTTAGATATGTGCTATTGAGAAGTTTATTTATGTGAATTTTGAATACTAATCTATTTTGCTAAATTATATTGTTGGTATCTTAGATATTGAAATTACTTTCTTGAAGCACATCTCTGATTTACTTTTATTTTATTAAGATTATTTGGTTTTGGGTGCTGCTAATCCTGAGTGTGGGACACTGGAAGTAGTTTGCTAAAGTTTTTCCCTATGGATGCCTATGTTGTTAGCCCTATTCGACCACTTTTATTTCATAATTTCTTAACCATAAGCCTATTCTAACCCTATTACCAAAAACTATTATTGATCTTAATTGAATCAACATTCTATTAGTTGACAAGGAACTAGCCTACTCTGGAGGTTGGGCTGAAATAATATTTGGTCCATCCAATATTGAGTTCTGAGCTATGACTAACGGGTGCAAGGCTAAAAAAAAATTAGAAGATAGATAATTACGGTATCAAGTTCAATTGATGTCAAATCGGATCCCAACAAAGATATGTGTGGAGAAATGATTAAGGTTAACCTTTATTAGATTTATCTTAGAATAGATTAAGGTCAAATGGATGAGGTGGAGGCTAGGCTAGTCAAAGAGTAGACTAGGTGAGGTGTCCATGAATTATATTAACCATGGTTAGGTTGACCATGGGGTGGAGTTTGACTATGAGGTGACTTTGACCAAGGTTAGAGATTAACCAAGGTTAGGTAAAGATGATGGTTGCATGGGGACCTAGGGTTAAGCATAGAAAAGGAATTAAGTAGCCCAAGGGGGCTTATGAATAGTGCATGAATAGTGGTTTTGATAAATAAATAGTGTTTTGAGGCTAATATATGCAAATTTTATGGGTTTTACAAATTGATCAACCATGATGATGGAAGTGGTAATGTGTGAATTTTTGGGTGTCTATATTTACCTTTTTTTGTATTGCATTGTGTGAAGACAGATTGTAGTGTAAAAACTTATGACACTATTTGGTGGTTTGATTTAAAAAAAAAACAATATAACAAAGCAATTTTCTAAAAATATAAACTAGTTTTTGATTTACCAGATCACAAATGTGCAAGTGAATAGCATGCTCCTAGTACTAAAAGCTTTCTGGTTCACAAAATCACATTACGTGCAAGTGAAGCATATAATATTGGTAGCAAAATTATATTAGAAAATAGGAATTAAAATGAGGGTTTATAAACTTAAAAAAAGAGATGAGTTAGGAAATGAACAAAAAAAAATTGATTGAATTTTAATTTTAGAAAAAATAAGTGATACATATACAAAAATTCAAATGCATTTCAACCTACAAGTCTCATCAATGAATTTTTGTAGGTCAAAACATGTAGGTCGAAATGTGTTTGGAGTTTTGTAAATGTATCACTTATTTTTTCTAGAATAAAAATTCAATCAATTTTTTGTTCCTTTCCTAACTCATCTCTTTCTTTAAGTTTATAATCCCTCATTTTTCTTCCTTCTATTTTCTAATACATTTTTTCTTTCAGTATCATACTCTTCATTTACATGTAATGTGATTTGATAAACCATAAATATTGGAGCACTAGGAGTATGCTCTTTACTTGTACATTTGTGATTTGGTGAACCAGAAACTAGTTTAAGTTTCTAGATTACTGCTTCACCATGTTTGTTTTTCATTTATGGATGATTGTGGATGATTACAACCTTTGTCATGTTGTGATGATTATTGGGAGAGTATATGTAATATTGAATTACTATCATGATCAATGCAAAATATCCCAATTATGGAAGGACCACATGTTTTTGAAACATTACCTTTGATGAATTATTGAGCTTGATTTGATTTGGTTAACCATTCAATACTAGGTAGGTTTGTATTAGGTGCTTCATTCATGAGTTGTATTATGACTACCACTCTCATGAAGGGAATCAATGATTAACCTATAAGCTTAGGAATTGGGTCTTTTAAATGTTTGTTTGAATTGGATTTTTTTTTAGAAGAGGAATCCTATTTTTATTTCCCCCAACAAAGGAGGGATTAAGATAATATCTGGTAAAGTTTTTTGGATAAATATAATTTCCAATATTGAGTGTTTGATTATTGATCATGTGTAAGGTAGATTTTTTGTATGATGTCTGCCTCCTCAAGTGATGAGTCAATGGAAGGAGAAAATTTGAATTAGTGGTGAAATGCTTGACAAATTGATCGATGGTGGGATAGAATGTATCCAAACCATGATAAATGAGTGATAATGAGAAGATAGTATGAGGTGAGAAGCACTATCTTGGGATGTGTGGAAAATTTTATAGTTTTGTTTCAATTGCAAGGTAACTTACGACCCAAAAAGTCATAAGGTACCTTGTGACCATACGATCCTAAGGTAACTTGTGATCCTGAGGTGCATGCCTATAAGCCTCAATCACAAGGCACACGAGTAATTTTACAACTTGTAAAGGATGAGAATTACAAGGAGAGAAGAGAGTGAGATAGTTTTTGAAGTGAAGTGCTATCCAATTGGAGAATGAGGTGGATGAGATGGCCATGTGTGTTGTGCAAGTGGGCATTGGAGGGTGTGTAGTTTTGATAAGTTGATCATGTGGTCTTATTTTGGGAATTTTGAGGAATAAAAGAAACCATAGAAATATTTTGTAGCAAAATGAAACTATACCTTAGGTAATGCATGGGGAATGGAAATGAAAGTGGGGTGGAAAGTACACATGTTTTTGCATGTGTATTTTTATTTTTTTATTGACATGATGTTTGATGTGCATGTATGAATTTGTGTGTGTTTGCATGTTTGCACAATTTTTGATACAAATTTTGAATTTTTTTTGACAAATTTATGAAAATGAGTGAAAAAGGTAGTCAGATCTACTCATCTCTATACGGTGATAGGTTACCTTATGATCATATGATTGTAGGGTAATTTAAAATTGTATGATTATAAAAATGGATGTAATTTCGTACCAATGTATGAAATTATACATATTTTCTTTTAAAATTGATGAAATATTGGTGCTAAATAGGTGAAGGATGTGGAGACGAGGCATCAGTTTTATCCTTTTCTTGTGGATTTGAAGAATATATGGGGTATAGGAAAGAATAAATGGTTGTGAGATGTGAGGTTCTATAGATTGGTAAAGATGGTGACAGTCCATTATGAGTGATGATACCAATCATATGTGGTTGTGTTGTGCAAGCAATGGAATCCTAATCAAAATACCTTTCATTTGTCAATAGGAGAAATGATGATTATGTTGGAGGATATATATCATAAATATCAACTACCAATGGAGGGATTGATAGTGATTTTTATAGAGAGAGGACAAAGGAGTGCCATAATTTAGCAAAATGTTGGAGATATATCAAAGGGAGTGAGAGTGACCAATAATGACATAGCATATAAGGAGTTTTGGAAGGACAAATTATTATCATTGAGTCATTTACTAGAGATGGTCCTTATTTTGAGCTATGTGTTACCTAATACTTTTGAATATAGATTCCCATGGATGATGATGGGTGTGGTGTACAATATGGTGGAGTGACGACATAGATTTGCATGGGCCCAAACATTATTGGCATAGACATTCAATAAGCTACATGTATTACGAATGATAAAATGGATAAGGTTGGACAATAGTTTAGTACTATAGATTTAGGGGTGGGAGTACATAGCAGTGCTAAGGATAGAGAGGCTATTGTATAAAGTGCATGAGCTAATGGGGATCAATATATTGTATGCTTTATGATGGAAGACCAACATGGAGGTATGATTGAGGAGGCCACATAAGGGATAACCACTCTATTATAGAGGAGAATTCAATAGCCTGAGGTGAGAGGACATTATTTGATGCCCATGGAGAGGAGAAAGATAAAATTTGAGATAGACCACATGAGGTATGGATGATGGGTGATTGACCAAGAGGTAGAATAGATAAAATACTTTCCATTTAATTGGGTGCTAAGGTAGTTTGGGTTACCACAAGGATTACCTAATACTCTAGTAGTTATATAGAGGTTCAAGGTAGACCATGGGAGATGGTCATATGTGGGACCCCTGGATACATCCTTGGATAAGGATATTGTCATTCCTAATATAGAGGATCTAGGAACAATTCCAAAGTATGATGTTTTGTGGGCTACACAAATATAGGATCCTAGTATATAGGTGATAGATGGATTTGGAGAGATAGCAATAGTAGTAGTTGGGGGTTTAGAGTCGGCTATAGGAGGTGTCATAGGAGAAATGAGTGGATTATTGGGAGTAGCAAGCATAGGGGATAGTAGCTTGGATGTAGAAGGTGGCACTAATATTGATGTTGAGGAGGTCAATTAGAAGGATTCTGATGTAGAGCTTGTATGATGCATGATATAATATCTAGATAGTAGGATAGGATGATCTAGGATGAGTGGAGAGGGTGTAGTCAAGATGCTAGTATATGCATATGTGATTGAGGATTTGGTAGCACCTAAAATAGATTTAATAATTTGCGTGTGGAATATTATGGATGCATTCGATGAGGTCTATATGTTACAAGAAAGAGTGTGCTAAGTGGAGGCCATGATTGATATGGTTATCTTGGTGTTGGAGAGATATCAAGAACTAGTTGAGAGGGATACAATCATGGTAGGATGAAATGATGTAGGGAGGGAGGTATATAGAGTTAAGGTTTAGGGGGATGAGTTGTAGTGAGAGCACAATACATTGTCAATGGTAGTAGAGAGAGCCATGGCTAAGGCTAAAGGTCAAAAAAATGAGTAAGAGGTAATGGTGGCTAAGATGGCCAGATTGTATGAGGTAGAGAAATAGAGGACATAGAGTGAGGTGATGATGGTTGATATGGACAAATTATGTGATATAAAGTAGTATAGTACATAGAGTGAGGTGTATAATTTACAAATCTAATTTGATGAGATGTACCATGTAAAGGATAATGTCAAGCAAATTTTCTATAAAGAGGGTAGGAGGGTGTACATATTGGAGGTATGAATGATGAGTCAAGTGATATATATCCTGACTTACACAAAGTTTAAATATTATATATATCAAAGTAGGAGGAGCACACAATCAGATGTGTCAATGTATCATGTAGTGGAATAAGTAGTACCATAGGCAACGAGATATGTTCTAGGTCAAAGTCATGAGAGGGCTCTGAGGAGGGTTGAGGAGCCTCTTGGTAGACATGAGGGGAGTGGAGAGACTCTTGATGGGTAGTAGAGCTGATATAGCTCACTTATTTGTTTTTGGTGTGGTTAGTGTACCACCATTTTTATATATTATGATAGTTACCTATGTAGTGATGTATAGCATGATATACACACGATGTAACCTATAGATAATTTTGATGATGTATAGAGCAATTTATAATATGATATATATTATGAGTTATTTTTATGATGTATAATGGTGTGATGTGTATTTATTGTATATGATACATGCTTTTATGATTCAATACATGTGAGTATGCATTGATGATGTTGTTAGATAGTATATGGATGTGAGAAATATTTTGTATGTATACTTTTAGATGCATGTATGTGGTCATAGTTTCAAAAACCCATATTTGGTTTTAAATATATAAAATGGTTGAATTAACCAAAGATAAAGGAATAATCATGTGAACCAATTACCCTAGCATGAAATAAGAAAACATGTAATGTGTATGATGAATTCAATGTAAAATGAACCTTAACCAATGTAGGTAATATAAATAATATTATGAGTATGCGATAAATGACAATGTACAAACATGATGAAGAGAACACTCGTTATTAGTAGTACTGTCAATGATGTTCACTTATTATTCTCAGGATAATTGGATGTTTAGAAGAATTCCTAGAAAGTCAAATAGCATAGTTTGAACAATCAAACTCATCTAATAGTCAATCGATATACTACATAAATATTGACTATCCTAACAGATATTAAGTCTATCATGGACTTGTGTGTGTACATGATGTTTATCTATCTATTTTGAAAGATATTAGACTAAACCATTATAAACTTATCAAATTAAGCTAGCTCATACATAAGCTCATATTTGTCTATACAAAAGAAGATCACTAATGTGATAGACTTATCGACACTCGTAAGGCATACTCTATTGTTAGAAATGTGTATATAGCTATTGTGGTTGTTCCACAATGTACCCCAAATTTGGGGACCCATATTTTTTGCATGTTTTCCAAGAAGACCGAAGTGGCCCATATGCTAAAGATCAAAGAAAAAGCAAAACACCGTAAGGAGGAAAAAGTGTCGTGATATTGCGACATGTTGCATTTTTGTGGTCCAAAGCAAAGAGAAAGGGCAAAGAGAAAAAGTGTCGCGATATCACGACATGTTGCATTTTTGCGGCCAAACAAGAAGAGAAATAACAAGAGAGAAAAAGTGTTGCGATATCGCAACATGCTGCATTTTCGCGGCCAAAAGAGAAAAAGTGTCGCGATATCGCTACATGTTGCATTTTCATGGCCAAAAGAGAAAAAGTGTCGCGATATCGTGACATGTTGCATTTTTGTGGCCAAAAGAGAAAAAGTGTCACGATATCGCGACATGTTGCATTTTCACGGCCAAAAGAGAAAAAATGTCACGATATCACGATATGTTGCATTTTCATGGCCAAAAGAGAAATGTGTCGCAATATCATGACATGTGTTTTCATGGCCAAAAGAGAAGAAAGAAAAGTGTCGTGATATCGTGACATGTTGCATTTTTGTGGCCAGAATAGAAGAGAAAGAACAAGGAAGAAAAGGTGTCATGATATCATGACATGTTACATTTTTGTGACTCAAAAGGGGCAGGCAGGCAAAGAAAAAAGAAGTGTCATGATTTCGTGACATGTCCGATTTTTGCCAAGGGAATAGAGTAGTTGACAGTGCGTCTAATATTAGTGATGAACACCAGGATAGTGAAACTGAAGACTACATAGTGACATGGACATAAGGACAAAATCCAATGAATAATACAAAACGTTACATAAGGAATATTTAATGATTTGAAATCATTTAAGATGGTCGTTACACACGAAAGGAAACGGATGCAAGCCCATGTGGAGAAAATGAAACGAAGGGCCACAAAATAGAAACAAAAAGTCTTTTTAGAAATCAAAACACATGCATGCACAAAGGAAGGAGAAGCGAACAGTCATGGCTAGGAGAAACAAAATTTGTTTAGAGGCTTTAAATACGCGATTCAAAGAAGTGGAGAGGGGCTAGAAATTGTAGAAAAAAACAAAGACTATCTTTCGGAATAAAGGAGTTTTTTTTGGCAAGAGCAACTCTTGTGTGTGAAATCAAAAGGATATTGAAACTAAGATTGCTGCTATTTTTGTAAATCTTCCTTTGCATTATTTCTTCTTGTATCTACTGGTTTACGCCATAAAGTGGGTTATGATATGTGAATGATGGAATGATGCAATTATTTGTTTCCTTAGAGTCTTGCATCTAATCTAATTTGATTGTGTTTATGTTGCAGGTTTGTTAGGTCAGGTTGTTTTAGAATTTCATCTCATAACTTGGGGTTTTGTAGGGAGGAGATTGCTAACCAAATTAATGTCCTGTTTTATTTTTCTAGCTAACTTTTGTAAATTATGTTTTTGTTTTAGTTTTCTAATATTTAGATTAGTCTTGCTTTAAAATATACTATTCTGATTTGGGTCCATTCTAGAATTTTTGCATTTGTTTTCATTCTATTCTGGTCCTTTTCCAGAATTCATGTTCATAAACAATTCATTTATTGCCATGAATAATCTAAGTTATAAAGAAGGTAAATAAATCTGTCAAGAGTATGCTCTATGTTTGCACTTGAGAAAGCGATTTGCTCGCACCAAAAATTGGAGAGTTTGTTTATAGATCTAGTGTTTCCCAAAGAAAACCAGGGATTAATAGCAGAGAAGAGAAAGCCACTTCTAGATCCACTTCTTTAATTTAGATTTTCATTCTCACATCTCCAAGCGCATTCATCTAATTTTTAGATAAAATATGGGTTTAGGAGGGCTGCTAATTCCAAATGCACACTAAATCAGATCAAGCGAATGAATCCTAGCTTGCTAACTTACTAATTTTTTGCACATTTAATGCTAACATTGCTAACTTTACTAACACCAAAGGCTAACATAGGGATAGTGGAACACTTTTAAATAAATATAAAATGAACCCGCTAACTCTAAAAATGAACCTCATGTTAAAGGCATGGAGCTTAAAATGAAGTGGCTTATACCACACACTTTCTCATTTGGAATCTTTTAAGCTAAAGATAAAAGAGGTTACTAACTGGGTTTCGGGTAGATTACTTTAATCTCAAGAACATTAAAAGAAGCTATCTTCGCCATTTGGTTGATTTAATGGATTATGATTGCAAAGTACTTGTTTGAATCATTAAAGGCCCCTTGTTAACTGTTACTTGCATGGTTTAAGTTATTCTGGTATACATTCATTTATTTTCTTTTGTCTTGGTTGATTATATGCATATGAATGTTTGTTCACAAGAACCTTGGATAAATGAATAATGTTACTTAATTTCTTTGCAAGAGAGAGTTTCCTATTTGAGACTCTAGTTGTGGTGATCATTTTGCTATAGGGAAAAATATTCACATTCACTCAACATTTTTGCGCTAGAAAGAGGGCCTTCTTTATTGCTTTGTGATTGCAATCTGTTCTAATGATTAATGTGGGTAGTTTTGTTTCCACCTATTGTGCTTACAGGTTTAACATTTATTTGTTTCATTTTGCAAGTGAGTTGAGAGAAGTCTTTTTGAGTTCTAGAGTTTTCAAGCTGGCCCAACTTGAGTACGTAGCTCCTAGGTCCAAAACCACAGGGAAAACTATTTTCCAAAGCCTTTCTCCCACTACTAGGAAGCCGAGAAACAAAACATTAGAGATCAAAATACCACCTAGTGTACTTGAGTTAGGAGCTTCTTTAGACTAAAGTATGTCTAGTGGGCCTGAGCCCACAATTTCAAACATGATAGCTACACCAAGTGCATCTGTACCCATCATTACAAGTGTTGCCATTGTTCCTATAGGGTCGATACCTTTGAATAACATGGCCCAACAACAACAACAACAACAACAACAACAAACATCTACCCTTTGGTATGGTGCAAAAAGTTCTCCCTTGGATATCCTTGGGGTAGTACATGACTTGCCTAGAAATATTGAAAGGGGATTGCCTAAATTCATGCATGATGGTCCCATAACAGCCGAAGAACATGTCCAAATTTACAAGGATTACATGTTTAGACAAGGAGTTACCCATGAAGATATCGCTTGTCAAATTTTCCCTGCTAGTCTAGACAGTACGACCAATGAATGGTACAAGAATATTCCCGTAGGGTCCATTACTTTATGGGCCCAATTAGAAGCTGCCTTTATTAGCCAATTTCAAATGTTGTTGGATCCTTCCATAATTTATAATTTATTCATATCATGCAAAAGGTTACCCAATGAGCCCATAAGAACATTCAATCAGAGGTTCCAAAAACTTTATACAAATTTAACTCACCACTTTGTAGTAGATCCTGCGGTGGCCGTGCAACTGTACTTTGGAGCTTTAGATCCGTTAACATCCTTGTTGACTAGAAGGAATCCTTAGGTTATGACGCTTTCATTAGCTTATGCAGAGACAATGACCCTTGAACAACAAATGAATTTACTAGGAGTAGGGTTGTCTCAATTGACTGGGATGGGACAATATGGTCCATACAGTCAATTCGCCACGATGAATCAATTAATGGCACCACAAGTTCCAATAATGAAAAATTTCCAACAACCATCTCAAGTCGCATCATTTCCCACTTATCCTAATGCCTCTATTTCAACACAGGCATTGATTCCAAATAACCCGATGACCTTGCCTGGGTTTAGTATGGGCAATAAATTGTTGACCATACCTAGGTTCACTCTGATTAGTACGCCAATCCCAATGACTTATCCAAAAATCACTCCTATTCAAAGTGTGAATCTAGGATGGAATCAAAGTGCCCAGACCCAAGCCATTTTACTTGTTCCAGAGGTGGCTAATGTAGCAAATACAGCTGGTCCTGGAATTACAGTGCCCCAACCACATGGGCCTGAATCCATGATAGAAGACATGAAGGAAACATTGGCCAAAGTTTTTGTTACCATGGGAAATGTTAATAAAAAGTTGACCAAGTCATGGGTCATAACTGACCTCATAACCATAGAGGAAAAAGAACATACAACACACATCCTAATAATGGATGAGTACCCAATCCTGTAGCCAATTAGGCAGATGTCTCAGAAAATTTTGGAGAGTTAGGAGTCTATATTGACTGAAGTTATATATTCCCAAGAAAGTGAAGAAGAGGAGGATGTGGAGTTTTTTGGAAAAGAAGATGAAAAAACATTGGAATTTCATGCCAATAAACGTTTTTGAAAATGAAATCACAAGTATTACACAAGGAGTTCTAAGGATCCCCAAACTTCCTCTACCCCTCCAAAAAACCCATTACTCCCTCCCGATTTCAAAGGAGATGTTAATCTACCTCCTCCATCAATGGCGGAGAAGTCTAAGTTGGTTAAAAACATGTCAAATTTGGAAAAACCCACTTATGACTTGATAGAAGACATGAAGAAAACTAAGGCCAATGTCTCAATGTATGATATGTCCCAAATTTTAGGCCAAGAAGTAAGTCCACCAAAAGGTTTGGATCCACATACCCAAGTTCATGAATCTAAGGGTGTTGAATTGCAATTGGTTTGGAAAGGGGAAAATCGAGACGTGCCCCCATTTCTCATAACCATTAGAATTGCTGGTAGAAATCTACACAATTGTCTAATAGATTCAAGGGCCTCTGCTAGCATTATACCCCTAGAAATCTATCAAAAATTAGGACTTACACCAAAACCTTCTAAAATCAAGGTGGTGCAACTGGATAGATCAACCATGGAGGTAGAGGGAGAATTAAGGGATATTCTTATTCAGGTCAACTCATAACCTAGGGTTCAACATCACATAGATATATTGGTACTTAACATTCCTATCAAATATGGCATGGTGTTGGGAAGAGATTTGAGCAAGAACTTAAATGGATAAATTGTAACAGTCTCTTCACATATGTGGTTGCATTGGAGAGGAGTGGCCAGCCAAATTGAATTGATAGTGAACCTAGGCTCAAGGAAATGATAACAGAATAGAACAAACCTAATGAGATTCAATACATTGAAACTAAATTAGGAGCCTATTGCTTGGACGTAGAAATTATTGAGAATTCTCAAAATGGAAGGATTGGATGCAATGATTCTAAAGAACACCATAAGGTTTGGACTTTAAGATTTGATGGGTCCAAGTCCAAACAAGGGGTGGGAGCTGGTATTGAACTTTCATGTCTAGACAGAAAACCTATGTTGGCTGCATATAGATTACAGTTCCCAGCCACCAACAATGTGGCAGAATATGAGACCTTGATTTTCAGACTTCAATTGGCCCTTCGAAAGAAAATAAAATGTATCAAGGTCTTAGGTGATTCTGAATTGGTGGTAAAACAAGTTAAAGAACAATATGCATGTAAGAACAAGCGACTCAACCTTTACCAAACCAGATTTAGAGATTTAATAAATGAATTTGATGCTTTTAACATATCACTAATCTCTAGAAAAGGCAATCGTTTGGCAGATTCTTTAGCCGTAGCTGCTAGCATGCTTAAACCATCGGATCACAAGAAGTGCAAGAAATTTTCCATAGAATTATTCCCTTGCCCCTTGATACCTAATAACATCATGAATTTCCAAGTCTTTGATAGTGACAGACATGTATTCAATTTTGTCACTAATTCTGGTATCTTTGAAAATCAGGTTATTGATGAAGATGAGAGGGGGCAAGAAGAGGCAGGTTTGAAAAGGGAAGCTACTAGAAAATGCAATGAGATGCCAAATGGGATGGCCTCATTAGAGAAAATGTTTGATATTGGATACCAACCGAAAGGAGTGAGAAAAGTTCCACCTCCCAAGGAGGCTTGTGACTCAGTCAATATTGGAAGTGCAAAAAAACCTCACAAAATACTCATTGCAAAGGCATGTATCAAACATGAAAAAAATTCCATTGCCAATGCATTGAAGGAATATATAGATTGCATAGCTTGGAGCTATAAGGAGTTGAGAACTTATGATCATAATGTTATCATGAATACAATCCCTTTGAATCCAGACTCCAAACCATTTAGGCAAAGATAGAGGCCAGTCAATCCGTTACTAGAGCCCTTGATAGAAAAGGAAGTAAAGTGACTATTAGAAGATAAAATCATCTTTCTTGTTAGGCATTCCACATGGGTTGCTAACTTGGTCCCTATGAGGAAAAAGAATGGAGAGATAAGGCTATGTATTGATTTTAGAAATCTAAATAAGGCTTCACAAAAGGACAATTACCCTTTACCTACCATTGATGAAATCCTTCAAAAGGTAAATGGATAAAAAATGATGTCATTCCTAGATGGCTATTCAGGATAAAATCAAGTCCTCATCCATCCTAATGATAGAATGAAAACTGCCTTCACCACAAAATGGGGCACGTTTACATATAGGAGAATGCCTTTTGGATTATTGAATGCAGGTGCCACATTCCAATGAGCCATGGACTTTGCCTTTAAGGGGATCATTGATAAGTGCATTATTGTCTATGTAGATGATATTCTCATCTTTTCTAAGAAAATGGAGAACCATTTCAAGGATCTAAGGAAAGTTCTCCAAAGGTGTAGGGAACATGGCATTTCACTCAACCCAAAGAAGTGCATTTTTGGGGTAACGGAAGGAAAATTATTGGGACATGTAATATCCAAAGATGGAATTTCCATTGATCCTGAAAGAATAGATGCCATACAAAAAATTCCTTTTCCCAATAGCAAAAAAGAATTGAGATCATTTTTTGGGAAGATTAATTTTGTTAGAAAATTTATTTTAGGTTTTTCAAAAATTGCAAAACCCTTGAACGATATGTTGAAGAAATAGGCCCAAATAAAATGGACGAATGAAAACAGGGATGCTTTCGAAATAATCAAGGATGCAATTTCTTGAGCCTTGGTTTTAGTGAGTCCTGACTATGCGAAGCCTTTCTACATTTACACATTTGCTTTAGACCATTCCTTTGTGAGTGTTCTAACTCAAAAGAGTGAACGCAACATTGAAAATCCCATTGCCTTCCTTAGTACTCCTATCAAAGATGTAAAATTGAGATATTCCATCTTGGACAAGAAAATGTATGCCCTATTTAATACTGTAAAAAAATTTAGACATTATATAGTCCACAATAGGGTGTTTTCTATAGTCCCAGATCCTGCAGTTAAAGCCATGCGTATACAAAATGAACTGGGTGAAAGGCGAGGTAAGTGGATCTCAAATCTTCAAGAATTTTATCTTGAAATTCAACCTATGAAGATAGTGCGAGGACAAGGGTTGGTTAAGGCCATAGCAAAAAATGATCCTTTAATTTCCTATAAGCATTATGAAATAGCAGATATAACTGAATATGAGTGGTATGTAGATGTTGTGTATTTTTTACTGAATGGTAAGTGTCCACCACATTTAAATTCTACTCAATGAAGATCCTTGCATTTAAAATCTACTAATTTTATAATCAGATCCAGTGCATTATATAAGAAAAACCATGAAGGAATTTACCTTCATTGCATTGATCGAAAAGAGGCAACACAAGTACTTAAGGAATTCCATGGTAAGTATGGGACAGGACATGGGTCTACTAATGCCACAACCCATAAAATCCTTAGAGCTGGTTACTATTGGCCTCAAGTGTTTAAATATGCTCATGCTCATGTGAGGTCATGTCATACTTGTCAAATTGTGGCAAATAGAGAAAGGGGTGCTTCTATGCCATTACAATTTGTAATCGAGTCTAGACCTTTTGCACAATGGGGTTTGGATTTTGTTGGGATCATTAGTCCCAATTCATCCGATTCCCATAAATACATTCTCACGGATACAAATTATTGCATAAGGTGGATGAAAGCTATTCCCACTAAAAATGCCACTTTAGAAGTTGTTACTAAATTCTTAGAGGATAACATTGTCACTCGATTTGAAATGCCTAACTCCATTGTAAGTGACAATGGTTTCACTTTCTCCTCTCTAGAATTTGCAAATTGGACGTTCGACAACGTGTTGAGTTTGAAGTTTTCTTCAAATTATTATCCACAAGGTAATGGATTGGCTGAGTTTTCTAATAAGAATTTGTTGTGTCATTAAAAAGTTACTTGAAAGAAATCCTAGAGATTGGCATAACAAACTTAAGTTGGCTCTTTGGGCTGATAGAATTAGAATCAAGGAATCATTAGGAACATCTCCTTACCACTTAGTTTATGGACAAGATCCTATTTTTCCCACAAATCTTAAGTTACAAATATTACATTTCATGAAATATTACCTGGGAACTGATAATAAACTTGAAGCTAGACTAACACAATTGATGCATCTAGATGAAAAGAGGGATGAGGCTATGCTTCACTTTAGTAAACACCAAGACGTAGTAAAAATGTGGTTTGATAAAAATTCTAGAGTCAAAACATTTAAAGTTTCAGATTTAGTGTTGTTGTGGGATAAGAGACATGAGAGGAAAGGAGATCATGATAAATTTGATTACTTATGGTTGGATCCTTACCAAATTTCAGAAGTCCTAGGTGAAAACAACTTTAGATTAAAAACCCTAGACAAAAAATATTTGGCTTTACCCATCAACGGACTACATTTAAAGCACTATTTCTAGGCCTGAAATAGCAAGGCCTTGTATTATATGTAAATATGTCATGCTTTGTTTTTGCATGTGTAGATTTGATTTTCTTAGGTGTGTGTTAGGTTTTTTGCCTTCAACCTTTATTTTAGCATGATGATATTGTTCTGAATGAGGTTTTGGAGGAATTTTAATAAGGATGAGTAGTCATCCCTAATATTCAAGGAAGCCATTACTACTCCCTCTCCATAAAATCACTTGGATTGAAAGGATCGTACTACATGTCCCTTGCAAGGATGAGTAGTCATCCCTAAGATTCAAGGAATCCATAATTAAACACCTCCATCACATCATTTGAGTTGGAATGATCGTACTCCATGTCCCTTGCAAGGATGAGTAGTCATCTCTAAGATTCAAGGAATCCATCATTAATCCACCTCCATCACATCATTTGAGTTGGAAGGATCGTACTACATGTCCATCACAAGGATGGGTAGTCATACCTAAAATTCAAGAAAGCCAAAGCCAAAGCCTAGACTATGGGGCTGATCTCCACTGGGGCTATATATTTTTGACTAGCAGTGGAGTAGGCTCATGCATGGCGACATGTCTCATTTAAAAACAAGACCTCTGACCACTCACATGGACAGGCTAGCATGGCAGTTATCCATAATAGGTTTAATAATTTTTCTTAATATGAGGTAATGGACTCAAATAAGAGTAGTAAGGATAGGGTTAAATTCTCATCACACTTAGGTTGAGAATCTGATTCCCCAAAGCTCTAATTTCACTTACACATGCACATTAATTCAATATGGCATTGGCACATAACCAACCTTGAGATTGGGTATATGGAATCAATTCATGCATGATTGGTCCTGAGAGGGTTTGATAGTTTTAATGTTTGTGCTCGTGCTACTAAAATTTAAGAGTCCTGGTAAAGCAGGTCAGCCATAGTTCATTATGCTAACAATACATTCGATCTTGCATAGAACCTCCATGATTCATTATATGCATTCATGTGAAATTGGCAATAGAATGGGGAACTATTTCAAATGATAAAGAATGAATCACTATGCACACATTGAGCGGATGCTGAATAATTCTAATGTTTCATGTATTTCTGGTTTATTTACATTATTTGGATATTTGCTAATGCTTGCAGTTAAGTTGTAGGTTTTCAAGTTGGGGTTCTCACTGAAATGCTCAGGAGCATTTCCCAGTAGAGTCGCCATTTGTTGTGGCTGTTCCACAACGTACCCCAAATTTGGGGACCCACATTTTTTGCATGTTTTCCAAGAAGACCGAAGTGGTCCATATGCTAAAAATCAAAGGAAAAGCAAAACACTACAAGGAGGAAAAAGTGTCGCAATATCGTGACATGTTGCATTTTCATGGTCCAAAGCAAAAATAAAGGGCAAGGAGAAAAAGTGTCGCGATATCGCGACATGTTGAATTTTTGTGGCCAAAAGAGAAGAAAGAAAAGTGTCATGATATCGCGACATGTTGCATTTTTGCGTCCAAACAAGAAGAGAAAGAACAAGAGAGAAAAAGTGTCACGATATCGTGACATGTTGCATTTTTGTGGCTAAAAGAGAAAAAGTGTTGTGATATCAAGACATGTTGCATTTTCATGGCCAAAAGAGAAAACGTGTCATGATATCATGACATGTTCCATTTTCGCGGCCAAAAGAGAAAAGTGTCGCGATATCGAGACATGTTGCATTTTAGCGACCAAAAGAGAAGAAAGAAAAGTGTCGCGATATCGTGACATGTTGCATTTTTGTGGCCAGAAGAGAAGAGAAAGAAAAAGGAAGAAAATGTGTCGTGATATCGTGACATGTTACATTTTCATGACTCAAAAGGGGCAGGCAGGTAGAGAAACAAGAAGTGTCACAATTTCATGACATGTCCGATTTCCACCAAGGCAACAGAGTAGTTGACAGTGCATCTGATATTAGTGATGAACACTAGGACAGTGAAACTAAAGACTACATAGTGACATGGACATAAGGAAAAAATCCAATGAATAAGACAAAACATTACATAAGGAATCTTTAATGATTTGAAATCATTTAAGATGGTCGTTACACACGAAAGGAAACAGACACAAGCCCATGTGGAGAAAATGAAACGAAGGGCCACAAAATAGAAATGAAAAGTCTTTTTGGAAATCAAAACACATGCATGCACAAAGGAAGGAGAAGCGAACAGTCATGGCTAGGAGAAACAAAATTTGTTCAGAGGCTTTAAATACGCGATTCAAAGAAGTGGAGAGGGGCTGGAAATTGTAGAAAAAAACAAAGACTATCTTTCGGAATAAAGGAGTTTTTTTTGCAAGAGCAACTCTTGTGTGTGAAATCAAAAGGAGATTGAAACTAAGACTGCTGCTATTTCTGTAAATCTTTCCTTTGCATTATTGCTTCTTGTATCTATTCATTTACGCCATAAAGTGGGTTACGATAGGTGAATGATGGAATGATGCAATTATTTGTTTCCATAGAGTCTTGCATTTGATATAATTTGACTGTGTTTATGTTGCAGGTCTGTTAGGTCAGGTTTTTTAGAATTTCATCTCATAACTTGGGGTTTTGTAGGGAGGAGATTGCTAACCAAATTAATGTCCTATTTTGTTTTTCTAGCTAACTTTTGTAAATTATGTTTCTATTTTAGTTTTCTGATATTTAGATTAGTCTTGCTTTAAAATCTACTATTCCAATTCGGGTCCATTCCAGAATTTCTGCATTTGTTTTCATTCTATTTTGGTCCTTTTCCAGAATTTATGTTCATAAACAATTAATTTATTGCCATGAATAATCTAAGTTATAAAGAAGGTAAATAAATCTATCAAGAGTATGCTCTGCGTCTGCATTTGAGAAAGCGATATGCTCGCACCAAAAATTGGAGGGTTTGTTTATAGATCTAGTGTTTCCCAAAGAAAACCAGGGATTAATAGCGGAGAAGAGAAAGCCGCTTCTAGATCCACTTATTTAATTTAGATTTTCATTCTTGCATCTCCAAGCGCCTTCATCTAATTTTTAGATAAAATATGGGTTTAGGAGGGCTACTAATTCCAAATGCACACTAAATCAGATCAAGCGAATGAATCCTAGCTTGCTAACTTACTAATTTTTTGCACATTTAATGCTAACATTGCTAACTTTACTAACACCAAAGGCTAACATAGGGATAGTGGAACACTTTTAAATAAAGATAAAATGAACCCGCTAACTCTAAAAATGAACCTCATGTTAAATCCATGAAGCTTAAAATGAAGTGGCTTATACCACACACTTTCTCATTTGGAATCTTTTAAGCTGAAGATAAAAGAGGTTACTAACTGGGTTTCGGGTAGATTACTTTAATCTCAAGAACATTAAAAGAAGCTATCTTCGCCATTTGGTTGATTTAATGGATTATGATTGCAAAGCACTTGTTCGAGTCATTAAAGGCCCCTTGTTAACTGTTACTTGCATGGCTTAATTTATTCTGGTATACATTCATTTATTTGCTTTTGTCTTGGTTGATTATATGCATATGAATGTTTTTTCACAAGAACCTTGGAGAAATTAATAATGCTACTTAATTTCTTTGCAAGAGAGAGTTTCCTATTTGAGACTCTAGTTGTGGTGATCATTTTGCTATAGGGCAAAATATTCACTCAAAAATAGCCCTGATGTAGGATATCCCCATAATATTTAAATGTTGCTCCACTTCCATCTAGACATCTATAGCCCTAATAGAGATACCTAAAACACCTTAAGATACCAAGGATTAAATATTTGTGGTAATGCTTGTTTCTGCTTTGCTTGTGTGATGATTTTGTAATTTTATTTTTGCTTGCTTATGTTTTTTTTGTAGCTTATCCTTATCTATATCCTTAGGATTATATCATGCAAATTATAGGATAAGCAGAGGAAACCATTCACTTTATTGTGAGTCTTATGCAATGTGTTCTCCTATCTATACTAAATTTTTTATTAATGTGTGAGATGCATGGTTTGTCCATGAAAGAACTCAAGTCAACCAAGGGAAGCTTTGAAATACTTTTTATAATTTTATGGTATTCGATTAGAGTTGATTGAATTGACTATAAATAATTAAATAATAGGATAACTTTCCAGTACTGTACAACTGTGAATAGGATTGGACACCATTGTAGTCATGCTAAAAAAAATATGTTTAACTCTTCAATGGGTTGTTGTATGCAAAATGTGGTGTGCATACATATAATTTGAGTTATAATATGATATTAAAATGAACATTGCAGTGTAATGAAAAGCATATGTGAGTCACATGATAAATTACTTATGAATACAGGCTAATGCACACAACTTATGTTTGAGTAAGAAAACCAAATTATATAGTTTAACATGAATTTTTGAATCCAAAGTTTTATCCACTTCTACACATAAGGATCCTTGTGGCATGTACGGATGCATGTGAAGAGAGTATTGATCACCAATATTTAGCGATATCAACATGATTGATGGGTGTTGATTATGATGGAAGAGGCTCAAAACTGAGTAGGACAAATGGATGGAAAGTGGTAAGATAAGGAATAAAGAAAGGGAATAGTAGAAGAGAAGGAAGAAGAAGGAAATAAATATAACCAATCAAAGGTATGGACCTGCTTGAAGTGTGACCATACAACATTGATAGGGAATAGAAAGAGGAAGAGAGAAAAAAGACAAGATGAAAATAGGACCAAATAAAAGGTATGTAGCTGCTTAAAATGTGACCATATGATATTGAATTGAATTCTAAAGAATCTAATATCTAAGGAGAGGAGAAAGTGATCTTAATCAAAGGTATTTAGTCGCTCAAAGCATGACCATACAACTTTGATAAAGAATCCAAGAAGATAAGAAAGAAGAAAATCTATGAAATGAACAATCTTAATAAACTAGCATATATTCAATAGCATTCATGTGACATCTATCTAGAAGTATAATTTGGTCTAATTGTGGTTGATGAGTAGTATCATCATCAACGAATTCTTGTGTCAAAATACTTAAAGAAGGATTTTCTATCTCTAAGGGTATGATGGCCTTTTCACCATAGACTAAAGAGAATGGTGTTTCCCTAGTAAGTGATACTTCTTGTATAAGGCCAAAGTGCCAAAGGCTTTTGGTTATGCCAATCATGATGAGACTCTAAAATGGTTTTATGAATAATGGTGTAAATGGTTTTATTGGTAGCTTTTGATTGGAAATTAACTTGGTGGTAGTATGGAGTGGAGAAGATATGTTGAATGTTGTATTTTTCACATAATGTTTGGATATTCTTATTCTTGAAAGGCATACCATTATCAAAGATGAATTTTGAAGGAATATCAAAATGAAAAATAATGTGTTGCATAATAAAATCAACAATCGTAGACCTCATTTTTTTGATAAGAGGAACTACCTCAACCCATTTTCTAAAATACTTCACATTTTTAATAATGAACTTATGATTGTTGGAAGAAGTTGGAGTAATTTTTCCAATCATGTCTAGGTCCCATTGAGAAAATATCCACATAGATTGGATAATCTATAATGCTTGAGATGATATATGGGTGAGATTAGCATGTTTCCAACACTTAACACATTTATTTACATATGTACAACAATCATGCTACATGGTAGGCCAATAATATCCCATATGGAGGATGCATTTGGTGATGGACATACGTTTAAAGTGGCCATTGCATCTATCATAATGGTTGAACATGATAACATGATTAGCTTTATGTAGCTCTAGGTAACATAGAATGATGTCATCATAGTTGCGTTTGTACAAGATGTCCCCCAACAAAGTATAGCATATTACCCTTTTTTGAATGTATATTTATGGGCATGAGGTAAGTCTATAGGAAGAATACCTAATTTGATACAATCCTTGATTTGAGAAAACCAAGGATCAGAAGATTTAGTTTCCACAAAATTGATGCTCACATCATCAGGGGAATTTTACAAAGAGATGGATGATTTATGAAGCATTTGGAAATGCACGCGAGTAATTTCATCATGTGGATTTTGAGGTATCAAATAATCGAGAGAGGTCATTGTATTTGCAAAATAGTTTGTAGAGCATGGAGATATTCCAATTTCATACCAATAAAACTAAGTGAGTAGTTGATAAATGACTTGCTTGTATTATTTAAGCATGGGGCATCGACATTCATAAATTCCCTTTACTTGATTGACAATGAGGATGGAATCACCAAAAATTTACAGTCTTTTGATGCACATAGCAAGCATTGTTCTAAGGCTAAGGATAAGTATTTTATATTCAACATTATTATTTTTGCAAGGAAATTCCAATTTTAATGAAAAGAGGAGTGGTACCCCTTGTGGTGTAAAGAAGATGATTCTTGTACCTTCCCCTTGTTCATAGTAAGAGCCATTGAAGAAGCTACCTATGTTTTAGGTTCCACATATTGTTTAGCTTTGGTAGCATGAAACATTGAGTCATTAGGAAGGTCTATGAGAAGTGGTTTATCACTAGTTAAAGGAGCTTCTATGAGGTGGTCAGTATGTATTTGAGTGGATTATCATGAGCCACAACATAAGTTGTGTGATTTCATGTAATGGCATAAATTATTTGTAGTGAATACTAATACAAGGTATAGTTTTTCTAAGTAAGCATATCATGTCTCATAGCTTACCAAAATGCGATTGATATAATATATGGCTTGATCTTAGCTAACCTCATTATTCTAGGCTAATAGCATCCCTAGAGTGAAATCAATGGTAAATATGTACAAATGGAAAGGAAAACCAGGGTGAGGTAGATATAATATAGGTGGTGATGTAAGATAGGTCAAAAGTAGTTTGACATTTATGGTCCCAATTGAATGTGACCCACTTCTATAAGATATGGTTTAATGACTTACACTTGTTTAAAATTTGGGTGATGAAATGATGAATCATCTAGAATTTGCCCTACAAGATATCCAACTATTTCAAATTTATCGAGGGTGGCATAGCTATGATAACCTTAAATTTCTCTAGGTCAACTTCAATTCTTGATTGAGAAACAATGAACTCAATAAGTTTTCCTAAGATCACATGAAAGACATAATTTTATGAATTTAGACATACATTGTGTTCGAGGAATCAGTCAACAATTTTGCATAGGTCATCAATGTGTTGATGATAATTTTTGGATTTAGCTATTAGGTCATCCACATAATGTTCCATGATTTTATGCATGTAGTCATGGAAAATGTACGTCATGGTATGTTGGTATGTTACGCTAGTATTATTAAGGCCACATGACATGAAATTGTAATAAAAAGTACCCTAGGGAATGGTCAAGTATATTTTATGTTGGTCATCAGGATTAACCTAGTTTTGGTTGTATCCTAAAATCCCATCCATGAGGAACAACATTTCATGACCTACTATGGATTCAAACAATTTATCGATATTGGATAGGGGGAAGTTATCTTTGGGATATGCTTGATTAATATCTCTGAAGTTAGTGCATATTCAAATTCCTCCTTTTGACTTTGCAATAGGGACCATGTTAGAAAACCATTTAGGGTAATTAATTGATTGGAAGAATATCATGTCTAGTAGCTTTGGTAAATCCTCCTTTACCATTAAATCAATTATAGGATGCATATTTCAAAGCTTTTGCTTAATGGATTTTGTGCTATTATCGAGAATAATATTATTAATGATCAAATATGGATCAAGACTTGGCATGTTATTGTGAGACCATGCAATGAAATTTTTGTGTTCTCTAAGGAGCATGATAAATCTCTCTCTCTCTCTCTCTCTCTCTCTCTCTCTTCAAGGGATAGACCCTTGTATAGTTTCACAATATGATGGTTTGGAGAGATTATTACCAATGTCAACATTGATGGTATCCTCCACAAGCATGTGGAAAATATCCTTGAGATGATTAAGGATGGGAATGAGATCCAAGTCCTCAGTAACATTGGAGATAGAAGTCACATCATCATGAGAAAATTTTTTGTGGTGGAAGAAATGAGAATGAGATGGGATGGATAAAATAGTGGTACTAGCCAAGTGTAGCAAGCATTCATATGGGAGGAAATTATTCAAATAAGGTTAAAAGGAAATGCGATTGATGTCCATATAACTGGGATTGGTACATATGATCCAATTAGGATGGGCATCCGAATGAAGTGGGGTAAATAAATCTATGAAGATCATATTTATTGATGTAGTTGAGGTAGGATAGAACATAGAATCAGAAGAACAAGAAGACACATCAAAGGAGAATGAAGGTATGGGTTAAATATTGTGGTGATATAAAAGCATGGGTGGAGAATAGACATAATGAAAATACAATAAAACTTACCTTTTGTTGTGTGGGTGATTGTATGGATGGATAGTAAATGAAGAAGTACGAACAATAACCACATCCATTAGAGAAGATGTAAGTGATAGTGCAACGAAGTTATTTATGAGATCAATGATAGTATAAGTGAAAGGAATGATATATTGTGAGGAATCCTAAAAGAAATTATTATAATATTGACCATAGTATGAGGATGTAGATAATCACTATGCAGATCACACTTAGGCTCGATGTTGAAATCATCCTCTAGAGGGTCTAGAGAAAGGTTATGGAGATCATCTCCTAGAACTTTAATAGGATAATGATGATAACCAAAGCCATATTTATCTTTAGGCTATTGATAAGGTTCATAGACCCTTGTTCATAATGGACCAAACCAAATCCTTGCCAATGAAAGCATTGGAAATAACACATCACAAAATCCAAATTTGACATATGATGAATATTACCATAAAATTTATCCTCAAACATATTGGGATCGGGTATGGTGAAATATGTATTGACACCCCCATAAATGATATTTATGTGATTTATAGTTGGAAAATAGGAATGATAACATTGATAGTAAGGGTTGTGCTACAAGGGTGATCAAAGTCACAAATGGATTGGATGTTGGTAGGAGACAAACAAGCATTATGAATATTATACTCCTCTAGACCAAGGTTGGTCATGAGTATGGACACATGAGGTATTCCATAATGCTCATGGTGGGGTGACAACCATTCATGCAATGAATATGATTATGGGGGTGACTCTTGAGGAAGTGAATTAGAAGGAGAAATGGATAGAGATAGGTTGAGTTGAGAATCAAGCCAGGTGGTGTGTTATTTTGAGGAATAACACTCATTTGAAGTAGATTGATATGGTTAGTATGTAAGAATTTTGAAATGGACCAAGAAGGATATTAATTGAAAGGAATATTGGTATGAGAGATGTCTTGAGATGGTCATGGATGGATGATAGGAGTATTTGAAGTGGGTATAATGGGGGTGTTAGTAGTAGTGTTAACAAACATAAGAGGTGGTGGCCAAATATGGGTTTGTTGTGATAATGATGGTGTGATATGTCTAAGATAAGAAGAGGAATAATATCTCAAGTGTGAATGATAAGTGTGTCATGTGTGTAGTGGGGTGAATAGGAGGGTTAACCAATGTATTAATAGAAGAAGAATACATAATTGGAGGGTTTTGTTTTTGTAGATGAAGTGGATGAATGGTAGGATGTAGAAGGTTGTACCATTGTATGTGTGAATTGAGTATAAGATAATAGTGGACCTAGTGGAAGAGTTATTGTGTTTTAAAATTATAATATATCCTCATAATCCTTAATGCGATGCACTTCAATGTTGTGAAGATACTTTAGATAATGATAAAATGTGGGATGAACACATTGCATGTCCTGAATCCATGGCTATCCAAGGAGGATATTGTATTGCATGTCTCCCTTGATGGTATGGCATAGAGTGGGTATTTTATTTATGCCAATATATATGGGTGAGATAATGGAACCCATAATTTTCTACATAGAACTATCAAATTCTTGTAGGTCAATAGTAGGAGTAGCAAGATTGGTGGCTGGAATGTTGAAATGTTGAAGGGTGATAGTAGAAATGATATTTATAGATGATTTTATATTGATGACAACACACTTATATGTAATGTAATTTATGCATGTTAGGATATGTATTAGAGGATTTATGTCCTCTCCTTAAATAGTAATGATCTCATAATAATAGAAGATAATGGAAGGTTGCATACATGTCTATATGTTACTAAAAAATAGTACAATAACATTAGTATTGTGTGTTTCAAAATTGATTGATCACAATATTTTTTAAAGCCTTAGAATGAGTCTATTATTTTTGCAAAATATTGTATATGGACAACCTATCAGAAGTCATGTGGAGTTGATGAGTGATAATACTATGAATATTGATAATATTGCATGATATATATAGAGGGTTGCTTTATATTGATGGCATAATTGAAGAAGTAGTGATGATAGGCCAATTTTCTTGACAATCAAAGTGAGTGGGGTAGTGCTAATTTTACATAGTGACATTGGCCATACCTATGAAACCTTACTAAGATGGGTCCCAATTTTTATGGTTAAGATGTCAAGATATAGGATGAGATGCAAAACCATTGGGTTGTGTTTATGGCTACCCATTTTATGACAAAGGTTTTTTATAGATTCCCAAATTTTGGTTTGAGAAAGCTAAAGGATTTTAAACATGTATAACCCCATTATCAATGAGATATTATACCAAATGGTAAAATGTGTAAAAAATATTGATGTCATGTCCCCACTGCCTATGATAGTCATAAAATTAATGCTCATTATACTTCTTGGAATTTGACTAATTTGGGTCCTCGGACCTTACTTCTGGAAGCAATATGTCTAGAATCATATAACTTCTAAAATTTGTTTGCTAATGACTTCAATAAAGAAGTCCAATTTCATGGGTTAGGCTATTGAAATTATTGTTATTTTATGGTTTTATTGGTTGGTGGAGGAACCCCATAATTTTGATACCCTTTTTGACATTGTTGAGATTGTTGTGGTGGTGAAGCAAGTGTTGAGTTCAACATGAGTTGATTAGCCTACGATGCTTTTGAAGGATTTGGATTTAGACTGCCTCTAATAAACTAGGTGCTAGGAGTGTAATAATTCTTCTTGTGAAGCTTGAATTCACCCTCTTGCACATCTATATCTTCAATTATTTTAGCCTGAGCAATAACATCCTCAAAGGAGTTGTATTGTTGTATCTAGAGTGTAGCCAATATATGCTTAGCATAAATTTTTGTGAACATTTTTACTAAATTCAAGGGTGGTATTAGAAATTTCAAATCATGGATAACCCTATGCCATTGAGAAATATATTTTTGATAGGATAATCATTAAATTTTAGCAGACTATAGAGATCTAGTAGTGATGTTTTCTTTTTGATGATGATAGAGAAATACTTGAGAAATTGATTAACCACTTGCTCAAATGTAAGCAATTTATTTTGGGGTAGGTTATTGAACCAATAAAGGACCTAACCATGAAGAGAAAAGGGATTGTGTAAAGAATAAGTGCATCACTACCTTGAAGTAGGTGGTAAGAATGTCGATAATTGCATAGGTACTCGTGAGGATCCTCTTTACCCTTGAAATTATCAAACTTGGGCATCTCATAATTATGTGGATACTATTGAAGGGCCACTGATGGGTGAATGGAATCATTGTAGATTTTATTGTAAGTAGGATTCTATAGGAATTTGATATAAGGGTTAAGTGGTATAGACACTCATGTAAGAAGATGCAAGAATATTATGTTGAAGATGTTGAGAAGTTTGTGGAGTAAAAAAATAGGTAGAAGGATTTTGAAGAAATTGAGTAATTTGAGAGTGTATTGGTACTTGTGTATAATTATAAAAATAATGGGCCTATATATCAATTTTATACAAAATTTGAAGAAGAAAATCAGAAGAAGATAAAATCATATTAAGTAAATTAGCTTTGAATGATAGGTTGGTGGAATAGAAGGAAGAAGGAGGCACTAAAAATATGGAATGAGAGTGAGTCTTAGGGCATGTATCAAATATGAGATAAAAATTTATAAATGTGAATGAGGTAAGGGCTTGGGTATGTTTTTGTGAAGAAAAAGGTATTTGAAGAATCACCCTAAGTGTTAGGGGGACTGGTGGTACTGAAGACCATAACTTTAGTTTGAATGGTAGCCTTGGTGTGTTGAAGAGTATGTAATAGAGATTTTTTATCATCCTAGATATGTTGTGATGGTCATTATAGAAATATATGTTGGGGATGAGAAGACAAAAATGAAGGATCATCATAGGTGACCTCAAGTTTGAAATCGCCAGGCAAAACATAAAAAATCCCTAGAAAAGAAACCACTTCATGGGTTGATTCTTTAAAGGATTGGGATGATGAGGTATTAGTGGGATCTTGAGTGATGTCTTGAGTGATATTTAGTGTAGTATATGTTGTTGTAATCATTGATATTTATTAAGATTATTTATAGAATTGGGCATAGTGATGGTGCCAAAATTCATAGAAGAGCCAATAGATAGAGAGGGATTTGCATGAGTAGCTTCGATCACAAGATGAGCTTTCTCATGCTCTTGGCTATGCGTAAGAACCATTTTTTGGTAGATAAAATACCGAGAAACCAAGTTTCTATCAAAAATAGGCTAAGTAAATAGCTATGAGTGTGTTTTTGGAGTTACCAAACCTTTTTGTGAAATAGAGGTTTGGGTCACAATTTAAGCTGTGACTATTTGAGGTCACACCTTACCATGTGACTCTAATGAAAACTAGTTATAGAGGTAGAAGAGTTTTTTGAAATACTTTTGGAGATATTTTGAAACTTTTTTTTGAGATATTGTAAAAGTTTTTGTAGAAAAAATCAACCTAGTTAATAAGTAAAGCAATGAAAATGCCAGTTTTGTGATAGTGTGTTTGAGATGTTACAACAGACACTAAAATAGAAAAAGAGGTGGTATATGTGACCTATGAAGGTATGCTTATACACAATTTCCTATTATATCAAAGGATACATGAGGGGTAACTGTACATAAATGAGTGAATAGATTCTAATGAAGGTGATAACTTCGGTAACCTGAATGGAAAATATATCTAACCTTTTAAGAAAGAGGTGGTATTGCCTAAGATTTGCTATTGGCGTAGCTAATATTTCAATCCACCCTTGGTTTATCTTAGTCACAAATAATAGTTGCACACTCATTTATTATATGAAGCCATGTGAGTAGGGGTGTCTAACTATAAACTACCCCAACGATCTCTCAAGATTAGGGGTGTCTAATTATAAACTACCCCAACGATCTCTCAAGAGTAGGGGATTCTTTGGTAATGAAATCCAGAAAACCGCTTACAAGGGCTACTATGGTGTTTAGGGGTCCATCCAATTGAAAGTGATGAATTCCAATGTTTTTGGTATGAATTGGGGGTTGGTGAAGAAATTCAACCTTACCAATGTAAAAATACATGAAGTGTGTGTGTATGTTGCTTAGGAAAGCTAGAAATATTGTAAAGTAAACTAAACTAAGCAAAAGTAATACATTTTTTTTATTTTTGATTTTTGTAAAATGAAATGCCTTTTTAGAATGAAAGGAATGCAAGAGAAGCAATGCAAATTATGTTTTGTAAATAGAGAAACCATATTCTAAGGGAAAACAAGGAAAGTCATTTGATTTTAGTAAGCTAATTTAAGACTTGCTTAGGTGCAAATCTATTTACACTAGCTAAGATATACCTATTAATGTTATAGCTAAATGTATATTAGAGCTTTATATATGAGGCATATTGATATTTTATCTCAACTCATGAATATGTAGAGGTTAGAAGACCTATTCAAAACTTATGCAAGTGCTTTAATTCTATATGATGCAAATATCTAACATGTATAGAAGTAGAGGAAAGAGATTTTGGAGGTTTGACCAAAGTGATTTGGAGAAACAACCCAAAGTGATTTTAGGTCATTTGTAGAAGTGAAAGATGCTAAATATTCTAAACTAAACTTGTTATTTTTGAACTAGATAGATAGGTAATTTAGAGCTTACTTGTGGTATCTAGCTCCTAGAAGTCTCTATGATTAAATTTTTTGGTCTAAACTGTATCTCAAATTTTGTCGTAGGTTACCCTATGACTCAAATGGTCACACCTTGCCTTGTGATCCAAAATAAAGTGGAATTATTACCAATTTTGGGCTTTTTGATAGTCTCTATGGTATGGTAGCTAGTTTTTTTGTAGGTACCTACAACCAAAAAGTATAGAATATTAATTTTGGTATTAAAAAAACTCAGTATGCAACCACAAACTAGAATTTTAGAAGATGGTATGGTACCAAATTTTGCAAAAGCTAAAAGTAATAGAAATGTGATTGATTACACCTACAAGGATCCTGTTGTCATGTTGAGCAAGGTGCAGTGACAGTATTGTCATTATTGTCAACACACTCAAATGGATAGGTTGATGCAGTGGATAGTTGTTCAAAGGTTGTGAGTGTGTATAGTGGTGTTAAATGATTATGAGGATGTTTTTTATGTTTGGATGAAGTTGTTATAGGTTGTTCATGCAAATTTACAAAAGTTGTAAAAATCGTTAGGAAGTTGTCAAAGTAGCAAAAGTTGTCAAAAATGTGCGCTCCTTATTTGCAATGCATGGTCAGATAGGTAGGAGCATGTTGGCATGCTGGGAAATATGTTATAATAGTGTTGGATTTGTTAGCTCGATGTTTGACCTAATCGTTTGCATCGTTGGTACTTGGACAATTTTGTACTTAGTTGGACAGTTGTAAAATATGTTAGATGCCACTTTGCAGGAGGAATATTAAGGCATACATGAGGAGTTAGACCTTAAAATTTTTACTGGAGGTAGTATGATGTACATATAGCTTATGTTTTAAATTTCATCTCGAACGAAGACCTGAGGAAGAAACGAAAGCAATTGAAAAATGCCTCTGTAGCACTTTTTCCAATTTATGTGATAGGGGTAAAATCTGCGTTAGATGTCACTTTGCGGGAGGAATATTAAGAAATCCATGAGTAATTGGACCTCAAATTTTTTACTGGAGGTAACTGGATATACTGAGAGCTTACGTTTTAAATTTCATCCCAAATTGAGTCTGAAAGAAAAAACGGTGAGCGTTGCAAAATGGCTCTAGAGCACTTTTTCAGTTTATGTGATAGGTGTAAAATCAGCGTTAGATGCCACTTTGTTGGAGGTACTACGAAAAATCCATGAAGATTTAAAAAATAAAATTTAAATTGAAGGTATTAGGTTTATCCAGGAATATATTTTTCAATTTTTAGCTCGTTTGGAAATTTGAGGAGGAAGTTATGACTTACAAAAAGCCCTATTAGCTCTTTTTGGCATTTTTGGTAGTTTTTAAGAATGTAACGGTTGAGTGGTACTTTTGTGTAACTGAAAAAAAAGAGCTGTATTTTTTAATGTGAAGCATATATATGTTTTAAAATAAAATGAAGAAGGAGGTTTTTTTTGAAGAAAGGATTGTCGATGCACATTGTGAAGAATTGTTTCTTTGGCATTTTGATTGAAAAATGTGCAAGGTGTGAGATAATCAATGTGCAAATTTGAGAAGATTGAAAATATTAGAAAAAAGGTTTTAAAGGAGAATATTTGTGAGCTAGACCACTTAGGGTCTTTTGATGAGATTTAATAATTTTATCAGAGTTTTTTAAATTTTTTGGGTCGATGCTTGGCAACAGGGGTCGGTGCTCCTTGTAGTTGGTGCTGCTAAAGTCTGGGTTGTTTAGTGCCATTCCCTATAGTTGGTGCTGCAAAAATATTGTAAAGACCAAATATTTTTGAGGTTGAATTTGGATGGGAGTCCAAAAAGTCCATTGGCACAGTGGTTTTCCCACATTGGGTTTCCACTATAAATCTGGTATTATGTGATGCATGTTTGTACGATTGATTGTTTTTATTTGATTTCATAGTTGGATTAAATTTTTAATATACACTAATTCACTCTCCCTCTTAGTATCACGCTTAGTTCAACAATTGGTATTAGAGCGAGGTTACTGAACAACATTAATCGACTAGGGTGATTTTGGAAGTGACACAATGGCAGGTGGTGAAGGCTTCTCATCAAACAAAGCACCATTGTTTGATGGAACTAATTACGCATTTTTGAGACTCAGGATGTAGACATATCTTTGTGCTTTGGGATATGACATTTGAGATTTAGTAAACAGTGGATACATAATACCCACCATTTCTCCAACCGATGTTGTTGGTAAGAAACTATTTTAGAATGACTCAAAAGCAAAGAATGCTATCATATATGGATTAGTAGACAACAAATTTGTAAATATTATGGGTTGTAAAATGGCAAAGGAAATATGGGATAAACTGAAGAACATTCATGAAGGAGACATTAATATCAAGGAAGCCAAGTTATAAACACATTGAACTTAGTTCAAAGGAATAAATATGAATGGGGATGAGAATATAGAGACATATATGCTGAGAGTTAATGAAGTCATTAATGCGATTAGAGGACTCGACAAGGAAATCAAATATTCTGTCATCATGAAAAAGGTATTAAGGTCCATTTCCCAAATATTTGATTCTAAATTTTCAGCTATAGAAGAATCTAAAGATCTAAATTCTTTTAGTATGGATGAGATGCATGGTTCTTTGACTGCATATGAGATGAGAATAGGAAAATATAAACCCACAAATAGAGAAGCTAATTTTAAAGCCCAAAAAAATATGAAAGAAAAATAAGAATCCGAGGAAGAAGAGACATCAGATGAAATGGAAGCAAACTTTGTTCAAAAACTAAAAAAAGGATAAAGAAAATATAGAGTAAAGTTACTATTTAAATTTTTCAACTATGGAGGCATTGGGCATTTCACAGCTAAATGTCTACTTAATGAGAAGAATAGAAGTGATGAAGGATTGCATGGAGAAAGAAGTGACTGGAAGAAAAAAAAATCTTATTTCAAAAAACGCAACTTCAAGAAGAAAAGTTTCATCTCCAAGAAGGTCAGTTCATTAGAAGACAGCTCCAGTGAGGATTCTAAAAAAGAAATAGGCAAAGCTCTTTTCATGGCATTTGAAGAAGAAAAACTAGAAAAATAAAAGAAATGTGATGAAGAAGAAATTGACGCAAAAGTGAATTTGGAAGAGGAACTAATTGCATCTCTGGATGAATTGAAGACAGAAAGAAAAATGAATAAGAAAATTTCAAGAAAGCTTGAGGATGTAAATGAAATCATAACAAGTTTGAAAGTGCAGATAGAAGAATCCAAGAAGATATCCAAAGATCTCGAAGTGCAAATAACCATGAAAATAGATTATTGCAGCAAGTTAGAAGAAGATATTGTTGGTTTAAGGATGCAACTAGAAGAGATGAATAAGAAAATTGGCTTTTATCACAAACGTGAAAAGAGTTTGTTGGTCCGGCTTTCATGCACACCCCGGGAAAAAGGATGAAGGCAAGGAAAGCTCCGGAGACACCCACGGGACTGATCCCACTCATCTTTAGGATCTAGCTGGTTATCCAAGGTGCGAGTTACAGAGTTGGGTCGAATGGCAATTCACTCTTTTCCACTTACGGAATAGATTTCGATATGGACTGCTCTGTTACCTTACAGGGGGTTCTGAACTTGTTCGGTAGTTGCAAAAGTTGTTGACAATCAGATTTAACTTGAATTCTTGATCTAGCTCTCATGGGTCATCTGATTTAAATAAAATGCAAATAAAGAAAATAAAAATGGATCATTCACGGAAAGCAAAGAGAGGGTAGGGTAAGGCGAGAAAGAGAAGTTTATCGGACTTTAAAGCTGTAAAACTCTAAACTATCAATCTTATCTATGCTATCGACTTCACAACGAGAACAAATCCCGAGAAGAAAGTGTCCGGTCGGTCTAAGATCACTTTCAACTAAGAGCACAAGGCGAGTGAAACGGATCTAGCGAGAAAATTATAAATCCAAGGGGCAGTGGTTAAAGCGGTATCTTTCACCGGCGGCCTAGCTCGCACGGTGAAGACAGAGCAATTAGAACAAACTTACACCCGAAATCTGTAATTTCCCCTAGCGAGACAATAGAACAAGCTGAAGCCTAACGACATATTTAATCTTGACAATGGCGGATTTACTGACATATATCTAACAAACTTTAAATGGAACGGATAACAAAAGAAAATACACTTATCACACTCTGCAAAAGATTAGGCTCCTGGCCATGCTATCACAGAAAAGCTAAAGCACATCAACTCCAAGTCCGGAAACAAAGGATTTCACAAAATTTGCAAGAAATTGCTTATAAGCCTTTTTTTCTATGTCTCACGCCTCCTGCGATTACATTTAGAATTTGTATTTATAGACTCGGGACGAGACCCTGATCTTTTCCAAAATATCTTGCTCAAACCCTAAATCTTATCGCACTTAAACCCTAGGACCCGGGTTTTACAATAAAAATCCATTTAAAAATCAAAGTCCGGATAGAACTTAACCCTTCGGAAAAACTGTGCAGTTAGCTGCCATAAATGGAGAAGATAAAATAAAATGCAATTTGCATTCATCCGCAGTCTGCAAATAAATGCTTTCATTAATTTCTCTGGTGAGCCGGATGAGTCACCACTTCTCCATCAATTCGATCTCTGCAATTCCATCCCGAAGTTGAAATGGTCTTCATGCTATCAAGTCTGCAATAAATTTGTCGTTGAATGCTCTCACCGGCAGCTTCTCTCCTAGCATGGCGGTCCTTGACTAAATCCGCACTTCATCTTCGCCTTTATGGTCTTTCCCGGTTGTCCCGTAAGTGCCAGGTGGAATCCTGCATGAAAGACAAAAAGATGCATTAGATTAGCACTTTAATTAAATCAGAAGCTTTAACATTAAAAACAGACTAAATCCGCAAAATAAGCTTGCATGTCGGCTTCTTTTGTCCCATTCACGCTTTGACACGTGTCGCTACCCCGGAAGCCTTCTGTTTCCCGCCGGAATGCACTTTCAGGTCAACTATGACTTTCTCTCTCCTGCCGCGATTCTGCGACATGTCGCGATTTCGCGACATGTCGCGAAATCGCGACCCTGCCAGCTCATCAGCAAATTCCTCCCTCGTCGGCCGCGAAAACACGACATGTCGCGATTTCGCGACATGTCGCGAAATCGCGACCCTTCCTGGCCTCCGTACGCTTCTTGATTTTCAGCCGCGATTTTAGAACACGTCGCGATATCGCGACAGTTCCTCTACCTGCATGCGTTGACCGCGTTGACCGCGATTTTGGAACATGTTTCTGACTTAACCGATTTTTCATCCTGCAGCCCATTTTCTCTCTCCTGCCGCGAAAATGCGACATGTCGCGATTTCGCGACATGTCGCAAAATCGCGCCCTCCGTACAGCTTGCGTCTCTCTCCCAAAAACTGTCGCGATTTCGCGACATGTCGCGAAATCGCGACCTTTCTCGCACTTAGCCGTATTTTGACTTACATGTCGCGATATCGCGACATTTCCGAAAAATGGAAGTGTCGCGATATCGCGACACTACCAAAAATGGAAAGTTTGATTTTTAAGTGAATTTATGCAACTGTTTTCTGGATTTTTCTCGGTAATGGTGCAAGATTTTCTTGTGCATGAATGATTCTAGCATGTAAAAAGTGAATTCTTGGATAACACGGCTAGAATGCAAGAAAAAGCACAACTTTAAAAAGGAGGCAAGCAAAATCTAGATTTAAAACCTGAAAATGACCAAGAGGGTCCCTACTGCAAAAATGGAAGTTCATAATTTTCTAAGGATGGAATCTCATTTTTCAGTGGGGGTGTGTTGCTTATCAACAAATGGCGATATCTGCGGGTAAAATAGTAGCACTATTTTAGAACCCAAGACTCCGGTTTCAAAACAAAAAGACCATGCATCATGCCTTGCCACGGGCATTCTTCACAATAAATTGATCGCTAAGCTGCCAGTTGTTAAAATTTCCCAAGGACATCTTGGGTGGATTACTTCAAGGAAGATTTACGATGTGCAATTACAAAGGTATAGAACTTTCTTCAAGGATGACTGAATTGAATGATAAACTTGGATTAATCAACTTTTCTAGATTGTAAAAGGGGAAACCGAGTAGAGCTCTGTTTACTAGTTTAGCTTTTTTGGCCTAGACAGAGTTACCCTTTAGATTTACACGACCCAATTTACAACTGTAGGGCAGAATCTAATATTGGCTGCCTCTTTTGATCATATAACTCTTTTTTTTTTCTTTTTTTTTCTTTTTTTCTTATCTCTCTCTTTTTTTTTTATCTCTCTTCTTTTTGAAATATATCACTATCTGGAAGGCCTTAGAGAAATTACAATTTTCTTTTAATATTTGATCAATCTGGAACTGTTTCAGTCTAGGCATTGATAGCCTCTAGTGACACCCAAATAATTGCATGAACCATAGTCCCCTCTTATAACCTGACTTTTCTTGGATTCCCAGGGAGTTCCTCCAACAAAACGGCATAGCGAGTTTTCTATCATTAAAACAAGCTGTGGCAAGTAAGACACAAGATCCAATCATCTCTCTACCTTCATCCTGGATAACAAAATAGTTCCACGAGTTTAGTGCAAGCGAGACTATCTCAATTAGAATAATGAAGCGAGAATGGGGAGAGCCCTTGGATTGAGGATTTATCAGCTAGGAATAAAACAATTTTCAGCAGGCTGACTTTTCATTGATTGCTCAGGCAGAGGCAAAGGACAGAAAATTTCAGAAGCCAAAGGACTTTGCACAGGCTTCCAAGGACAGGCACAGGCTTCAAGCAAAAACAAAATAAAACTGTACAGACTAAAGCACAGAACTGTACAGGCAAGGGAAAAAACAAATAAACTGAAAGAACTAAAGCAAATAAAAAACTGCAGCTGAAATAAATAAACTGCAACTGCAACTGTACAGACAGCAAAGAAAAAGAAATGCAATAAAGAAAAGACTGTACATACTAAAATAAAAGCAAGCTAAAATAAAAAGACAAGGAAAGGAAATAAACCGCACTGACAAAGAAATAAACTGCACAAGCTAAAACTGAAAAATAACTAAAGAAAACTGAAAAACTAAAATGCAACTGCACAGACATATTAAAAAAATAAAAAAATAAAATAAAAATAAAAAATAAAACTGCACTGAGAACAAGGATTAATCTAACAAACAAACCTGTAGAGACAGCACCCAATTAAAACTAAAAAGAAGCAACTAAAGCAACTGTACGAGCTATTAAAAGAACTAAACTAGAACAAAACAAAACTTACGGAGCTATTTACAATATGTAAACATGTTACAACCTTTTTTTATAGCTTACTCAAATGATACATTGGATGGAGCAATGAGAAAAATAATGCTTCAAGTATTGGCCATTAACGGGGAGGTCCGGAAAATTACCATCCGAGGTCTTGCAAGCGGAAAGCATTGTTACCCAATATTTCAGCAATTTGGTAGGGGCCTATCCACGGTGGTTGCAACTTTGTGTGCTTACCCTTCTTCTCATGGGCCTTGTCCCACGAAGCACTAAGTCCGCCCGACTGAAAGCCTTCACCTTGGCTCTCTTGTCAAACCACCGCTTGACGGTTTCTTGGTGTCTGTTTGAAGTGCTCCAGGGCTTGGAGTCTTTCATCCTGCAAGTTAGTGAGGTCTAAAACACGGGCTTCAGCATCATCATGACCTTCAAAATAATCTAAGGCAAACTGATAGGTAGGCAATTTCAAGGAGATGGGGACAATTGGCCGAGTACCATACAACAAAACAAAGGGAGAGGTCTTAAGAGCCACTTTGTGTGTTATCCGGTCAGCCCACAGTGCATATTTCAACAATGTATGCCACTGCCTAGGTTTGTCTGCTGCAGACTTTTTGATGGCATTCATTAAGTTCTTGTTTGTTGACTCAGCCAGTCCATTGCCTTGGGGATAATAGTTGGATGAGAATCTGATAACTATCCCCATCTGGTATGCCCAATCTGCAAACTCCAATGATTGGAAGGCGGGCCCATTATCACGAGACCAAATTCGGGGGAACCCCAAATCTAGTTATGACATTTGATTCAAGAAAATCAATAACTTCTGAGTTTGTACTTCTTGTAGTGGCTGCTTGCTTCAACCCACCTTGTGCAATAGTCGATGGTTGTCGGCACATATTTATGCCTGCCGAGGAATTCGGGTTAATGACTCCCACAAAATCAAGTCCCCACTTGCATGAAAGGTTTGTTTATCACAAGCTGGTTGCAATGGCGAGCTCGATTTGCCTCTTTGGCTGCAAATGTACGCAGCGATGGCGAGGTTCGACATGTTGATGTGCATCCTTAAAAAGTGTAGGCCGATGTGCTTTGCTCTTAATATTTTATGTCTTTGTAGCGAGATCTCGATGAATGCCCTGCCCCTAGTTTTTCATGAAAACTAGCCATGACTTCACTGACTTCATTGGGAGAAATGCACCTTAGGAAGATGCCGGCATAATTCTCCCTGTACAGAGTACCTGCCTTGAGGAGATAGTGAGAAGCTTTTAACTTTAATGCTCTCCTTTGAGTTCTGTTCAAATGGGATGGGCAAACCCCAAACTGTAGCAGATGAATGATATCCCCATACCAATCATCAGATTCAGAGTTTAATTGATTAACTTCCTGCTGTGGAGGCACTTCAACAATGTGTCTAGACAAGCCAAGTCCTCTGATCAGTTTAGCAGGCCTAATCTCCAAGTCATATTCTTGCAGCCTGGTGACCCAATTGCCCCTCAGTTCACCCAACTCATTCTGACTTAGAAGGTACTTCACAGCTGGAGTCCGGCACTATGGCATGAGTTTTGCTTCGAGTATATAATGTCCGAGCCGCTTCCTTGCCCTTACCAAAGCATAAGCCTTGTTTGTCTAATCCGGAATATTTCGGTTCAGCTCCCTTCAAATTAGTGCTCTTAAAAGCAATTGGATGTTCTCCTGTATCTCTCCGTTGAGTCGACCTCTGCGGCAAGTGTATGTTCGAGAAGAGAAAGTGTACGAGATAGAAATCTGCACTGAAATGCGGGCTTACTAAGGCTGGTGCTTGTTTAATGGTTGTCTTGATTTCTTGGAAACGAGTCTTAGCTTCGAGTGGTCCGGGCAATGCAGGCGGTTTGCTTTAACATATCATTCATTGGTTTAACTATCTCTGCAAAGCATGAGATAAACTTTACGACAAAGTTAATCTTTCCAAAGAATGATCTCAACTCTTTCTTGGAGTTGGGAAATGGTATGCCAGATATGGCCTCAACTCTGCCTGGATCCATGGAAATGCCATCCTTTGTGACCAAATGCCCAAGCAATTTGCCTTCGTTACACCAAATATGCATTTCTTTGGATTCAAAGAGATGCCAAACTCTCTGCACTTGTTAAATGCAGACTCTAAATGCTTGACATGGTCAAATCTGGATTTGGAAAAGACTATTAGATCATCCATGTAAACTACAATACATTTGCCCATAAGCCCCTTGAAGGCATGGTCCATTGCTCTCTGAAATGTTGCTCCTGCATTTATTAAACCAAATGGCATCCTCTTGTAAGCAAAAGTACCCCACTTAGTTGTAAAAGCCGTCTTCATTCTATCCTCCTTCTCAACTAGAATCTGATTATAGCCTGAGAAACCATCCAGAAAAGACATCATCTCTGAGCCATTAACAATCCGTAGTACTTCATCCATAGAAGGCGGGGGATAGTTGTCCTTTTCGGATGCTTTGTTCGGATTCCTAAAATCCACACAAAGTCGGATCTCCCCATTTTTCTTCCTTACGGCACCAGATTTGCCACCCAAGTAGAATGCACGATAGGAAAAATAATTGCTGCACTCAAGAGCTTCTCCACTTCTTTCTTAATAAGGGGTTCTAACAGAGCATTAACATGCCTCTGTTTTTGTACGAAAGGCTTGCAAGATTCTTTCAAAGGTATGATGTGGGTGTAAACTTTTGGATCAAATACCTTTAAATCCTTGTATGACCGAGGCCATTACATCCTTAGACACGTGCGGGGTAATCAATCATATTTCTCTTTATCTCTGGATCACAGTCCTTTGCCAACTTGATGTTCCTTGGATCCTCTTCAGTTCCTACATTCAAATTTTCAGTATCATTGTCTGTGGTGCCCACATAATCCTCAGAATTCACCCTTTGCCTGATCTTGTCAACATCGAATAGCCTCTCCAGCTCTACCATTCCCTTTGGGATTCCATTTGTCCTTCAATCTCATGATTCCCCTGTCATCATCTAGTCTGTTCCATCGGGGTGTCCCTTTGGCCCTCATCAATTATAGCATTCTCAAAGGTATTGGTACTCTGCGAGAAAGTTCACAATTTGTTGATCATCCGAGAAAACTTGAAAGTTTGTCAATATTGTTTGGAGCTGAAGGACGGGGGACTAGCTCAATTGAAAACTTATCCCACTTAAAATCTTCCAATGGCCTTAAACTTGCAGCTGAAGATGCCAAGACATCTGCATGTGAATTTTGTTCCCTGGGTATATGTGTTAAGTTAAATGCATCAAAGCCTTCCACAAGATCCCAAGCTCTGTGCTTGTATCCCTTGAGATAAGAGGCTTTACACTGAAACTTACCCACGACTCGGCTTGCCACTAATTACGAATCGGTGAAAACTTGAATGTTCTTCACATTTTTATCCAATGCAAATTTTAAACCTAAAATCGAGCTTCATACTCTGCTAAATTATTAGTACATGGGAGCTGCGGGCGGTAAGACATAAAAAATGTCGACTTTGAGGCCCTTTGAGGACCGCCTCTGTTCCGAGAACCACCGCTACATCCGGCTCCATCCACATGAAGTGTCCAAACTTCATTAGTATGTACTGAGGATGAGCTTTGTTAAATTTATCATTGTGCCCAGTTGTTAAATTGTAGACACCAATGTCTACCTCCGCAATATTGACGAGTCTCATTTGCGGCATTGTACTCTGTAATGGTGTGTTTGTACACGGGTTCTCTGTCAACCCGCAATTGATTAGCCACACCCTTCCATGGCAACCACATGTGTGAAAAGTCCGTTGCCGGATATCCATTCGAGAGACTTAGACCAATCCCTACTTAACGACATTCCATACCCCATTGGGATATCCACAACTTGGATTTCGATCTTATGTTGAGCCCTTGGCTCGGATGCCAATTGAATGTGAATGTTTTGCGGCTCTCCCACAACCTTAACTTCCGACTTGTCCAATTGGACAACTCTCCTCTCGAGACTTCATTGGGGTCAGCCCCAGCTATCGACAAATTGCCAATGGCATGACATTAGCGAGATGCACTGAATCCACCAAACAATTATGTAAGTTCTTCCCAAAAATTCGACGGTCGGTAAAAATGGGGGAACTTCGGTCTTTTCCTTGTACATGGCCAGGATTGGCATTGGCTATTTTCTTCCCTTTATCCACGGGTTTAGCGGCGGGGGCCGAGTATGTCTTTATCGGATTGTCTCTCTGCTCTGAAATGCAGTGCCGACTCATGCTGAGTAATGTTAGCCTTAATCTTTTTCATATCCTCCACTATGTTATATCCTTTGTTAAGTGGAGGAATAGCAACATCTGGTACTCTTTGAGCTCCTCCCTTTGGTGGGGGTGGATTATTGCTTGGAGAGGGGTCAGGAGGAATATTGTGAGAATTATCAGGAGTTGATGTGGTATTTGGCTCAGGATTCCTGTTCCTCAGGTTGTAGCTATCTCTTACATGTCTGCTTGGAAAGCTTGTACTTCATCCATGGGCATTTCAACTACATTCTCAGATTCATCCGGGAAAGAAAAAGAATCCAAGACCATAGCTGCACTGTGTCCAGATGAACTTGGGCCCTCAGTAGTTCTTTGATTTTCGGGGGAGATCAAATCTCCTGACAAAGCTTCAAATGCATTGCAAAATTCCACACAATCTAATTCCCCATGTTGAGAAGTGGCATGAATTACGCACCGGTTAGGCGAGCCAAATCACAGATGTTCACATCATGAGCTTTACCCTTGTAATCTTTATTAGGCTCATATGGGGGCCTATTAAATCTGTTTGGTTGGTATGAATATCTGTTGGGATTGTCTCCAGTAGAAGTTTGCCTTTTAAAACTCAAAAAATCATTGGCCGACTTACGAACAATCTTTGAAACTTCTTCAATCCTAGCATTGTCAGCCTCTTTTACGGGGTTACGTACATTCTCAGCGAGTCTTCATGACTAATGGTGCTTCCTGATGGTAAAGTCCGACAAGCGGGAGGCATCATCGATGTGGGATAGGATTGAGTATAGGAGCAGGCTGAGTGATGAGAGGAGTTTGTTGAATATTTAAAGGTTGGGGTCCCAAGCTGTCTTTCCGGGATTAAAGCTTCTTTATAAGCTTACGTCAAGTTAGTAACGGTGGCATCCCTCTTCAAGAAGACGAGAGGTCATTGGGTCCAGAGAGTTCCTAAAAATCTCTAATGCCAAGTCGGCATTCGGTACATAATAGCCGGTGAGTCTACCATAAGCTTTACGGAATCGACATTATAGGATCTAATAGACTCATTCGGTTCTCTTTTGATGCTAGAAAGCTGCTGATATAAAATATTGGGGTCTATCACTTCCCGAGACTGTGACACAAAGACTTTTTCTAAGTCACTCCAGCTGGTGATGGAATCATTGGTAAGATTTAGAAACCAATCTTAGGCTCCCTCTTGGAGAGTGAGCGGGAAGAGTCTGCAGGCAACATCCTCATCTTTGTACATTTAATAACCCGGTGCATTCTTGAATGCAATTAAGTGTTCCTCTGCGATTCTTGTCCCATCATGTTTATACCTAGGGAGGTATCTTTATGGATTTACGGGCAGGTCATGGGCTATACCGGAATGTTCAAAGTTGTGGAGCCCAACCAATTTGCCATAGCTAATGGATTAACGAGGGATATTCGAGCTGCTGGTTGGAGTGACTATCAATGGTGATAAAGCATGCGTGATAGAGATGTGGCTCTTACGTGGCTACTTCTTCTCGGAGTTTCTAATTCGGGGACAAGGAGCTCTCCGGCTCCGGGGTGGGACCTTGTTACCCTGTATGTAGAATCCGGTTTTCACGAGTGCTGACAAACTCTGCGGTTACGAGCGGGTTACGTATTTTAGCAAGTTGAAATTTGAATGACAACTTGCATTGACAATTTAAACTGCGATTGACAATTTAAAAATTATTGACAATTTAAAAAAGCGTAGGGAGTTCCTGTGGGTCCTTCAAATGTTCTTGTGTTATGCCCTTACAACACTTGAGCTGAGTTCGGCCCTCCTTCTAGCGCCAATTAGGTGTTGGTCCGGCTTTCATGCACACCAGGGAAAAAAGGGATGAAGGCAAGGAAAGCTCAGGAGACACCCACGGGACTGATCCCACTCATCTTTAGGATCTAGTTGGTTATCCAAGGTGCGAGGTTACTGAGGTTGGGTCGAATGGCAATTCACTCTTTTCCACTTACGGAATAGATTTCGATATGGGTGCTCTCTGTTACCTTACGGGGGTTCTCGAACTTGTTCGGTAGTTGCAAAAGTTGTTGACAATCGGATTTAACTTGAATTCTTGATCTAGCTCTCATGGGTCATCTGATTTAAATAAAATGCAAATAAAGAAAATAAAAATGGATCATTCACGGAAAGCAAAGAGAGGGTAGGGTAAGGCGAGAAAGAGAAGTTTATCGAGACTTTAAAGCTGTAAAACTCTAAACTATCAATCTTATCTATGCTATCGACTTCTACAACGAACAAATCCCGAGAAGAAAGTGTCCGGTCGGTCTAAGATCACTTTCAACTAAGAGCACAAGGCGAGTGAAACGGATCTAGCGAGAAAATTATAAATCCAAGGGGCAGTTGGTTAAAGCTGGTATCTTTCACCGGCGGCCCTAGCTCGCACGGTGAAGACGAGCAATTAGAACAAACTTACACCTGAAATCTGTAATTTCCCCTAGCGAGACAATAGAACAAGCTGAAGCCCTAACGACATATTTAATCTTGACAATGGCGGATTCCGACATATATCTAACAAACTTTAAATGGAACGGATAACAAAAGAAAATACACTTATCACACTCTGCCAAAAGATTAGGCTCCCGGCCATGCTATCACGAGAAAAGCTAAAGCACATCAACTCCAAGTCCGGAAACAAAGGATTTCACAAAATTTGCAAGAAATTGCTTATAAGCCTTTATTTCTAAGTCTCCGCCCCCTGCGATTACATTTAGAATTTGTATTTATAGACTCAGGACAGACCCTGATCTTTTCCAAAATATCTTGCTCAAACCCTAAATCTTATCGCACTTAAACCCTAGGACCCGGGTTTTACAATAAAAATCCATTTAAAAATCAAAGTCCGGATAGAACTTAACCCTTCGGCAAAGCGTACGATTAGTCGCCATAAATGGAGAAGATAAAATAAAATGCAACTTGCATTCATCCGCATCTGCAAATAAATGCTTTCATTAATTTTCTTTGGTGAGCCGGATGAGTCACCACTTCTCCATCAATTCGATCTCCGCAATTCCATCCCGAAGTTGAAATGGTCTTCATGCTATCAAGTCTGCCAATAAATTTGTCGTTGAATGCTCTCACCGGCAACTTCTCTCCTAGCATGGCGGTCCTTGACTAAATCCGCACTTCATCTTCGCCTTTATGGTCTTTCCCGGTTGTCCCGTAAGTGCCGGGTGGAATCTCGCATGAAAGACAAAAAGATGCATTAGATTAGCACTTTAATTAAATCAGAAGCTTAAAAAATTAAAAACAGATTAAATCCGAAAAATAAGCTTGCATGTCGGCTTCTTTTGTCCCATTCACGCTTTGACACGTGTCGCTACTCCAGGAAGCCTTCTGTTTCCCGCCGGAATGCACTTTCAGGTCAACTATGACTTTCTCTCTCCTGCCGCGATTCTGCGACATGTCGCGATTTCGCGACATGTCGCGAAATCGCGACCTACCGCGACTCATCGGCAAATTCCTCCCTCGTCGGCCGCGAAAACACGACATGTCGCGATTTCGCGACATGTCGCGAAATCGCGACCCTTCACGGCCTCCGTACGCTTCTTGATTTTCAGCCGCGATTTTAGAACACGTCGCGATATCGCGACGGTTCCTCTACTCGCATGCGTTGACCGCGTTGACCGCGATTTTGGAACATGTTTCTGACTTAACCGATTTTTCATCCTGCAGCCCATTTTCTCTCTCCTGCCGCGAAAATGCGACATGTCGCGATTTCGCGACATGTCGCAAAATCGCGCCCTCCGTACAGCTTGCGTCTCTCTCCCAAAAACTGTCGCGATTTCGCGACATGTCGCGAAATCGCGACCTTTCTACGCCACTTAGCCGCATTTTGACTTACCTGTCGCGATATCGCGACATTTCCGAAAAATGGAAGTGTCGCGATATCGCGACACTACCAAAAATGGAAAGTTTGATTTTTAAGTGAATTTATGCAACTGTTTTATGGATTTTTCTCGGTAATGGTGCAAGATTTTCTTGTGCATGAATGATTCTAGCATGTAAAAAGTGAATTCTTGGATAACACAGCTAGAATGCAAGAAAAAGCACAACTTTAAAAAGGAGGCAAGCAAAATATGGATTTAAAACTGAAAATGACCAAGAGGGTCCCTGCTGCAAAAATGGAAGTTCATAATTTTCTAAGGATGGAATCTCATTTTTCAGTGGGGGTGTGTTGCTTATCAACAGAGTTCTATGAAGTTGGATAAGATCATAAAGGACTAGAAGACTACAGGTATCCAATTTGGTTTGGGTTTTGATGAAGGAGAATCATCAAATGTATCAAAGGCCACAAATGAATAATCCACAAAGAATGAAGAAAATAAATAGGTTAATCAAGCAAAAACAAATCATGCAAAGGAAAGCAATAATGCAAGGCACAAAAGGAGAATTGACAATGATGGTTTCACCAATGTCACACATCAAAGAAGAAGAAGATTTATGGCTCCTACAACAACATGACAAAGACCACCATCCAAGTTCAATAATCTCTTTTTTGGTTACTATTTTAAATGCAATGGTTATGGACATAAGATTTCAGATTGCAAGTATAATGTAGGACCAAAGAATTTTACCAATAGAAATGCTTTTTCACCTTTGATGGATTATGCAGTAGAATGTTATAACTATCATAACTTTGGGCATATTGTAAGAAATTTTAGAAGTACATTTGCATCAAATCAATTTTAGGAAAGAAAATTTCAGCCAAATGGAATAAGATAAAATAGAAAATTTCCCAAAAAACATGCACAAGCTACTGAAAAAGAAAAGCCAAAACAAGAGCCCAAAATTGTAATCAAACCATAGTGGAAAGAAAAAGATAAAACTAAGGAAGAAAAGGAATATTTGATTGTATAGATGACATTTGAAGCATAGAATAAATCTACACCATGAATACTTGATAGCGCATGCTCTAGTCATATGATAGGTGACAAATAGAAATTTGAGAAGCTGCAGCAATATGAAGGTGGTTAAGTGTAATTCGGAAACAATGATGGAGCTAAGATAGTTGGCAGAGGTTCAGTTAAGATTAGTGATAGAAAAATAAGGTCATAAGAAGTCTTGTTTGTGGTTGGTCTAAAGCATAACTTGTTGAGCGTAAGTCATATTTGTGACAGAGGTCATGATGTGATCTTTAAGAAGCAAGGTTGTGAAATCAGAATGGCAAACCGTGGGAATTTTATAGAAGATGGATCAAGGACATATGGAAATCTGTACACTCTCTCAAAGAATTTAGAAGGAGCTTGCTTTATTGGATAGGAAGAAGAGAATTGGTTGTGGCACAAGAGGCTCGGTCATATCAGTTTTGAAAATCTAGTAAACATCAGTTCAAATAAAGTAGTGAGAGATATTCCCACCATTGGCAAACCATAAAATAGCATTTGTACTTCATGTAAAAAAGGGAAGAAAACTAGAGTCTCATTTAAAACAAAAAATTACTACACGATCAAACCTTTGGAACTAGTATGTACCAATTTATGTGGACCCATGAGAATGCAAAGCATAAATGGTGACAAATATTTTATGTTGTGTATAAATGACTATTCCAGGATGACATGGGTATTTTTTTTTAAGCATAAATCAAAAGCTTTTGAGATGTTCAAGGTTTTAAAAAACCAAGTTGAGAATCAAATAGGAAAAAGAATTAAATTTTTAAGGTCAGACAGAGGAGGAGAGTTCATTTTAGAGGATTTTATAGAGTATTATGAAAAATATGGTATCAAGAGATAGTTTTTAGAAGTCAGGACACCTCAATAGAATGATGTGGCAGAAAGAAAGAATAATACAGTGCAGGAAATGACATAGACTATGTTTACTGAGAGCAAAATAGTAGCTAAATTTTGGAAAGAGGCAGTCCATACTACGGTATACATCCAAAATAGGTGTATGTTGAGTATGCATGAAAGCAAAACTCCTTATGAGTTGTGGTTTGGTAAAAAGGCAAAATCAAGATATTTTAAAGTTTTTGGAAGCAAGTGTTACATCAAAAGAACTAAAGAAAACCTTGGTAAGTTTGAAGATAGAGTGGATGGAGGTATTTTTCTTGGTTATTCGTCAAAAAGCAAAGCTTACAAATGTTACAACAAGAGGCTCAAAAAAATTATGGAAAGTGTCGATGTTAAATTTGATGAAGGAAGGGAACACATAATTAGCTATGAATATAACTACCCAATCTATGAAGAGGTCATTTAAGGAGATGAGAAAGAGGAAACAAAAAAGAAACCAAGAATTGAATCAAAGGATTCGAAAAGTGATTTAGAATTGAAAGAAAACAAGAAATTCAAAACAGGTAGTTGGAATAATGATCGTAGAGAGAAAATAATTGGGGACCCCATAGTTGGTGTTCATACAAGAAGAATATTAGTAACTACTCTTTACTATCTAACATTGACCCCAAAAATGTTGTTGAAGCAAGCAAAGATGAAATTTGGGTAAAGGCAATAAATGAAGAATTAGATCAAATCGAGAAAAAATACTTGGGATTTTGTACCAAGACCCACAAATAAAAATGTGATTGGTACTAAATGGGTCTTTCAAAACAAATTGAATGAATATGGACAGGTATTCAAGAAAAAATCAAGATTGATATGCAAAGGGTATGTGCAAGTTGAAGGTATTGACTTTGAGGAAACCTTTGCACCTGTGGCCAGACTAGAGGCAATTAGAATGTTTCTTGCTTTAGTAGTTTACAAGAATTTCAAAGTTTATCAAATGGATGTGAAATAAATATTTTTGAATGGGAAACTTGAAGAAGAGGTTTATATTGAGCAACCAGATGGTTTTCAGCTTGATGATCCCAACTTGGTTTGCAAGTTGAAGAAAGCGTTATATGGCTTAAAACAAGCACCCCGAGCATGGTATGCAAGGTTAGAAAATTATCTTACTCAGCAAGGGTTCAATAAAGGTATGGTGGATAGTAATTTGTATGTCAAAAAAAAAAATGATTATCATATTGTTGTTGTTGTATACATAGACGATATCATATCTGGAAGCATCAAAGATGATTTGTGTAAAGATATAGCAAATAATATGTAGAAAGAGTTTGAAATGTCAATGATTGGTAAATTTTGTATTTTCTCAAATTGCAAGTTAATCAAAAGGAGAAGGACATATTTATTTATCAAATTAAATATGTGAAAGAGATTCTAAAAAGTTTAGATCCATGATTGGGAGCTTACTGTACAGATAATCTTGACAGGTTGCAAGTTGAGCAAGGATGAAAAATATCCAACTGTTGATCAAACTAGGTACAGATCCATGATTGGGAGCTTACTGTACTTAACAACTACTAGACCAAAAATTTTGTAGGCAGTATGCATGGTAGCACAATTTTAGGCTAGTCCTAAGGAGACTCATGTGACAACAATGAAGAGGATTTTTTGGTACCTCAAGGGTACTGTGGAGTATGGGTTATGGTATCCGAAATGTAAGGACTTCACCTTTATTGCGTATTCAGATGCAGATTGGGCAGGATGTATAGATGACAGGAATAGTACCAGTGGAGGTGCATTCTATCTTGGTGATAATATTGTTGCATGGCATAGCAAAAAGCAGGATCAGTCTCATTATCCACAGTAGAGGCAGAGTATATTGTAGGGACATCATGCTGTACACAAGTACTTTGGATGAAATAAAATTTGAAGGATCTTGGAATAAATTTTAGTGAGCCCATATCAATCATGTGTGATAATACAAGTGCAATCAATATCTCAAATAATCTAGCTATGCGTTCTCACACAAAACATATTGCTATCCGATACCATTTTTTTAAGGATAAAGTTGCAAAAGGTGAGGTTAAGTTGGATTTTGTTCCAAAAATAGAGCAAGTAGTGGATATCTTCACCAAAACCTTATCCAAGGAGTTCTTTGAGTACCTTCACAAGAAATTTGGAGTGGTCACACTTCTTAAGCATTGACTAGCTATCAAGGCAACATTCTTAGGGGGAGCATTTGTGTCTTTGTTTATCTTTTTGCTCACGTTTGTGATTCTTGCTAAGTGTAATAATTTTTCTTGAGAATGTTGTGCATGGACTCAGGGGGAGTTTGTAGCATACCTTTGGTCTTGTTTTCAAATTGGGAGAAGAGTTACAGAAAATTATGCATGTGTTCCCAACAATTCCAAAGGGGGATATTGTTGAGCAAGGTGCAACAACAATATTGTCATTGTTATAAACAAACTCAGATGGATAGGTTGATGCAGTGGATAGTTGTTCAAAGGTTGTGGTTATGTACAGTGGTGTTCAATATTTATGAGGATGTTTTTGATGTTCGTATGAAGTTGTTATAGGTTTTCCATGCAAATTTGCAAAAGTTGCAAAAATCATCAAGAAGTCAAAGTAGAAAAAGTTGTAAAAAAGGTGTGATCCTTGCTTGCAGTGCATGGTTGTATAGGTAAAAGCATGTTGGCATACTAGGAAATGTGTTAGAATATTTTTGGAGGTGTCAAATTAATTTTTGGATTAATCGTGCATTGTCGGTACTTGGTTGGATAATTTTGCACTTAGTTGGACAATTGTAAAATCTGCGTTAGAGGCCACTTTATAGGAGGAATATTAAGAAATACATGAGGAGTTAGACCTTGAAATTATTACTAGAGGCATCCTAATTTATAGATAGCTTATTATTTTAGCCCGGATAAATACCCAAGGAATAAACAGAAGCAGTTGCAATATGCCTTCGCAACACTTTTTCCAGTTTATGTGACGTGTAAAATTTGTGTTAGAGGTCACTTTGCAGGAGGAATATTAAGCAATTTGTGAGGAATTGAACCTCAAAGTTTTTACTGGAGGTATTTGGATATACTGAGAATGTAAGTTTTAAATTTTACCCAAACAGAGTCTAGAAGAAGAAATGGTGAGCTTTGCAAAATAGCTCTAGAGCACTTTTTCAGTTTGTGACAGGTGAAATTAGCATCAGAGGCCACTTTGTCGGAGGTACTACGAATAATTCATGAAGAGTTAAAATATGAAATTTAAACTGAAGGTAGTCATTTTATCCAAGAATATATACTTCAATTTTTATCCCATTTGGAAATTTGAGGAAGTTATGACTGTTACAAAAAGCCCTATCAGCTCTTTTTAGCATTTTTTGTAGTTTCTAAGAATGTAACGGTTGAGTGGTACTTTTGTGTAACTGAAAAAAAGAGCTATGTTTTTTAATTTGAAGCATATATATGTTTTAAAATAAAAGGGATAAGGATTTTTTTTGAAGAAAGGACTGCTAATGCATGTTGTGAAGAATTTTTTTCTTTGGCATTTTTATTGAAAAATGTGCAAGGTGTGAGATAATCAATGTGCAGAGTTGAGAATATTGAAAAGGTTATATAGAAGATTTTAGAGGAGAATATTTGTGATCTAGACCACTCAGGGTATTTTTATGAGATTTAATACTTTTATCAAATATTTTTAAATTTATTGGGTCGGTGCTTGGCAATAGGGGTCGATGCTCCTTGCAGTTGGTGTTGTTAAAGTCCAGGTTGGTTGGTGCTATTTCCTATAGTTGGTGCTAAAAAAATATTGTAAAGACCAAACATTTTTGAGGTTGGATTTGGATGGAAGTCCAAATAGTCCATTGGCACAGTGGTTTTCCCACATCGGGTTTCCACTATAAATCTTGTGTTATGTGATGCATGTTTGTGTGATTGCTTGTTTTGATTTGATTTTGTAGTTGGATTAAATTTTTAATATACCCTGATTCACCCCCCCTCAATGTCACACTTATTTCAACAATGGTATTTTATGAAGAAACATATGAAGCTCTTTTCATGGCATTCAAAGAAGAAAAACCAAAAAAAGAACAAGAATGTGATGAAGAATAAATTGACGCAAAAGTGAATTTGGAAGAGGAGCTAATTACAACTCTGGATGAATTGAAGACAGAAAGAAAAAGGAATAAGAAAATTTTAAGAAATCTTGAGGATGAAAATGAAATCATAACAAGTTTGAAAGTGCATATAGAAGAATCCAAGAAGATCTCCAAATATCTTGAAGTGCAAATAACCATGAAAATAGATTATTGCAACAAGTTAGAAGAAGGGATTTTTGGGTTAAGGATGCAGCTAGAAGAGATGAATCAGAGAATTGGATTTTATCACAAATATAAAGAGAGTTCTATGAAGTTGGATAAGATCATAAAGAACCAGAATACTATAGGCATCAAATTTGGTTTGGGATTTGACAAAGGAGAATCATCAAATGGATCAAAGGCCACAAATGAAGAATCCACAAAGATAGAAGAAAAGAAACAGGTTAATCAAGCAAAAAATAATCATGTAAAGGAAAGCAATAATGCAAGGAACAAAAGGAGAATTGACAATGATGGTTTCACCAATGTCACACATCAAAGAAGAAGAAGATTTATGGCTCCTACAACAACATGGCAAAGACCACCACCCAGGTTCAATCATCCCTTTTATGGTTACTGTTTTAAATGCAATGGTTATAGACATGAGATTTCAGATTGCAAGTATAATGTAGTACCAAGGAATTTTTCCAATAGATCATGTTCATTGGATATATTGGCCTAAAAAGTCATGGTAGCAAGGGAGATAACAATATCTTGTGAGGAAAAGTTAGTCCCCCAAACTTACGTGCAACTATGGATTTGTTATTGACTATGTAGAAACTAGTTTCTAAACCAATTTTAGGAGTTCTTTGTATAGTTGTAGGGTATCTTATGACCAAAATGGTCACACATCACCTTTCAAAACTAGTTAAAATACAAGAAAGACCTTTTTCTTTAACTTGAGTTGTATTCCAGAGTTTTATAAGGTTCATTACTAGTTTTGTTTCACTTGTATCACAAGATAGCAAAATATTAATTAAAAAACTAAAAAGATATCCAAAAACAAATAAAAAGGTCAGAGTCCCACCACACATGCTAGAATGAATTTATGGAAAACTTATATTATTTGTAATTTATGATTAAAGGGGGTTACAAGAAAAACCCTTTTATAAAAGTATCATTGGAGGCCACAAGTTGAGGTTTTAGGAAGTGAAAGCCCCTCTTTAGTGAGTTGTTAAATAACATTCCAAGGTATTCCAAGATATCCTCAAAAGGAGTGGGCTTATTATTTATGCCCCACTATCGGTCAGGCCTATCCTCAAGACCTACAAAAAGGGGTTAAAATATTTTGAGGCCCATATCAATTAGACCTCTCACTTTTATAAATAAAAAACTTGAAAATGATAATGATTCATTACAAAAGCATTAAAAATGATTACAAAAATAGTTTTGATGGTGATACTTACCTATTGGGAATATATTTTATTCTTTTGGTGTTTGAAACTAACCCTTAGAAAGGGTCACACATTAAGGTGCAACTATTTAGGTCTAGATTGCATTGTGACTAGGACTATGATATCCAAGCATAATTTTGGGTGATGTAAAATGGTCTCATATTATTGCTGGAGCTCCTATATTCATCAGGTCACCTTTAGAACCTACAACAAAGAAATAATTAGGCACACAAAAGGGTGCAAAGATATATTTTCTATGGTGATTGATGGAAAAATGTGTGATGGAATGTAGTGTAGCCTAGATGAATTTTGGCAAAGTTTAGGTATGGTGGATATTCTAAAATGGATGAAAAAATCCTCTATTTATAGAATTTGGAGAGGTTAGTGGGGATTCTTAGGTGACCGGTGAGGTGTCCCTTGATGTGGCATACCTCATAAGTGTATTTGGGTGAGATAATAACTCACTAACCTACATGTCACAAATGAGCATGGGGATGTGAAACGGAGTTGGGGTAAGATCTTAACTATAGTAGGATTAGTCATGGGTTAAGAATTGACTTAGATGAGGTGCAATATGACTCACCCTTGGCCATTTCTTTGAAATCTAAAACTCCTCAAATGTCATTTGTGGACTTAAATGTACATGGTAATTTGAAATCGAGCAAGGGTTAAATCTAACAAGGTTTAGGTTGACCTTCGGTTAGATTCTTACTTTTGGATTAGGTGGAGGGTGACTCACCATGTCTCCCGTGATTTAGGACATAAAATTATTCAAATGCCATTTAAGGTCCTAAACGTGCATGGGGATATGTGTGGAGCAAGGATTAAAGTTAACCCTGCTTAGGTTAACCCTAGGTTAGATTAAGTTCAAATGCATGGGATGGATGCTAGGCTAGTCAAAGAGTAGACTAGGTGAGGTGGCCATGAATTACATTGACCATGGATGGAGTTTGACTATGAGGTGACTTTGACCAAGTTTGAGTGAAGATGATGGCCTTATGGGATCCCAAGTTTAAGTGTAGGAAAGGGTTAAGAATCCCAAGGGGGCTTACTAATAGTGTGTGAATAGTGATTTTAATAAATGAATAGTGTTTTAAGGCTAATATATGCAAATTTTGTAGGTTGTGTAAATTGATCATTCGTGATGATGGGAGAAGTGGAAATGTGCAACTTTTGGGTATCTATAGAAGCATATTATTAAATTAATAACCCATAACTTGATTGATCCAAGTGGTTAACATAAATCTATGCAAACATGTATTCCTTTATTCTAAATTTCGTAACTTGATTGATCAAAGTGCTTAACATAATACAATGTAAAGGTACATTCCATTCAAATGATAAAGTTTAGTACTATCTATTCTACTAAAATATTATATTACCACCTTATAAACAGATCACAAAATAACATTTAACCTTCAAGTGTGTGTAGAAATAATTTAAACAATCTTTAGTTTGTACATAGCTGAAGCTAGCTAACATAACATTCCTCTATATAGCTTCTATTTGCATAACTACTTTATGTTCAAGGGTATAATGAAGCCATATACTTAAATTATCTAAACCTTTCACATTATACAATATAATTCATGAAAGGGGCTTTACTCATAAACTTGAGGAATATTTTAGGGATAAAAATAACCCCAAATGCAATGCATTTTAATCATATGATTTAAAATGTGAAAGCAACCATGCACTTCAAAAATTATAAATAATCAACAAGAAGATAATATCATAATTATATTTATATTGAACCCCTTTTTACATACTCAAGTCTCAATAAAACCATTATAATAATTATCCTTCAAAACTCAAACTTTAACTAGGTACTAGAATTATCAAGGAGAGAATCCCATACTTCTCTCTATAATGGCCCCCTTTACCTACACAAATCTTAGGATACCACTATGTCATCATTATTCTTGTACAATAATTATTTCTCAAGATAACGCCCTCATAATTTCATATATGTAACACCCCAATTCAGCCCACTTGGTTGTTAATTCACACCAAGTATTCCACCTGGTTGACTAATATCAGAGATCTCATTATGAGATTTTTTTTTATCTATTTTTTTTTTGTTTCATTTTCTAGTATGAGCATGTTAAGTTTGTCTTCATGAGTTCCATTCCACTACAATCAAAATACTCATGAGATCAAGATTGGCCAAATCACGTATTGTTGCCTATTTTGAACTTCACTCTCCTTCAAATTTTCCAAGTTCAGGCAGTGGGTTTCTTTTCCTCTAGGGTCCATAACACCTAGAGGTGTGACGCATAACTTTCTCATGTCTTTATATGAATACATGAACTCATATATTATATTAAATTAATGTAAGACTTAGCACATACATGCTCGAGCTAGATGATCAACCATTCTTTACGGAGCATCGACTAGGGTCTTACCAATACCCTGGTAACCACCTCACAACTTATGCAAATTAACCAACATGATATCCCATACCATCATGTTGTCGGTTTCACCTAGTCTAACACAAGTCACCACTCATCACTAGCAGGGTTAACCTAGAAGATATGCCCATACAACTCTTCATTACCTCTTGTTTAAACCTTTTTCCACCAGAAGTACAATTAGAGCCCTATTCCATGATGTTTTCCTACCCGTAACATCATCATTATTTGTTCCATCAGATTGTCTACCCACAACCTTGAATTTCAATCAAGGTTGTCCTACCCACAACCTTAGGTTATGTTTTAAGATTACCTAATCCCACAATCTTAATAATGATAATTATTATTATTATTTTTTAAACTTATCTATGGTTTGAAGGGTCTATCATTGTTTTTGACTAATCTATGGTTAATCAAACACCATTTCCGAATTATTTCAAGGTTTATAGAAGTAACTCAAGTTATCAAGCTTCCACCTTTCCATATTACAAGTTTACCACTAAAATTAAATAGAAATCACTAAACAAAAGGTACCATTGTAATCATTTTAAAAGATCTATGCTTTTGCCATACTATATATATAAATATTTTTTTTACAAATAGAAACTATCTCACACTTAAGTAAAAGAAAGGAATTTTATACTAATTAAAAACTTCCACAAAGAATAAATTACATAAACATAGGGATGAACAGTCTGCTTTAATCAGAATAAGTATTGGGGTCAAGACTCCACAATGTTTAGGCTTAAAGAAACATAATTCTTTCTGATATAATAAGAAGATAAATACCATCCACATTTCAGATAACATTGTACAACGAATACTCTAAAATAAAGATGGCTTATAATTTCTTACAAATGTCTTAGCCCATTGACCCTTCAAGATTGTACGACAATGACATAAGCTACATTTTCCCTAACCTCTCTATTGGTTTAAAGTGAACATTCTTTAATATTGACTATCTTATAATTCGCTTCTACACTTCAAGACTTTAGGGTTTACGTAAAAACATGTATACAATAAACTTAATAAAATTGATAATCTGAAATAGCTATACTTGGCGCTAATATATACAGTCTCAAGTTGACCTTAGAAGCAATAAATATTTATTGATTGTCGTAGAGTATAAACAAGCAATAACTCTTCTAAAAATAAATATTCAAAATGCCTTCTATTTCAATCAAAGATTTATAAATGAAAGTAGCATGATATCCTTTTAAAATTACAATTTACATAATTTACATCTAGCATTCAGTCTTCGACCAATTCATATTTTTCCAGAGTTATGTTTCAGCAGTCAGTGAAAGGTTTACAACTTTACTCTACGTATAACCAAGGAATTATATACTCCTTTACTATGACATGATATAGTTTGGCTATATCTTCTCTCTTATGAATCAGGAATCATTACTCCTGAGTTGAGTTACTAAGTATACACAACATAAAATTTCATTTCTATGTGCAATTTAGAACCCAAATGTTGTCGATATCACCTAAAAAAAAACATGCATTGTATTTTTCCGTGCTCAGTAGTAGTCCTTCCCATTAATCCGATTAACCGATGTTTTCCAAGGGTCAGAACGGTCCTCTACGATGAAATGCAGCTAATCCCTAGAATGCATACATCATTTCCTCATTTAAATCAACATGCAGAACTCCAAATATTTTCTAACACAAACACAATATCAAGCATATCTTGACATAGTATACCACACCAAACTCGGTCTTGGTTCGCTTCCAACCAAACTCCTGGTAAACATTGGTGTTTAATATTATCATAGCATGCAACAATAATCAATTCAAAGAAGATTCTAGGTTCATAGCCAACCATTCACACAATACTTGGCAAACGCTTGTAGTATAAACATGTTCAATTCACACATCCCATTGCCTCAATGAACACATGCAATATGAACATCTCCAGTTCACACAACGTATCGCTTCAATGAACACATGTATTAAAGCATATCCAGTTCACTCCATTTAACACTTCAATGAATGCATGTATTAAAAGCATATCCAATTCACACAAGGTATTTTTTTTTTAATTTCTATAATATGTTTGCTATTATGGGAAAACACACAGAGCACCATCATATTTGTTTTTAAAGAAAAACCATACAAACATATTTGTAATAACTATTGGCTTTTTTCCTCATATTTTAAAATCAGAATGGCTTACTATTTTTTGCACACAAACAACTCTTGGTCTTCCTCTGCCACATTTTGTTCTTTCCTCCACTAACACCTAGCTCACCCACTCTGTTTCTCCACCTCCAACGCTTGATTTTATCCTCATCAAAAGGACACCATGCATACCAATCTGCACCCCCCTTCTCACCCAAGTCCACCATCTAGAGATGGTTTTTTTCCCACTTCTCTTCGCATGCAAATCCCACATTAGTTTTAAAGTTTGTTCATCTTAACCAAGTTCCAAGTGGTATCCACTTCTCCACTTCAAAAACCTCCATAAAAAATAATTTCGATAATTCCCTAATTGACATCTTCAAAAAGTGCCTCAATAACACCTCTATAGTCTACGTATTAGTTTGCTATATAATTTTAATATGACACTTATTTAATTTTCTTTATTTACCTTACCTCCAAAGTATTATTTGCTTCTACAATTATATATATATATATATATAAGTTAATTTTTAAATAAGTCAATTTCCAAAGCAAAACACATATTCTTTTCTTTTTAAACTCTACATACTACTACTTATATATATATATATTTTCCAGATTATTTTATTAATTTTAAACCATGATTCCTATGCATTAAGCATTTTCATTATCCACCAATAATTTAAACCATGGCTCCCATGCATTAAGCACTTTCATTGCCATACAAACAACTCAATTCATAATTTAACAAACATTAAACACCCCTATGAATGCAACTACATGATATGCATTCTACATGGACCATTGGTGAATGCATTGCCTATAGGGTTCTTTTCCCCTATGAACTGGAAATTACACCACCACTCATCATCTCCCTTGACTTACCTTACACCGGAATAATCCTTTTTGCCTGTTGAGGAGACCTCTTTCCTTTGCATCGCCCTGCCAACAATATTTACCTGTCTCCTACAACCACATATACATTAGTAGTATCTCATCCTTGCAAAAAAATTAGGCGTATAAGAAAATAGAGTTTTGGAGGGTTGTTACATACTTACCCCCTAAGATTAAACAAAGTCCCTACTTTTGCATTCACCATTTTAAGCATAAAATAAAAAATAATACCATGATAATAGAAAATCATATCAACACATCAACAAATTGACATACTTTCTAATCTGATTCATCATCCAAAACATGCATAAATATTAAATACATGTATCATTCTTCACAGACCAAGATATGATAATGTTCAAAATAAAACTATGACATGAAATATGCACAAATATCAAGTATATGTATCATACTTCTCAAACCAAGATATGATATTGTTACTGTTCAATCAAAATAAAACTATGTCATGATGATAATAATTTCCAAATACTATTCAAACAAGAATGGAAACTATCTTTTCATGATGGCCACATCTTCCCACGTGGCACTATTTTTTGAGAACTTGTCCCATTGGACCTTGCATTGTTCAATGTTCCTTTTTCTTAACTATTTTGTACGATATCCAAGGATCCTAACTGGTTGCACTTCAATGCATAGGGGATCGTCCATCTGCAATTGATCAACATTCCAAACATGTGAAGGGTCAAGAACATATTTCTTGAGAAGGGACACATGGAACGTATCATGAATTTTTGACAAATTGGGTGGCAAGTCTAATTTGTAGGCAATAGGGTTCAGTTTTTCAACAATTTCAAAAGGTCCTACAAATCGTGGACTAAGCTTAGAGGATTTGATAGAATTTTTAGTAGGTTTAAATATTAGGAATAATCTGTATCCCACAGTGAATTTCCTTGGCATTATTTTCAAGTCCACATAACTCTTTTGTCGATTCGAGGCTTCCTTGAGCCTTCAATAAATTTCATTGAGTTGGTCTTCCATTTCCATGACCATATCCAACCCGATCATCACCCGATCCTCCGGATTACTCCATGAAAATGGTGTTCTACACCTCCTCCCGTATAGAGCCTCAAATGGAGCCATACCTAAAGAAGTATGATAGCTATTATTATAAGAAAAATCAACTAGGAAAATATAATCTTTCCATTTCATCTGATGGTCCATACAATACATGCGGAGCATATCCTCTAAGACTTGATTTACCCTTTCAGTTTGTCCATCTATTTCTGGGTGATAGGTAGTACTAATATTGAGTTTCGTTCCCCATGCCTGATGCAAAACCTGCCAAAACTTAGATGTGAATCGAGAGTTACTATCTGATATAATGGTTTTAGGGAATCCATGTAGCCTTACCACTTCCCTAGAAAATTTTTGGGCTACAATGGGAGCTCCATATTTTATATTTCTAGGTAGAAAATGTGCCACCTTAGTCAATTTATCCACTACTACCAGAATGGCATAATGCTGAAAATGATTCTTAGGTAGCCCAACAATAAAATCCATAGTTACAACTTGCCATTTGTATTGTGGAATGTCATGCAAAAATAAGTGTCCAGCTGGATGTAGATGTTTCGCTTTCACCTTTTGATATTCTAGACATTTAGCCACAAATTTAGCAATGTCATTTTTCATTCCCGACCAATAATATTATTTTTTCAAATTTTCATACATCTTCACATAGCTTGGATGTGCAAAATATGGAGTACTATGTGCCTCTTGCAGGATCACATTTCTCATATCCTGATCATCAGGTACCACTATTCTATTTTTGAAGAACAATGTATCATTCTAGATTCTAAATTCCTTCACTTTATCAGACTCTTGTTGAACTAATTCTCGATACTTCTGAGAATATTCATCTTGAATTTATAATTTTCTTATTTGATCAATTATAGCAGATTGACAATGTGACATAGCATAGATATGTCTTCTCCTACTTAAAGCATATGCTAATTTATTTTCTTTTCCCTTAATATACTCTATGCCAAAGTCATATTCCGCTAGAAACTCCATCCAACACCTTTGTCTAGCATTGAGCATTGGCTGAGTAAAGATATATCTTAGACTTTGATGGTCTGTTCTAAGCTCAAAATATTTACTGAGTAGATAATGATGTCACATTTTCATAGCATGCACAACCACAACTAATTCTAAGTCATGTGTGGCATAGTTTAGTTCATGTTTCTTAAGTTTTCGGGACTCATAAGCAATAACACCATCCTCTTGCATGAGAACCCCACCTAATACTTCCAAAGAAGCATTAGTACATACAATAAATGGTTTCTTAGGATCTGCTATTTTTAGAATAGGTGTTGTTGTTAGCTTTTATTTAAGAATTTTGAAAGCTTCTTCACATCATTCTATCCATTCAAATGCTTTTCCTTTCTTTTGGAGATTTGTTATTGGATAAGCTATCTTAGAAAAATTATGAATAAAAAAATGATAATATCCAGCCATCCCCATAAAACTTCTCACCTCAGAAACATTTGTAGGAGCAGGTCAATCAATGATAGCCTCAATATTCCTTGGATCAATAGATATCCCTTCAGCTAAAATTACATGTTCCAAATACTGTACCTGGGTTGCATAAAATTCACATTTGGACATTTTTCCATATAATTGATTCTTTCTAAGTATCTCAAGAATAGTCCTCATGTGTAGGTCATGTTCTTATTTTCTCTTGGAATAGATCAATATGTCATCCAGGAATATTAACACAAATCGATGTAGTTCTCAAAAAATACTATTCATCAAATTCATAAAAATTGCTGGGGCATTGGTCAATCCAAAAGGCAAAACTTTTAATTCATAATGTCCATATCTAGTTCGAAAAGTAGTTTTGTGGGTATCTTCCTCTCAAATTCTCAACTAATGATATCCAGATCTAAGATCAATTTTGGAGAAAATTGTGGCTCCCTTTAGTTGATCAAACAAATCATCTATTCTGGGTAGAGAGTATTTATTATTAGTAGTCATCTTTTTTAACATTATGTAATAAATACATAACCTTAGTGTCCCATATTTATTTTTTACAAACAACACTGGTGCACCCCACGGTGAAACACTAGGTTTAATATATTATTTTTCTAAAATTTCTTGAAGTTGAGTCTTAAGTTCTTGCAATTCTATTGTGGTCATCCTATAAGGTACTCGAGCTATTGGCATTGCTCCTGGTAAAAGTTCTATAGTAAAATCAAACTCTCTTTAGGGTGAAAGACCAAGTAATTATTCAGGAAAAATATCTCCAAAGTCATTTAACACTGGATATTTTTGGAAAAGACTCACTCCGGATTCATTTTCTTCCTTTTTATTGATTTTAACCACAAAAACTCTACTACCCTTCCTTATGGCTCTTTTAACTTGCATTGTAGTCAAAATATGTGGTTCCACTATTCATGTCCACAGTGAACATGTATCATTTTATTGGTGTCATCAGTGAATTCCATCCATATTTCTTCAAAATTTAATAATGCTTTATGTTCCTTGAGCCAATCCATACCTAACATTATATCAAAGGCATGTAAAGAAGCTACGTATAAATTCCAATGGGTGTGCCCTTGAGGTAAATTTTTTTGAGGATCAAATAAACATTGGTTAATGGTATAGGTTCTTCCAGATTCATACTCAATTTTTCACCCATTAGCCATAAATCCATGTTTTTTTGGTGTCCCTCAAAATATTTGGTGAAACAAAACTATCCATTTCTCTGGAATAAATCAAAATACAAACATTTTTATTATAAATTTTACCTTTAAATAGAAAAGGTGTTGCTTGACCATTGAGTTTAGATTTACCTGTTGCTGCATATATCTTATGAGTAGGTTCCTCAGTTTATTTTCTCTTATCTTTCTATAAAGGACATTTATCAACATAATGTGATTCTTTACAAATCCAGAAACTAGTCCACAGTGCCCTCTCTTTCACATTTTCCTCATTATATTCATGTGTACCAACTTTCGATACATTAGTTATTTTTTCATACCTATCCTTGAAATTTCTCTGGCCACCCTTGTAGTTTTGATTTCCTCTATTTTCCTAGTACCTATTCTTATTCTCGTCAAACCTATATTTGTTTCTGTTTCTATGATTCTTATTCCAACCCCTACCTCCTTTGGTTGGACCCACATTTTTCTTCTTATATAGCTCTTCCTTTTCGAAATATTGTTGATAATAAGATTTCTTGGCTTTCAAATTACCCTCTTCTTGTTGATCCAAGTCACAAGAAGTAGTTAGAGTAGCAAGTTTTAACAATCAGGTGCCCAATTTTTTGATGTAACCATAGGAGAAATTTTTGGATTTTAATTTCATTTCATTGCTCATATTCGGGCATATATTTGAGCAATTGCACAAATCATTGGTAGTACTCAATTACAAACATATTACCCTATGATAACCTTGAAAACTTTGCAGTCCTTTCAAGGTAGAATTGTGGTGTTAGGAACCTATCCTTAAATGCCAAAATAAATGTATCCCAATGAACATCAATAGCCTCCACATTATGAGTTTTTATATATGTATCCCACCAGTCAACAACAATTTTAGTCAGTCAAAAGGCTACCCACGAGGTTTTTGATTTAGATGAAAGGGTCATAATTGCAAAGTATGCTTTTACACTATTCAACCATCTTTCAAATTCCTCCCCATCTCCTTTGCCATAAAATTTAGCTATATCAAATTTTCTCATATCCTTGTCCAACTCTGAACCTAATTTTTTCCTTCCTGGGTCAATAGTTATTTCATCCTCAACTATTACCATTTCTATTCCTTTGGACATATTTTCTATTATTTTTTTTTTATGGGAAATAATTTCTTGTTGTTGAGCCAAATGAGCTTTTTGTTGCTCCATATGCTCTATCATTTGAGCAGTTTTTTATGCCACATGTTTAGCTATTTGAGCATTTTGATACTCCATTTTTTCTTTCTATTGTCTCCCCTACTCTCATAATAATTGCAACATCCGAACCATTTTATCCTCTTTATTCACAGGTTCTTTTTCCTTTCTCTTTTCTTGAGGATGTTTTGCGGCTTCCTTAGATGCCCCAATCTGCATAAATTTTTGAATGAACCTTCTAGGGTTATTGGTCAGCCCTTCCCATTGAACCACAATAGTTCTTCTTGAGGAACTAGATTTTTGTTCGGACGCCATTGCCTGCCCAGCAAAAAAAGAGCCTTGTCAAGTTTTTAAGTTTTAGGTGAACACATTGGTAACTCTAAATTAGATTTGTCATAGATTTTCTAAAATTTTATCACTTGAAATATTTACAACCTTGGATTTGATACCAAAAGTAACACCCCAAGTAAGCCCACTTGGTTGTCAATAGTCTTCCACTTGGTTTTCTAATATCAAAGATCTCATTATGAGAAATTTATCTTTATCTATTATCATTTTTTGTTTCATTTTTTAGTATGAGCATGTTAAGTTCATCTTCATGAGTGTCATTCTACTGCAGTAAAAATAATAATGAGATCGAGATTGGCCAAATCTCAAATTTTTGCCTATTTCAAACTTCACTCTCCTTTTGAGATTCCAAGTTCAGGTAGTGGGTTTATTTTCCTTTTATTTTCCTCTAGGGCCCATAACACCTAGAGGTGTGAATCATAACTTTATCGTATCTTTACATGAATACATTAACTCATATCTTATATTAAATTCATGTAAGACTTAGCGCATGCATGCTCGAGCTAGATGATCAACTATTCTTTACGGAGCATTGACTAGGGTCTTACCAATATCCTGGTAAGCACCTGATGACTTATGCAAATTAATCAAAATAATGTCCCATACCATCATGCTATCGATTTCACCTAGTCTAACATAAATCACCACTCATCACTAGCAGGGTTAACCTAGAAGAGATTCTCATACAACTCTTCATTACCTACCGTTTTGACATTTCTCGTTAGAAGTATAGTTAGAGCCCTGTTCCATGACGTTTGCCTACCCATAACGTCATCATTATTTGTTCGATCAAATTGTCTCCGCATAATCCTGAATTTCAATCAAGGTTGTCCTGCCCACAACCTTAGGTTACATTTTAATATTACCTAATCCCATAATGTTAATAATGATATATATATATATATATATATATATATATTGTAAACTTAGCTACGGTTTGAAGGGTCCATCGCTATTTTTGACTAATCTATGGTTAATAAAACACCATTTCTAAATTATTTCAAGGTTTAGAAAAGTAAATCAAGTTATCAGGAATCCACCTTTCCATATTACAAGTTTACCACTAAAATTAAATAGAAATCACTAAACAAAAGGGACCATTGTAATCATTTTAAAAGATCTATGATTTTGTCATACTATATATATAAATATATTTTTTACAAATAGAAACTATCTCCCACTTAAGTAAAAGAAAGGCATTTTCCACTAATTAAAAACTTCCACAAAGAATAAATTACATAAACATACGGAGGAACAATCTGCTCTAATCAGAATAAGTATTGGGGTCAAGACTCCACAATGTTTAGGCTTAAAGAAACATAATTTTTTTTGATATAATAAGAAGATAAATACCATCCACATTTCAGATAACATTGTACAATGAGTACTCTAAAATAAATATAGCTTATAATTTCTTATAATTGTCTTAGCCCATTGACCCTTTAACATTGTACGACAATGACATAAGCTACGTTTTCTCCAATTTCTCTATTGTTTTAAAGTGAAAATTCTTTAATCTTGACTATATTATAATTTACTTCTATGCTTCAAGACTTTAGGGCTTACGTAAACTAGTGTATACAATAAACTTAATAAAATTCATAATCTAAAATAGCTATACTCGACGCTAATATATACAGTCTCAAATTGACCATAGAAGCAATAAATGTTCATTGATTGTCGTAGAGTATAAATAAGCAATAGCTCTTCTAAAAAGAAATATTTAAAATGCATTCCATTTCAATAAAAGATTTATAAATGAAAGTAGAAGCATATCCTTTTAAAATTACAATTTACATAATTTACATCTAGCATTTTGTCTTTGACCAATTCATATTTTTCTAGAGTTATGTTTCAATAGTCAGTGAAAGGTTTACAATTTTTCTCTATGTATAACCAAGGAATTATATACTCCTTTACTATGGCATGATATAGTTTGACTATATCTTCTCTCTTATGACTCAGGAATCATTACTCTTGAGTGGAATTACTAAGTATATACAACATAACATTTCATTTCTATGTATAATTTAGAACCCGAACGCTGTCAATATCACTAGAACAAATAGCATGTATTTTATTTTACCTTGCTCAGCAGTAGTCCTTATCATTTATCTAATTAACTTGTGTATTCAAAGGGTCATAGAGGTCATCTACGATGAAATGTAGCTAATCCCTAGAATGCATACATCATTTCCTCATTTAAATCCACATGCAGAACTCCAAATATTTTCTAACACAAACACAATATCAAGCATATCTTGACATAGTATACCACACCAAACTCGGTATTGGTTCACTTCCAACTAGACTCCCAGTAAACATTAGTGTTTAATATTATCATAGCATGCAACAATAATGAATTCAAATAAGAGGATAGGTTCACAACCAACCATTCACACAATACTTGGCAAACGCTTGCAGTATAAGCATATTCAATATACACATCTGATTGCCTCAATGAACACATGCAATGTGAACATCTCAAATTCACGCAATGTATCACTTCACAAAACACATGTATTAAAGCATATCTAATTCACATAAGATATTTTTTTAAATTTCTATAATACATTTGCTGTTCTGGGAAAACACAGAGCACCATCATATTTATTTTTAAAGAAAAACCATATAAACATATTTGTAATAACTATTGGCTTTTCCCTTGAGATTTAAAAAATCAAAATGGCTTACTAGTTTTTACACGCAACCAACTCTTTATATTCCTCTGTCGTGTTTTGTTCTTTCCTACACTAATTCCTAGCTCACCCGCTTTGTTTCTTCACCTCCGGTGCTTGATTTTCTCCTCATCGAAAGGAAACCATGCATACCAATCTACGCCCCCCTTCTCACCTGAGTCCACCATCTAGAGATGGTATTTTTTTCACTTCTCTTCACATGCAAATCTCGTGTTAGTTTTAAAATCTATTCATCTTAACCAAGCACCAAGTGGTATCCACTTCTCCACTTCAACAACCTCCATAAAAAATAATACTGACAATTCCCTAGTTGTCATCTTCAAAAAGTGCCTCAATAACACCTCTATAGTCTACGTATTAGTTTGCTATATAATTTTAATATGAAATTTATTTAATTTTATTTATTTACCTTACCTCCAAAGTATTATTTGCTTCTATAATTATATATATATATATAAGTTAATTTCCAAAGCAAAACACACTTATTCTTTTCTTATTAAACTCTGCATACTACTAATTATATATGTATATATTTTTTAGATTATTTTATTAATTTTAAACCATGATTCCTATGCATTAATGATGCAGGAGCATCCGGTGACAGTATGGGCAATCTTGCATCCTTCAAAATTTTCTTTAAGTACTTGTATTTTAAGTTATTTTAGTTCTTTCCCGGGGGGGAAGTTTTGCGGAGCAGAAGGGGGAAGTTCGAAAAGCTTGGACAAAAGTTGGGTTGGGGTCACGAAATCGCGACATGTCGCGATTTCGTGACCTCAAAGGCTTCAACTTGGGCAGAGGCCGGTTTGGTCGCGATATCGCAACGTCGCGATATCACGACAATTTTTGCAGCTGGAGCAGAGGGAAGTTTTCGTCGCGATATCGCAACGTCGCGATATCGCGACGTTGCGATATCACGACAATTGTTGCAGCTGGAGCGGAGGGAAGTTTTTCATCGTGATATCATGACGTCGCGATATCACGACGTCAGTTCGTTAGCCAAAGCAAGAGGAGTTTCCATCATGATATCGCGACGTCGCGGTATCACGACGTTAGTACAAAAGTCAAAGGCACGGAGGCAGTTGGTCGTGATATCGCGATGCCACGATATTGCGATGTCACGATATCGTGACTTATTGAAAAAGTAAGGAGCAGAGGAAGTTTGGGTCACGATATCATGACGTCGTGATATCGCGACGGTTCAGCAGTCTGAGGCAAAACAGTAAGTTGGGTCACGATATCACGGCCGAAGAGAAAGCAAACCAAGAGAACACGCGATCGGCCGAGCAAGGCCAATTTAGACACGTGGACTGCCACGTGTATCATGGAAGTCGCAAAGGGCACGTGTAACAGTTATATTTTGACAAGGATAAGGCATGGAAGGATTTCCATGCAATAAGCTACGTGAATGAACACAAAGATGAGGGTCACGCAGATTGACAAGGGAGGTGTCGGCCACGCATTCTTTTAATACGTCTGGCAAAATAGCTGTTGCAGGGTATGGGCTTCATGAAGGAGACAATAGTGCAGAGGACGGTCAGAACAAAGCGACCATTGCAGGTCAGAGAGAGGCCATTAATACGAACCCCATGGCAGATCGGACAGATGGCCATTTATGATAGAAAGTTTTGAAAACTCGACCGAGAGGGAAAATTGATTTTGAATTTTGTTAGGTGGAGGCATTGATTGCCTGGAGGAACGGGGCCTCGATAAAAACCCAAAAATTTGTAATGGAAGGGAGGGTGGACCGGAGAACAGAGGAAGGGTGACAGTGGAAGAACCGAGCCGAGCATCGGTTAATGTATGCCTGCGGGCTGTTTTATTTTGAATGCATGTAAATATTTTCTGAATATTTTAACGAAAAATTTGAATTTGTAAAGTGTTGGTTCTCCCGGTCCCCGTCAGTGGTATCAGAGCCAGGTTGTTCCTGAGCATACAACAGACCGCCGAAGGAGAGGCAGTTGTACCAGGACTTGTGGGAGGGCTTGAGATCAGGTGAAGATGCCTCCAAGAAGAAACCCTATGGGTGGCAGAGGCATGGCAGCGGAAGATTTTTGAGCTTTGCAGCGGCAAGTTCAGGCCCTGCAAGAAGAACTACGCAGAGGACATGAGCTGAGAAGAGATGCAGACAGTGAAGATGAAGTTGATGAAGAGGAGAATCAGTTTGAAGAAGAGGAAGAATATGTAGATCCGGCACAAGCCAGCCTATACAAGGCCATATCTCAGATCGGGAAGAGGCCGAAGTTAGAAGTTTCTACATATTCTGGGAACTTGAATCCGGAGGAATTAATAGATTGGATAAATGATTTAGAAGAGTATTTCGAATATGAGGAGGTTGAAGACCCTAACCGGGTCAGATTTGCTAAGACCAAATTAAAGGGTCATGCTAGCATATGGTGGAAGGGAGTACAGCTGGAACAGAATCGAAGAGGAAAAGAGCAGATAACAAGGTGGGACAGAATGGTGGAGAAATTAAAGAGGCAGTTTATTCTCGTGGATTATGAACTGGACCTGCTACGTAAAATGCAGAGTTTGAGACAGATGAACAAAACTGTCCAGGAATATACGGAGGAGTTTTATAAAATCTCCATCAGAACCGGTCATTTGGAAGCAAGCAAGGAAAAAGTGGCCCGTTATATTAATGGGTTGAGACCCAGTGTTCAGGAGGAGTTGAGCTTGGTTCGGGTAAGCACCATTGAAGATGCTTACCAGTTTGCTCTGAAAGTGGAAGAAAAACTAAACAGGAAGTTTGAGGGCAAGCAAAGAGTAAAAGGACCAGGAGGAAAGAACGATGGAAAGAAAGAAGGAAAGGAAGAGAAGAAAGGAGAGGAGACTAGCAGCAGCCGAGGTCAGAAAGAAGAGGATGAAGAACCCAAACCGCAAGTTCAGAATGATGGCTACCCGAGAGGAAGAGGTAGATCTGGACGCGGGTATGGAAGAGGAGTGTTTCGAGGAACATGTTTCCACTGCGGAGAAGAGGGGCATCGGGCATATGAGTGTCCCCAGCACCCCAAGAAAGTGAACAAGAAACAAGTGGGTCCTGCCAGAGCAGTTGTGGCAGTTGAAGATGCTGACTCAGAACATTCTGAAGAAGCTAAAAAAGGAGAAGCAATGATAGTAAGGAGAACCATGCTGACTGAGGAAGACAAATCTGAATAGAGGAGAAGCCTGTTCCGCACCTGATGCAAAAGTGCAGGCAAGGTCTGTAATGTTATTATAGACAATGGGAGTACTGACAACCTAGTTTTTGAGGAGATGGTTTCTAAGTTGCAGCTGGAGAGGAGGAGGCACCCGCATCCATACTGGATTGCATGGTTGCGGAAGGACCACAGATCATGGGTTCGTTAATAGTGTTTAGTCACGTTCCAGATTGGAAGATACCAGGATGAAGTCCTGTGTGATGTTTTCCCCATGGATGCTTGCCATTTGCTATTAGGAAGGCCATGGAAGTTTGATCGGAGTGCAGTGCATGATGGTCGTGCAAATACTTACACTTTGATGAAAGATGGAGTGCGGCACAAGTTGAAGCCATTGCAGACCGAAGATGAGAAAGTGTGCAGTAATTCCAGAATTTGTCTAGTAGAGGGCAAAAATTTTTGCCAAGAAACGAGATTTGAGCATATTGTGAAGGTTGATGAGTGTTCGGAGATATTACAAAGGACGCGGACCGAACAACCAAGAAGTGAATGTCACTTCTCTTGTTACCCCGAGTGTCTGATGCAGAAGCATCAGGTGACAGTATGGGCAATATTGCATCCTTCAAAATTTTCTTTAAGTACTTGTATTTTAAGTTATTTTAGTTCTTTCCCGGGGGGGGAAGTTTTGCAGAGTAGAAGGGGGAAGTTTGAAAAGCTTGGACAAAAGTTGGGTTGGGGTCGCGAAATCGCGACATGTCACAATTTCGTGACATGTCATGAAATCGTGACCTCAAAGGCTTCGACTTGGGTAGAGGCCGATTTGGTCGTGTTATCGCGATGTCACGATATCGCGATAATTTTTGCAGCTGGAGCGGAGGGAAGTTTTTCGTCGCGACGTCACGATATCGTGACAATTGTTGCAGCTGGAGTGGAGGGAAGTTTTTCGTCGTGATATCGCGACGTCAGTTCGTTAGCCAAAGCAAGAGGAGTTTTTGTCACAATATCGTGACGTCGCGATATCGCGACATCGCAGTATCACAACGTTAGTACAAAAGTCAAAGGCACAGAGGCAGTTGGTCACGATATCACGACGCCGCGATATCACGACGTCGCGATATCGTGACTTATTGAAAAAGTAAGGAGTGGAGGCAGTTTGGGTCGCGACATCGCGATATCACGACGGTTCAACAGTCTGAGGCAAAATAGTAAGTTGGGTCGCGATATCACGGCTGAAGAGAAAGCAAACCAAGAGAACACGCGGTCGGTCGGGCAAGGCCAATTTAGACACGTGGACTGCCACGTGTATCATGGAAGTCGCGAAGGGCACGTGTAATAGTTATATTTTGACAAGGAGAAGGCATGGACGGATTTCCATGCAATAAGCTACGTGAATGAACACAAAGATGAGGGTCGCGCAGATTGACAAGGGAGGTGTCGGCCACGCATTCTTTTAATACGTCTGGCAAAATAGCTGTTGCAGGGTATGGGCTTCATGAAGGAGACAATAGTGCAGAGGACGGTCAGAACAAAGCGGCCGTTGCAGGTCAGAGAGAGGCCATTAATACGAGCCCCATGGCAGATCGGGCAGATGGCCATTTATGACAAAAAGTTTTGAAAACTCGGTGGAGAGGGAAAATCGATTTTGAATTTTGTTAGGTGGAGGCATTGATTGCCTGGAGGAACGGGGCCTTGATAAAAACTTGAAAATTTGTAATGGAAAGGAGGGTGGACCGGAGAACAGAGGAAGGGTGACAGTGGAAGAACCGAGTCGAGCATCGGTTAATGTATGCCTGCGGGCTGTTTTATTTTGAATGCATGTAAATATTTTTCGAATATTTTAATGAAAAAGTTGAATTTGTAAAGTGTTGGTTCTCCCGGTCCCCGTCAGTGGTATCAGAGCCCGTTGTTCCTGAGCGTACAACAGACCACCGAAGGAGAGGCAGTTGTACCAGGACTTGTGGGAGGGCTTGAGATCAGGTGAAGATGCCTCCGAGAAGAAACCCTATGGGTGGCAGAGGCATGGCAGCGGAAGATTTTCGGGCTTTGCAGCGGCAAGTTCAGGCCCTGCAAGAAGAACTGCGTAGAGGACATGAGCCGAGAAGAGATGCAGACAGTGAAGATGAAGTTGATGAAGAGGAGAATCAGTTTGAAGAAGAGGAAGAAGATGTAGATCTGAAACAAGCCAGACTATACAAGGCCATATCTCAGATCGGGAAGAGGCCGAAGTTAGAAGTTTCTACATATTTCGGGAACTTGAATCCGGAGGAATTAATAGATTGGATAAATGATTTAGAAGAGTATTTCGAATATGAGGAGGTTGAAGACCCTAACCGGGTCAGATTTGCCAAGACCAAGTTAAAGGGTCATGCTAGCATATGGTGGAAGGGAGTACAGCTGGAATGGAACCGAAGAGGAAAAGAGCGGATAACAAGGTGGGACAGAATGGTGGAGAAATTAAAGAGGCAGTTTATTCCCATGGATTATGAACTGGACCTGCTACGTAAAATGCAGAGTTTGAGACAGATGAACAAAACTGTCCAAGAATATACGGAGGAGTTTTATAAAATCTCCATCAGAACCTTGGGTTATATTTCAGAACACTGGGTCTCAACCCATTAATATAACGGGCCACTTTTTCCTAGTGTTCAGGAGGAGTTGAGCTTGGTTCGGGTAAGCACCATTGAAGATGCTTACCAGTTTGCTCTGAAAGTGGAAGAAAAATTGAACAGGAAGTTTGAGGGCAAGCAAAGAGTAAAAGGACCGAGAGGAAAGAATGGTGGAAAGAAAGAAGGAAAGGAAGAGAAGAAAGGAGAGGAGACTAGCAGCAGCTGAGGTCAGAAAGAAGAGGATGAAGAACCTAAATTGCAAGTTCAGAATGATGGCTACCCGAGAGGAAGAGGTAGATCTGGATGCGGGTATGGAATAGGAGTGTTCCGAGGAACATGTTTCCATTACGGAGAAGAGGGGCATCGGGCATATGAGTGTCCCCAGCACCCCAAGAAAGTGAACAAGAAACAAGTGGGTCCTGCCAGAGCAGTTGTGGCAGTTGAAGATGCTGACTCAGAACATTTTGAAGAAGCTAAAAAAGGAGAAGCAATGATAGTAAGGAGAACCATGCTAACTGAGGAAGACAAATCTGAACAGAGGAGAAGCCTGTTCCGCACCCGGTGCAAAAGTGCAGGCAAGGTCTATAATGTTATTATAGACAATGGGAGTACAGACAAACTAGTTTCCAAGGAGATGGTTTCTAAGTTGCAGCTGGAGAGGAGGAGGCACCCACATCCATACCTGATTGCGTGGTTACAGAAGGACCACAGAGCATGGGTCCGTGAACAGTGTTTAGTCACATTCCAGATTGGAAGATACCAGGATGAAGTCCTGTGTGATGTTTTCCCCATGGATGCTTGACATTTCCTGTTAGGAAGGCCATGGCAGTTTTATCGGAGTGCAGTTCATGATGGTCGTGCAAATACTTACACTTTGATGAAAGATGGAGTGTGGCACAAGTTGAAGCCATTGCAGACCGAAGATGAGAAAGTGTGCAGTAATGCCAGAATTTGTCTGGTAGAGGGCAGAAATTTTTGCCAAGAAACAGGATTTGAGCAGATTGTGAAGGTTGATGAGTGTTCGGAGATATTACAAAGGACGCGGACCGAACAACCAAGAAGTGAAGGTCACTTCTCTTGTTACCCCGGGTGTCTGATGCAGGAGCATCCGATGACAGTATGGGCAATCTTGCATCCTTCAAAATTTTCTTTAAGTACTTGTATTTTAAGTTATTTTAGTTCTTTCCCGGGGGGGGAAGTTTTGCGGAGCAGAAGGGGGAAGTTCGAAAAGCTTGGACAAAAGTTGGGTTGGGGTCACGAAATCGCGACCTCAAAGGCTTCGACTTGGGCAGGGGCCGGTTTGGTCGTGATATCGCGACGTCGCGATATCGCGACAATTGTTGCAGCTGGAGCGGAGGGAAGTTTTTCATCGCGATATCGCGACGTCACGATATCGTGACAATTGTTGCAGCTGGAGCGGAGGGAAGTCTTTCGTCGCGATATCGTGATGTCACGATATCGTGACGTCGCTCGTTAGCCAAAGCAAGATGAGTTTCCGTCGTGATATCGCGACGTCGCGGTATCACGACGTTAGTACAAAAGTCAAAGGTGCAGAGGTAGTTGGTCGCAATATCGCGATGCCGCGATATCGCGACGTCGTGATATCGTGACTTATTGAAAAAGAAATGAGCGGAGGTAGTTTGGGTCACGATATCATGACGGTTCAGCATTCTGAGGCAAAACAGTAAGTTGGGTCGCGATATCGCGATCGAAGAGAAAGCAAACCAAGAGAACACGCGATCGATCGAGCAAGGCCAATTTAGACACGTGGACTGCCACGTGTATCATGGAAGTCACGAAGGGCACGTGTAACAGTTATATTTCGACAAGGAGAAGGCATGGACGGATTTCCATGCAATAAGCTACGTGAATGAACACAAAGATGAGGGTCACGTAGATTGACAAGGGAGGTGTCGGCCACGCATTCTTTTAATACGTCTGGCAAAACAACTGTTGCAGGGTATGGGCTTCATGAAGGAGACAATAGTGCAGAGGATGGTCAGAACAAAGCGGCCATTGCAGGTCAGAGAGAGGCCATTAATACGAGCCCCTTGGCAGGTCGGGTAGATGGCCATTTATGACAGAAAGTTTTGAAAACTCGATGGAGAGGGAAAATCGATTTTGAATTTTGTTAGGTGGAGGCATTGATTGCCTGGAGGAACGGGGCCTCGATAAAAACCCGAAAATTTGTAATGGAAAGGAGGGTGGACCGGAGAACAGAGGAAGGGTGACAGTGGAAGAACCGAGCCGAGCATCGATTAATGTATGCCTGCGGGCTGTTTTATTTTGAATGCATGTAAATATTTTCCGAAGATTTTAACGAAAAAGTTGAATTTGTAAAGTGTTGGTTCTCCCGGTCCCCGTCAATTAAGCATTTTTATTATCCACCAATAATTTAAACCATAGCTCCCATGCATTAAGCACTTTCATTGCCATACAAATAGCAGCATTAAACACCCCTATGAATGCAACTACATGATATGCATTCTACATGGACCATTGGCAAATGCATTACCTATAGGGTTCTTTTCCCCTATAAAATAGAAATTACACCACCGCTCATTATCTCCCTTGATTTACCTTACACTGGAATAATCCTTTTTTATTTTTGAGAAGACCTCTTTCCTTTGCATAGCCCTACCAACAATATTTACCTGTCTCCTACAACCACATATACATTAGGAGTATCTCATTCTTGAAAATAAATTATGCGTATAAGAAAATAAATCTTTGAAGGGTTGTTACAATATAATTTCCATATCTCTAATAAATGTCTACCAAAAGATTATTGTGCTATAAAATCTATTAGACATTCATGATTCTAACATCAAAATATTTACTTTTCCAAAGGATTCTTATATGATAACATTTACTTTACTGAAACTATTATTCTAATAGAATAGTGTTTCAAACCAAAATTCCTTATCAAATCCAATAATTAATTAATATAGATCAAATTCAAATCAACTATTCATTTCCTTGATCAATAATCTAATCCAAACATTAAGTCACTCTTCTAACACAATAATGATATAGTCTAAATACTAATGAAATATAACATTCATTCATTCACTTTGATCATTTTTCAAATTTATAATGAACTAATCTAAATATTATTATATATATTATAACAAATATTCTTTTACTTTGATCAAAGGGCTCAAAATGTAGTGCTAATTTTTGTTGAAAAACCAACTAACGATATAACAAGTCACCCAAATGCCAAGCAATATAATAAGAGAAAGGACACGAGTTGAATTAACTAGAAATGCTTCCAACTACTTTGGATAAGGTACAACAAGACATAAACATCTATAGAAATCCCCAAGAAACATAAATAAGGAAATATTAAGATGTTCTAGAAGGCCAAGCCCAACCCAACTTAGATCGAACATAAAGGTAACCAATACAAACCTTCAAGAATCAATAAAAAGTATTCTAAGATGAATTCCATCATTATGCACTCACCCACATGGGCCTATGAGTAGTTATCTTCTCCCAACCAAGGCTAAAAGAAAGAACACCACTCAGGTGTTTATTAATACCACCCAATATTGAACTACCAAACAACCAGGCACTCAAAAGAGGACACTAAATGGGTAAGCCTATGGTTATGGGGAGATTTCCAAAATATATCTGCTCAATAGGTGATGGACTAACCAACTAGAACCATCTACATAATGAATATAAAAGGGAACACATACAAGCCACTAGACTAACATCTAGGTTAAGGCCTAGTATCCAGATCAAGCAAAAAGGTATTATACATTCTAAAAGAAAGAACCAAACATTAAGGAAGCATAAATATAAATAAACTTTTCACTATAACATAACTACAAGCTACCTCACAATATGTAGTCATTGCTATTAATATTCCTTTTGATAATTATTTTTGGCCATATTGAGGGCTAAGTTGGAGGTTGTCTAATGTGCACTCGATAAAGCAAGCATAAAATTGTAATTTCAAACTTTAGAAATTATTTCTCTATAATACACTTTTCTACCTTAGGAATTATTTTGTATAACATTATAATTCCAACCTTAAGAACATAATCTTATAATTCCAACTTTAGGAATTAATTATTATTAGAAAGGTTACGAAGGAAAAAAAATCATAATCCAAATCATAAAACCAAGATGTAATTGCTTCTAATAAATTATTCACTAATCAATACCATATGTCAATATGAATTATTAACATTGACATTAATATTAATGATATTACTCCTATTAATACTTCCATCGAATAGATTGTTTCACCCAAAATAAAGCAATAATCATAAGGATAAATACAACGTTATTTTATCTTTAAGAAAATAGACCTCTTTTAGATAACATAGAATATTATCCTCATCATACTAAATATGAATCCTTCACCAAAGCAATCTCTCAATCTAATGTTGTATTAATTAACAAGCACAAATGCAATGCATCTATATGAAGGCAACCTTCACCTTAGAGTTTTTGATGAATCAAGTCATCACCATCATTTTTCAAAATTTTCCTCAACATAGGTGGTTATTCCCTATTTTTCCATTGATGAGAGAACTTGGTCCTACAACCATAGATGCATCAACAATACCAATAGTAGAGTCAATTATCCAATTATATTAACATCATAAAATAGAGCTATGCATTAGAAATCCATACCAATTAATAATTTATTGTCAATAATGAGTCCTCCCAAGGAGGGTTATTACATACTCCCCTTTGGGCTAAATATAGTTCTCTGTGTTTCCTCCAAGTGAATCAATAAATGTTTCATTCAAATAAACATGGGAATTTCTTTCTCATTTTTTAGCATCTTCCCATGTTACATAATTTTTGGAATACTAGTTTCATTGGACCTTACATTGATCTAGGGTTCATTTCCTCAACATCTTGGAACAAAAACCTATAATATTTACTACTCTCACCTCAATGGTTGAGAGATCTTCCATATACAATTTAGAAACATTCCAAATGTGATTAGGATTAGTAACATATTTACTAAGCATGGATATATTGAAAGTATCATGGATATTTCATAGCATGGGTGTCAAGACAAGCCTATACACTACTAAACTAATATTATTAATGATCTCAAAGGGACCAATATAGTGGGGATCCAACTTAGTTGAATTGATGTCATTTTCATGCGTCTAACTCTCAAGAAGACTCTATCCCCCACAAATAATTCTCTTAGTGATATTTTTAGATCAATATAGCTCCTCTAATGATTGGTTTCTTCCTTGAGCCAAAGCCAAATTGCTCTGATATGTTCCTCCATCTCTAAAAAAATATTTGATTCGATCAATCACCCGATCCTCCAGATTATCCCATGATAGAGGTTTTTTGCATCTTCTACCATACAAGGCTTCAAATGGGTCCATACCCAAAGATGCATGGTATCTATTATTATATGGAAATTAAATAAGATACAAAAAGTCTTCCCAATTAGACTTTTGTTCCATGTAGTACATGCAAAGCATGTCCTCTAAAACTTGGTTTACCCTCTCTATTTGACCATCTATTTTTGGATGATATACAAAACTAATATTCAACTTAGTGTCCACTAAATGGTGAAGATCCTACCAAAATTTTGATGTGAAAATAGAATTTTTGTCCTATATGATCACCTTAGGAAACCCATGTAACCTAAAAATTTGTTTGGAAAACTTATGTGCTACCACTGGTGCATCATCGTTGATTTTCCTCGATATGGAGTGTGCAGCCTTGGTCAATTTATCAACCACTACCAGGATTGTGTCAAGTTGGTACCTAGTATTAGGTAAACCCATAATAAAATCCATATATAGCACTTACCATTTCAATGTAGGTATATCATGTGGGTACAATTTCCCTAATAGGTGCCAATATTTTTCCTTAACCCTCTAGCATTATAAACATATTGCAATGAAACTAGTGATAGTTTGCTTCATTTCTACCCAATATAAGGTATTTTTCATGGTTTCACTCCTTTTTGACCCTCCTAGATGAACATAGTATGGAGAATTATGTGCCTCCTACATAATAAATCTCCTTAGATCACAATTTTTGGGTATAACTATCCTATATTTTATGTTGAAATTCTTACTTTTTAAAGGTTCCTTGTACTTTTATATTGGATTTCTACGCAATGTGAATTCTATAGTTGTATTTTCCTAACTCTATCCATTAAGTATATATGACTCTAGATTAGCATTGCTATGTGAATTCTTCTACTCAAGGCATCTACAACCTTAAATCCTTTCCATTTGATATACTCAATACCAAAGTCATATTCTACTAAGAATTATATCCATCTTCTCTATCTTGAATTCAACAAAGGCTTGGTAAAATTATACCTAAGACTTTGATGGTATATTCTTAGCTCAAATGGTTTACCTAGAAAATAATGCCTCAATACCTTTAGGTCATGCATAATTGCTATCAATATCAAGTCATGCATAGCATAGTTTACCTTGAGCTTCTTGAGTTTTCTAGACTCATATGCTACTATAGCCTCTTCCTGGGACAAAACCCCACCCAAACCATTTAAAAAAACATTTGTACACATGATAAAAATTCCAAGAGGATTTTGTATCTTAAGAATCGGTACCATAGTTTAATTATTCTTTAGAGCATCAAAAGCAATTTTACACTTATATGTTTTTTTGAATTCTTTCCATTTTATTTGAAAGTTGGTGAATGAATAGGCTACCTTAGAATAATATTTCACAAAATGCCTATAATAGCTAGTGATTCCCATGAAACTCCTAATTTCTAACATATTTTTCGCAGCCAGACAACTTAATATGGCCTCAATTTTCTTTGGGTCCACAACTATTGAGATGATGTATCCCAAATACTTGTGATGTGTAAAACTCACACTTGGATACTTTTCCATATAACTAGTTATCTCTCAACACTTCCAACACTAACCTTATATGGTGATCGTGTTCTTATTTAGTGTGAAAATATATCTAGATATCATCTAGGAAAACCAAAATAAACTCATCTAGGTATTCTCTTAACACACTATTCATTAGATTCATAAAATCTCTTGATGAATTTGTTAGACCAAATGGTAATACAATGAAATCATAATCTCTATATCCGGTCTTAAAGGCTATTTTATGAGTATCCTTTTATCAAATCCTTAAATGATGATATCCTGATCTTAGATCTATTTTTGAATATATAGTAGCATCCCTTAGATTATCGAAGAGGTCATATATACTTGGTAAAGGGTACTTATTCTTCATGGTTACCTTTTCCAACATTCTATAATCTACACATAGTATCAAGGAACCATCCTTATTTTTCAAAAATATTATCAAGGCACCCCAAGGCAACACGCTAGGTTTGATTAGACCTTTTTCTAACAAATATTTAAGTTGTACCTTCAACTCTTGCAACTCAATTGGGATCATTTTGTAAGGTGTATTTGCAATAGGCTCGACCCCTAGCATTAACTCAATAGTGAAGTCAAATTCCTACCAAGGTGGTATACTTGGGAGATCTTCTAGAAATACATCCCTAAATGCATACAAACTTGGATGTTTCTTAAATATTTTCTCATCTCCATTTTCTCTCATCTTTCCATTAATTTTGACCATATACAACATACCACCTCTTTTAATGTCTTTCTTTAACTGCATAGCTAATAATAAGTTATTTTAAAAGACCCTTGTTGACTCTAAAATCTGACTTTCCTATGTCTTATTTATGTGCTAACTCATTTTACTTCAAAGGGTGAGAATTGGAACTACCATTTTTTTACTTTTTTAATTTTTCCCTTGGTTTCCATTGTTCTTGTTACTAAATTTTGGGTTCCATTTTCTCTTTTTATTTTATTACTTATCTCATTTTATAAATCTTGTGCTCTTTTTTTCTTGAGTTCCTACATTTATGTCTCTCTCAACCCTAAATATTTGAAGGAACTTTTGGTTTTAAGATTAGTATCCTCTCGTCTAGCCAAATTGTAGTCCTTTTCTAGATTTTTAGATTTTAATAGATTAATTAATGTCCTAATATTAGGATCTACCCCTAAGATAATCTTATGCACCTTTAGTTTCTCATTATTACCATACTTTGGAACATACTTTAAAAGTTTCATAGATATGTGAAAGTATACATCCACTCATAGTGAACCTTGTTGTAGGATAGAGAATTCCTCAAACTTCTCCACATAAAATTGATCAAAAAGAAACTTTTGCTTAAAATCCTTGATAAAGTTATCCCATTTAAGATCTATAGATTGAATTTTCTTGCCTACCCTAAAGGTGTTCCATAATTCTGGGGACACATCTTGAAGATGAAGAGTAGCCCATCTAGTTTGAGTTTTAGAAGAGTAAATTTTCATGGAGAAGAAGGTTTCCAACTCATTAAACCATGATTTTACTACATATCCTCCTATCCCATTAAATTTTTCTACTTTAATATTCTTAAGGTATTTATCCAATTCAATCTCTATCTAGGCTCTTTCTTCATGGATTATTCTAGTAGGGTTCTCTTCATGACTACCCTCTAAATACTCAGTACTATTGTCCTTATTGATCAAGGTTTATATTAATTTTTGTTTCCATTCTATATGTTCCTAAAGCAAATTTACTATGGAAGAGATATCTTCCTCTATCTCATTAGAACATGTTGTTCCTTTGGTTTTCCTACTAAGACTTGTTGCCCTTCTATAATTCTTATTGGGATCCACTAATTTCTTAATTATATTACTAGAGGCCAATTTTTATCCAAAATTCTTTTTGTTTTGCACCCCAGTTCCCTTTGGTGCCACTAGTATTGCTTTCTTGGATAGTGGCACCAAAGGGAACTAGGGTGCATAACAAAAAGAATTTTGGATAAACCTTGGGCTCCAAAGAAGAGAATTAATAAATTAGTGGGTCTCAATAGGAATTCTAGGAGGGCAACAAGTCCTATTAGGAAAACCAGAGGAACAATATGTTCTAATGAGAGAGAAATATATCTATTCCATAGTAATTTTTCTTTAGGAACATATAGAATGGCAATAAAAATTAATAGAAATCTTGATCAATAAGGACAATAGTACTGGGTATTTAGAGCATAGTCATGAAGAGAAACCTACTAGAATAATCCATGACAGAAGAGCCTAGATAGAGGTTGAATTGGATGAATACCTTAAGAATATTAAAAAAAAAAAAATTAATGGGAAAGGAGGATATGTAGCAAAATCATGGTTGAATGAGTTGGAAACCTTCTTCTCCATGAAATGTTACTCTTCTAAAACTCGAACTAGATGGGATAATCTTCATCTTCAAGATGTATCCATAGAATTATGGAACACCTTTAGGGTAGGAAAAAATATTTAATCTAAATATCTTAAATGGGATAACTTTATCAAGGATTTTAAGCAAAACCCACATTTGATCTGAATTACTTGTATTCTTAATCTTTTATGTATATTTTTTTTGTGCTTTACTTTTAATGCATTTAGTATTAGGAGTCAATGAATTAATTTTTCCATTGACCATAGGCTAATAAATAATACAATGCAACCCATACTAACTCATAGTTATCAGGTCTAATAAATAACTTAGAATTCAAAATAACATAGGCTAAGTTAGGTCTAACAACCTAATAATATATGCTAACAAATAACAATAAAGTTGCGTAATAATTAATGAAATAATATAATCTACGTAGGAGAATTAACTATTTACCAAATAAGGTAATAGTACTCTAACATCCCCCCTTATTACATTATTTGGGTAATACATATAACAATACCAATACAATGAAGAAGAAGAGAAATAAAGGATGCTATCTCAGGATTTAGCTCTGGCTCATGGCTTTGGCTCTAAGGTTACCACTGGATGAGTACCTCTAGGTGTATCTCTATATCTACCTATGAATCTACCTCTGGATCTACATGTAGATCTACCTCTAGATCTACCTGTAGATCTGCCTCTAGAACTTTATTTTTGGGTCCGTATTTAGGTCTATATCTGGGTCATTACATCTAGGACTACCACTCGATCTATCACTAGATATGCCTCTAGGTATACCATAGGTTTTACCTTTTATGTGGAAGCTATACAAAATTGCTTCATCTTGGTCCATTATATGTGATTTGTCCATCCACAATCTATATGAACCTTGTTGGCCATTTTCATTTTGTACCAACAATTTGAAGAAGAGTGATTTGTACATCCACATGAGTCACAAGGATGTAATTTCCAACACCTAGTTGCTACATGTCATGTTCTACCATAATGACTGCAACAATGCTTTTTAGGAGTTGTAGGAGATTTAGGTTTTACAAATATAGTTTTACTGGTACTTGTTTATCCATATTAACCAAGGCCTTTATTCTTTGCCCTAACATTTAGCATTATTGGAGTTTTAATGTCTTGTTCCTCTTTACCTAATATCTAACCATTGAATCCTATTTTCTTCATCAGTTTGTATCCAAATCCTTTGGTGTGTTTTTCAAAATACCCAATTTCATCATCTTCATTAATGCTTTTAACAATATGGTATTTTTCATTTTTGATGAGATCATGGAGTTCATTTTTAGGAGGTTCAATTTTTAAGTCACTAGTGTCATAGAAAAAAATTGCTACTGTGATGAGATAAATTGTGCTACAATTGATATCTACCATTGCAGGTATGAGGTTGTCTATATTAAAACAAGCATTGGCCATAATGGGCTCAAGGCCACATGTGTCACAACAAGCATTCACCACCATGGGCTGAAGGTCATTTATGTCACAAAAAGCATAGACCATTAGGGTTTTGACCTCTATTTCCTCACTGATGACCCTTCTCAATTTATGTTGAGAAATATCAAGAGAAACCAATGACATGTATATTGCCATTACAATGCCAATAGGGATTAGAACACCATTTGTTTGAATGTCTTCACAAGACACAAAATCATCGAGTATGGCATCTACACCACTACGTAGTGTGAGAAATGTGCCATCCTCATAAAAATCTATCCCGTCCATGTATGGGGAAAAGTATGGGTCTTTAACTAATTTAGCAACATTAGTTGATTTTGGATCTTGCTTTTTCTTTGATATGCCTATTTTATTAAGGTGTCAGGCATTGCCAAAAATACACCTTTATAAAGGAATTTTACAATAAGTAAAGCTAAGGTGTCGGTCTCTACCGAAAATACACCCTTATAAGTTATTCCCATCTTTTTGCAAAATATGCTTTGATAGAATGTTGCAAGAAGTTCAACTTAGGTTTCGGTCGCTTCCAAAAATGCACCCTTTTTAGAAAAAAAAATTGTGAGGAGAAATTAATGATTATCCCCCCCTTTGTTGCAAAATGATAGTGGAGAAAAAAAAAATTATCTCCCCTATTTGAAAAAAATATAAAGCCTCTAAGACTTTCATTTTACAAATCTTACCTCTTAGGTAATTGCTGAAGTGAAATAAAGGGAAGAGATCCCCTATTAGAAGAACTGTTGTGTCTAAATAAATTTCAATAGGCAGCGCTCCTCTTCAGGAGGAGCTCCTCTTCAAGAGGATTTAATTCCTCTAAGAGGTGGTTGATGGTGGCTCTCTTATGAGTAGTGGTAGTGGCTTGCCATGAGCGAGTGATAGTAAAAATCCATGATCACCTGTGCAACCAAATGTGCAAATCCAATAAAAATACATTGTGCCTATTACTTCTCCCATAATCCTTCATTGACAATTCTTATTGCTAGTGATTTGCATTTGATTCACTTAGAATAAATGACTAGTTGTGTGTAATAGACTACCTAAAAATTTGATGAAGAGCATTTACATAGCTCTCGATCAGTAGTGTCGATCAACAAACCCATTCTTTGATTCCTTTGCTCATCTACAATTTAGATATTATAAAATCATTACTAGAAAAAATCTTCAATGGTATTTTGTAAAATTAATCACAATCTACTGACAATTGCCCTGTAATGGGGCTATTGAAAATACATGTTCATACTCGAACTCAATAGCTCATGGTATGACATAAGGTGACCAAAACTAGTTGCAAACCTTGCATCGAATGTATGTTTTTAAAAATAAAAAAATATTTCTTTCAACTAATTTCTTGAGAATGGTATCGCCAAAACATTGCCAAGCTGTCACAAAAAAAAGATCGTCAATCATAGGTAATTCTACGTATCTACATAGTTTCTCCAAGAACGTGGAGTTGGGCTGTCTATAAAACAACAAAAAATGAAATTGATGTCTTTACTGGCAATGATATCTATAGAAATGCTTGGGAGAGCAAACATCTATTCACTTGAACACTACTACAGATCATAGCGGTGTTTAAATATTTGATCAAGGTATTTTACTTGGATGCAACACTACATATGTAAAAAGGTGACACTACCCATAGAACCACATTACAACATGGAATATATACAAAACATAATGGGATAATTATCCCACATGCATCATGGGAGGCTTTGTAGGCTCTTTAAATGGAAGAGAGCTCATATACCATAATATCCACCTTATGGTGGACAAGCCCACGCTATACCCTTTTTTCGATCCCCTCTTGCATTGCAACTTTGCCAAATTATCCTTTGCGTGTTGAGTTGTCCATGGTTAACAAAGTATGTCCATGTATTTTTAGGTGTTAGTTCCATTTCCATGTGTTAGTTTTGGTTCTCACAAGGTCATGTCCTAGATCACTGACACGTCAGTCTAGCCTCCACGTATCGCATCTTGTCAGATCGACTGTCAGCTAGTCTCAAGGTCCAAGTCACTTAGGTCCATGGGTAGGAGTCCTACATCTAATTCGCTTGACCTTTAGGGTCTACTTACTATTAGGTGTAGTGGATAGCCTAGTGGTCAGATCATGTGTAGTGGTTAGCCTAGCAGTCCACTCTATTAGTATCCACTATTTAGGGCCTAGGCTAGGCGGTCCTTCCACGTAGGATGTTCGAGCGCATCTAGATTAGTGCATGATGTTAAGGTTACATAGTTCCTCCTAGGAGTCCTTTAATATCCTCATCCATTCCCATGTCAGGCCACCCTATGCCATATTATGTCTTCTACCAAGTCATATGGTCTAGGTCCCCGCCACTGTCACTCGTGTATAAAGTTAGATCCAATCAAATCTCAACTTCAGCCTGCTATTAGGCACCTTGGAAAGTGTATCAATAAGATCTTGGGAAGCAAGCTAAAGATCCTCAAATATCGATGTGCTTGGGTCAGATCAAACCAGTATATCAAGAGCTACATGATGAGCTCCAACAAAGGTGCTCTGATACCATATTAGGAGCCAATGAATTAATTATTCCATTCAACATAGGCTAATAAATAATAAAATGCAACCCAAACTAACTCGTAGTTATCAGATCTAAGAAACAACTTAGAACCAAAAATAACGTAGGCTAAGTTAGGTATAACAACCTAACAATATATGCTAACAAATAACAATAAAGTTGTGTAATAATTAATAAAAATATCTAATCTACGTAGGAGAATTAACTATTTTCCAAATAAGGTAATAGTACTCTAACATTTAGTATAGGCTAGCATAAGATGATTTCATAGGGATAATGGTGATCTAGCCTCAATTTAGAGGTTGGGAGGAGTCATTAGTAGTCCATTCTAGCTTAATAAAGCTATAAATGACACACATTTCTAAATTAAAAGTCAAGATAGTTTCTTAGTTTGACATATTTTATGGTATGCTTAGTAGGACTCACCCTTAGTATTCCTCAAATTTTATCTAATTTTGATAAAATTCATCATGGATGAAGTTATTGACTCAATATTGAGTGAATTTTTTAAATTCAAGTCTCAAGAAGTTATTCTTTTGAAATTTGGAGTAATTTTCTCCATTGCATCTAATCATCTAAAAACTATTAAAGTCAAATTCTATGAGTGATTTATTTCATTTTGAAAGTGATTTTTTTAAATATCTTACAATTTTACAAGTTGAATCTAGAGTGATTTTTTGAGGTTAAGGATGATTTATCAATCCTAGTCTCAAATTGATCCTAAAATTATTTTTGTTATTTATGCTCAATTTTTAAATGGTAACTTTGATATGAAATTTAAATTTTTGAAAATTTTACAAATTCAATGATAACAATCATATTGAACCTTAGATGTGATCTTGAAATTGTATCTACCATGGTTAGAAAGCATTTAGCCCAAAATTTTAATCAAATTTTCCATGGATCAAGTTTTTGAGTGATTTTCTTAGTTCAATGAATGATTCATTTTAAAAATAGTAAATTCTGACAAGTGATTTCCTCTAAAGCTGAGGAGCAATTCACTAAGAAAGACAAGATTCTTTATAACTTTTTTTTTAGAGAGTGATTTATTCTAGTTTTGGAGGAATTTATTTTGAGCAATTCACCTGGACCCCTTTCAACTTAAAAATTTTCCAAGTTCAAAACTACTAGTTAATTACCTAAAATTGAGGTGAATCATTCCATGGGAATATTTTTAAAAATTTGTAAGTTTTAATCTCAAAAAAATGTCTATGTAGATCTGTACATCTAGGCTTATGAATACATGCTTGAAGACCAAAAATTAGAAAATAACATCAATTGATGAAGATAGTTGCATGCCACAAAATAATTGCCAAAGGCAAAGGAAAATAAAAATTATCACATGGTTCTATTTAAATTATGAAAATAAGGAGATTCCAATGTCTAATCATGTTTCTTCGGAAGGTGAAATACATATGCCTAACCATATATACAAAATATTATACCCTCAAAAATTGGTTTCTTAGACTATAAGAAATAATTTATTCATCCACCTTAGTAAACCAAACTTGGTCAAATTTAGAAGTCAATACTATACCAATAACATGAATCCAACTCCTATATCTAGTGCCCAAAATATACCTCCTGCAAGTGCTTCTTAAACACAAATCCCACCTAGGTCTAGTCTGTCAAATATTTTTAACCTTCCCCTAGGTCAATCTATAGCTCCAAGCAAAAAACCTAAATGAAAAGTCCTTCTAAATAAAATACAAGAGCTTGTTTGAGACACCCATGTTAATTAGGTAAATGAGGTCATAGTTGTATTAGGAAAACCTTGTGGATTAACATTACCTCCATCTAGTTAGGAATAAAAAAATGTGCAAGCCTCCTCCTCCAATTAGTAGATAATCCAAAAAGGATTACAATATCCTTATCCAAATATAAATATGTAGCCTCCTTTTAATCAACAATGGGTTTATCAAAATTTACCACCTCATTATTCTATCTCATTATCCTCTATAAATATATCCTTAGTACCCTTGATATCCACCTCGTGGTTACATAGTGTATTATTATCAACATATGAAATAACAATATGGTCAATCCCCTTCTTGGTACACCTTCTAGGATACAAAACCAACTTCCCAACTAAAGTAACCAAGGACCATAAAAATTAGTGACCTATTCTCCTATTCCTTGAACAACTATGAAAGCATTACATGCCTTTGATGGAAGTGAGGATAAGATGGCACGAATTCATCGAGTAGTGAGTTATTAATAATTAAGTCAATTCAATGCATGCAGGATGAGAATATAATGGTATATTTACTAATATACTATCTCTATGATAAGGCTATAATATGATATATGGGATTACTAGATAATTATATTACAATTTGGGTATCAATTATAGAATATTCACACATATATTTGGTAGTATGGATAATGAATACTCTATTTTGTTTAATTAAACACAAAATATATACATCCTCAAGAAAACATATATGATTTTAACAACATATTCTTGAGAACAATAAACCTCATTTAATACCCAGGTGTTGTAGGTGAGTTGGAGAGGAGAGGGCAATCCTCCAAGGGAGGTCCCAGGTTCGAATCTCCACCCTACCAAAAAGCTGAATTGGGTACCCAAAATACAATTGATAATGTTGGTGCGGGCAAGGATGGGTGCGACTCCCAGGTGACTTTGACGGTGTAGAACTCCCTGTTCGTGGTCTCTCAGAACAAGGCGGCCCCACAAGGGGTTTTTTGATTTTCAAAAAAAATAAAAAAACCTCATTTTATAAACTATTTGGTCAAAAGAAAAACAAGCATTGTCTTAGTATATCAATAATTTATAATCTAATATAGATTTGATGGTTTGTAATACTAATTATTGTACACTACCTAAATTTTTTGAAGAAGTAATATGAATAGAAGAAATTCTAATTAGAATGGAAAAATTATGTCTTGCACCACCTATGGTCTATGCATCCCATATTATCCAAACACATAAGTGTCTAGTACTATACCTCCCATGTAACCAATCTCAAATCCTTAATCAGATGCTTCTACTAATCCATTACCATCAACATATATTATCATGCATCCTAGATAGAAATTATCATTCACCATCACTTTTTATCCATAAATTATAGCCCCTCTTGCTTTTTCCAATATGAATAATGAGTCAACCAATAATTTTGAAATGAAAGAGATGTTGGAAGTGATTAAAAATTTTATAGTGTTGAAAGGAAACAATGACAACAACCCTAAAATTGGTAACCTTGAAAAAAATTCAACCTCATGAAATATCAAGTACCTTGATAAGGTGCCAACCAGGGTTATGCATAAGGGTTTGGACCAGAAATGTACTTGTAAAAAATGGTGAATCCTAATAAAAATCAAGGCAAATCCTAAGCAAATCAAATCAATCATCTTCATAGAAAAATTTGGGGGTGTTTGAAGATCTAAAAAGTAATTTTATCTTTAGGGTAAATTTTGACCTATTAAATCACCTTATAACTTCATAAAAACACCACCATTAGATCAAGATCGAAAAGATCTTTCCAACAAGTACAAATATGCCTATGTTTGGATATATATTATGGTGAATTGACCCTAAGAAAAAATTGGTCTAAAAAATTTTAGGCGAATGGGCCAACGTCGAGGGTCCTCATATTCACCAATTTTAAATTTTGAAAATCCTAATATTCATCCAATTTGTGAATATTTTCCACTATGCATAACCATGGTGCCAACCAAGGATCAAATCAAAATAACAATTATATGGTGAATTCCAATTTGGAGGTTGAGATTGTATGTTGTTTTCTATGTAATTAAAGACATAATATTATAGTGTTATAGATTCATAAATCATTCCCAAAAAATCAAGTACAATCAACAATTCTAGGCTCAACAAACTACCATCTTAGGTCTAATGACACCCTAGCAAACTAGCCTATGTACCAACAAGGTCGATTCCAATAGTCAATTCCCCTCCTACCTAACTCTAACGATGTTATGTTTTCCAATGTTAGAACTATATAAATATATGAAGAGTTCACATTTGAAGATGATTCCATATATGCTAATAAAAAAAACATTGGAACTCAAGGCAAGAGAAAAACTTCTAAAAAACAATCAACTTAAAAATAAAATAAGGAAAGTAAGAGTATGAAAATACTTAAAATATAGAGATCACCATTAAACTTGAAGGATAAAATGCCAATAGCAATGTTGTAGGAGAACTAAAAATAAAATAAGGTTTATAAAAAGAATGCCATGAATAAGCACAAACAATGGGATAATCTAGTAAATAAAAATAATTTGACAAAGAAAAATAATCTAAAACAAACAAGATGAATGAAGGAGGAAAATAAAAACCTACATATAAGAGGAGTTATGAGAAAAAATATCATATCCAAATATATTCTAAACAATGACAATATATTCTAATCAATGACTAAAGTAGCCCTCTCTCACCAGTGAAGGTTGTGTGATAACCATAAGGCAACAAAAAAATTCACTACATGAAGTGAGAGTGCTTATATGGAATTCAAGTTCAAGATTATAAATAGAATAAAAAATATACCTTCCAAAGCAAGTATGTTGGAGGTTTTATACCCACTTGTTCAATGTGATTTAATCCAAGAAGCTTTTAAGGAGCAAGAAAAAAGTTATGCTAAGAGTAAGTAATAAAAGCCCACTCAAACCAACATAGCTAAGTAATAAAAATTGATAGTAGAACATCCAATAGATATCCAAGTCAATGTGATTGATATATTCAATGCCCCAAAGTCTAAAACAATGAATCCACCTTTTATGTGATCCTCAAGAATGAAAAATATCTACTAAGAAGTTTCATAGTTGATTTAGGGGCAACGATGATGGTGATAACAAAAATAATTTGTGAAGAAATTGGTATACTCTACACCAAATAAATTAGGCATATTATCTAGATAGATGGTATAAGAGTAAGTATAGTTCATGTCCTAAAATACCTAATCATAACCATAGCTATATACCCAAAGTTTGTAGTGGGGAAAAAGTAATAGTTATCGACGTACCACCATTTGGTATGCTAGAGTTTAGATAATTGACATGTGAATTATTAGGATATGATTTCTTGGTAATATATTATACCCATATGAATATGCCTAAGTATGGGAAGGTGAAAAGGACTAAAATGATCCACCCTACAACCTATTGTATAAGGTGAACAAAGATGATACTATAAACCAGAATGAATTCCCAAAAGTTATGGAAGACGAAAGGGACTTGAAGATGGTCAAACTTCTAAAATTTGTTATAAAATATTATATTATTATAGTACTTATTAATAATTTTAGGATTATGGTTTCCTTAAGTAAGTATATATGTGTAGGATGTGCACAAGTGTCATATAAAAAGTGCAAGTATTAGTGTTAAGTGTGCATGTAAATAGAGATTCGAGAGTTATGTATACAAGTGGTAGGATGAGAAACAAAAGGACATGTAAGAGTTGTCATATGAAGAGAAATAGTCAATAATTTTAAGAGTCATCTTGTATGACTATATTGTGGAGGTCAAGATCCATGTATTGTATTGAAGGATCTAAATATTGTATGCAACATTCAAGATTTAATAATATTGCAACTTGTATGCATATTTTGAGCAATTATACTATAAGTGTTCATGTTATTGCATGAATTATTTTATCCATTATACATTCATAGCTAATATTATTTTTATTTAATTATTATTTATATTGGTCATCTTATATTTTTATTGCTATTATATTTGAGTCTACTCAAAGATCCAAAATATTGGGATTAAGATAATTTGGCTTAAAATCCAAAAATGGTATTAGAGCTACTTCGAGGAGACTCTACTGCTAGCATCAGAGGAATTCTTCACTATGAATTTATATTTAAATTCATTTGAAGAAAAAAAAGACTTAGATTGCTAAATTTTTTTGAATTTGTAGATTGATTAATATATTGATAAAAATCCTAATTATTATATGTTGGAGTCTTTTCACTCAAAAAAGCAGTGAAGACTAGGACTTGGCTTGAATATTGATGGGATAAATTAAAATTCACCTTGATTTTTGGATTCTCTCTAAATATAGAGAATCACATATTGAGAAAAATTTAGCACTTTAAATTTTGGTTATATTTGACCCTGATTGGATAGCACACATTGAAGGTAGTAGTATTAAGAAGAATGTGATAACATTGAATATATTAAGCAAGAACCTAAGAAAAAAAGAAAAATATTATTAAGGAACTCAAGAAATTTATCCTATGATGAAAAGAAGAGAAGAGAAGCATCAAAATATTCCATTGAAGAAAAAAGAGAAGCATAAATAGCTTCCAAGAAAAAAGACAAGTACTAAAATCTTCCAAAGAGAAGAGAAGCATCAAGAGCTACCATAGAAGAGAAGAAAAGAAGTTTCAAGAAATTCAAAATATAAGAAAAAGAAAAATAAATTTTTAAGAGGCACAAATTAAATTCTAGTTTAGTTTTTGGTCAATTGGAAATAGAGAATTAGACCATAAGGACTAGTCGAACTAAAAACACATATTCTATGTAGTCCAAATGACAATATAAGCCAAGCATATTAGTCTAGGCCATTGGATATATTTGTATCACTTGAGAACTATATAAGCACCATTTCACTAAGCATCCAAAATATTCACAAGCACCATTCTCTAGAAGCAACCTGAGTGCCATATTAAGGCCAAAGATAGCAACAACCTAAGTGTTATCTCAAAACTAAAGATAATAATAACCTAACTGCCATGTCAATGTCAAATATAGAAAAAACCTGAGTGCCATATCAAATCCAAATATAATAGAAACATGAACTCCATCACAAAGACAAAGAGCATCATCTAAGTTTCATTCTCTAGACTTGTTCATTTTGAAGACAATGAGCTGAAGAGGATGGAAGACTAGCTAGTAAAATTAGAAAGTAATGCCTAAATTATACATTAAATAATGGTGCAATGTTTCATATGAGAGTAGTTTTGATTAGGGACATTGAATATTTTAGTAATTAAAGCTAGTTGTAGTAGTAAACATTTTAGAACTAGCATGCATTATGGTGAACATAAAAAGGAGGAAAAAGGTAAGGTAACTTACCTATATAATTTGATAATTATTTCTAGTGCTAAAGTTGAAAATTCCCAAGTGAATATAAGTTGGAAACTTAGGAATATTAATTTATAAGTTGGATTTAAAAGGAATTCAACTATATAGAGGATTATATTTAGTTGGAATTTATAAGGACTTCAACCACATTGAAAAAATATATATTGAATTTGATATTTGCAATTGATATTTTTCAATTTATTTCAAAATTTTGATTTTTGAAAAATGTGAAATATTTATTAAATTTTGCAAATAAGGTTTTCTAATCCAAAACAAAATTTTAATAATAGTTTGAAATTTAAATATATTTTTTTAGAAACTAGGGAGGTACATGTTTTTCCATATCAAATAATCATGAACTACTAGTATATTGATTCAAGAGAAAATAGGCATATGACAAGAAATAAAAATTGGCTCACTACCTTTCAAGAAAAATATGAAAAACCAATTGTTATAGTAGATAGTATGACTTATGAAGTCAAAGGAGTAGGAGAAATTTTAATCAATATATTCAAATAAAAAGGCATAATTAATAATGTACTATATGTACATGGATTAACTACTAATATCCTTTTAGTGTGTCAATCAATGAATCAAATTTTAGTTGAATTCGATATTATTCAACAATAAAAAATACCTTATTCTAAATAGGGTAAATCATAGCTTTTAAGTCATACAAATATAGTCTATTTACTCTAGATACATTATAAAATATAGCCCTATTAGTAAGCATTTTAGAAACAAAAGAACTATGACATAAAATACTATGACATATAAGTGCATCCTATTTAAATGATATGAGTAAACATCAAATGGTTAAGGGTTTACCAAAACTATCATGGGAATCTATAGTATGTCAAGAATATCTTGTAGGGAAACAACATAGAATACCTTTTGAAATCAGTAACTATAGAGCTCAAGAACCATCAAGTTAATATATATAGATTTGTGTGATCCAATGAACTTTACTAGTGTTGGAGGACATAGATATTTTCAACTATTTGTTGATGATTATTCCAAATAAAATTGGGTGTATTTCATGAAACTTAAATATGAAGAATTTAGTTGCTTTAAAAAACTGAAGAAATTGGTAGAAAAATAAATATAAAAATCAATCAAGAATATTAGTTCAGATAGAGGTGGTAAATTTCTATCAAAAGAATTTAATTTTTTTTTAAATAAATGGTATAAAAAGACAACTTACTACAATAAATTTACCTCAACATAACAAGATTACAAAAATAAGATATCGTTCTATTATGTAAATGGTTCATTGCATGTTAAAATAAGCTCATCTTGGTCATGAATATAGGGTAGAAGTTGTTACAAAAATTGTGTACATATAGAATAGATCTCCTACAAAAATATTAAAATATTACTTTTGAAGAAGTATGCTCAAATAAAAACCAATAGTAGAACTATAAGATTTAACTAGTAACATGAAATACAAACTAGTAAATTCTAAGCTTAGGATATGAATACCGAAGAACTTATCACATAAACTTATTTGCATGAAATGAAATGAGCAATGAAGTAAAATAAACTCGATATGATAAAGAGCACCCAATCAATATAATCCTTAATAGTTGTATATGATTACAATGGGGAAAGCATTTATATAGAAAAGGTTGTCTAAGAATGCAAGTACAAAAACAAATGTGGAACTAAAACTTAGCCCACTACAAGACAAAATAAAAATCTCTAAGGAACATCTTTAGGTCTCAAAGGAACTAGAGATGTCAAAATGAAGCTAAAAAATCCTAAATGATGCAGAAATATTCAAGAAAGCTTCTATATAGGTTCATAAAAAGCACAAGTAACTAAGTGTAAAAAGTAGAAAATATGTACCAACACCCCCCATAAGTGTAGCTTACACAATAATGTGACGTGTCTTGGAAGATGTGCCACAATGAACTCAATACAATATGTCTCTCAATAGTACAAAGAAAGAGAAAATCTAGTCCATAAAATATTCTCCCTAAGATAGAGAACAAAGTGAATGAGATAGAACACCCCCCAAGTGATACCCTCTTGAACCCCAAGAAAAGATTTCAAGTGTAATATTTTTTCTTAATTAAGGGTTTGGTGAAGATATTTTTAGTCTGATTAGTTGTGGGATAATATAAAAGATTGAGTATGTGCTCTTAAATCAGCTCTTGAATCCTCTAATGATGTATCAATTTCTTGCATATGTCAATAGTACTATGATTACCATAATAAATGATTGAATATTGTTTTATTGTGATGCCAAAATTAGTAAGAATATGTAATAACCAAATGGTCTTAATAGTTGCATTAATAACAACCCTATGATACTTTAACTTTATATATTAAAGAGCAAGAGCACGTTGCTTCTTGATTGACCAACATGTAGGGCTAGAACCAAGGTTGAATCTATAGCCTAAAGTTGATTTTTGATCCTCAAAATTGCTAACCCAATTTGAATCTGTGAACCCAACCAACTCAACCTTTGTGCCCACTAAATAATGAATGCCATAATGTAGTGTACCCTAAATATAATGTAGAATCTATTTGGCAACTTTGCAATGAAGCTCATGTGGTCAACACATAAAGAGAGAAACCACACCAAAAATGTAATAAATATTAGCTATAGGTGATCCAGGTAAATAAGACTTCCAATCAACTATCTATATAATGTGTCATCCACTATAGGTGTACAACAATTTTTTATAAGCATGACTCTTGAAATAAATAGAGTAGATGTTGGATGGAAATCAACAATGTGAAATATGAGGAGTATATCTACAAAGTACTTGGACTGTGCAATGTTTATCCTAAAGGGTGACTTAGATATCTCAATCCCAATAAAGTAATATAAGGGACCTAAGTCACTCATGGAGAACTGATCATGAAGTGCAAACTTAATTGATTGAATGGTGGATGAAGAAATCCCTATAATTATTAAGTCATTGAAATAGAGCATGACAAGTAGAAAATCCATTGAATCTTTATTTGTGGTCTTCATTTTTGTAGAAGTTCCTTCATCATATGATCAATTATTATCAAACTTTTTAGACATGCAATCTCTTTTATAATGACCTCCTTTACCATAATTCCAAAATTTTCTCTTTTCTAGGGCAACAAATTTACCCCTAAATTTTGATTTCTTTCTCGTGATTTATTTTTGCTTCTTTCTTGAGAATGACCTCTCACAAACAAGGCTTCATTTTTATGATAATACTCAAAATATTTTTTTCTCATCTCCTCAGATAGTAAATTTTTTGCTATATCCTCTACTTCCAATGTATATGTAGTATTGGTGATAGCCATTACAAGGTTATCCCATGAATCAAGTAATGAATAAATTAAAGTAGTACACATTTTATCTTCATACATTTTACTTATACAAAGGTTAATTGACTTACCACAATGTTAAAAGTATTCAGATGTTCAACCACAGAGTCACCATCATTCATCCGAAGTGAATACAACTTATTTCAAAGAAAGAGTTTATTTACCAGTGACTTTGTATGATATAATGTTCCCAAATTCTTCCATAAAAACTTTGACATGGTCTCTATAGATACATTAAAAAATACCAAATCAGATAAGCACAATATGATAGAGCTCCTTGATTTCCTATAAATTTTCAACCAATCCTCATCTATCATCGACGTTTATTTCATTCCCGAGATCACAATACATTGATATCTATCAACCAATAGATCCTCCATCTTGAGTTTCCACAACTCAAAATTCTATCCATTAAAATTTTCAATCTCTACTCGTGTGCTTCCCATATTTCTCCATAGCTTGTATCCTTTCATGTATGGCTTACACTCAAGAATTAATTTTTCACAATGTTGAAACTCTTACTCCTCAAAAAAAGCTAAAACTTGACTCTAATACCAAATGAAGAGAAAAAGATTCCCGATTAACTAAAACCAAAAAGTAGTAATAACATAATCAAAATAAGAAGATCACAGATTCACACATTACACAATATTTATCCTGGAAACCCTCAATCAAGAAAAACCAACACAGTATTATCATATTATTGCATTAACTTGACCATATCCAATATAATAATATTCTCCTTTAGTATCACCAAACCCTAATGCAAATGCGGTATATATAACAAAGGCACATGCGTAGATTTTTACAATATCATGGGTAAAAAAGCATGGGTTCAAATATAGTAACCCTAAAATCCCATATGGGTTTAAAAATAACTTAAATCCTAAAATTTTTGGTCAAGGGCTACTGCCCTTGGACCCCTAATTTTTGGAGGGATACCACCCTCAAACCCTTGTTTGAGGCCTAACCCAACCCTGAACCCCAAAAAGTATAGGTACAAAGTGTCTAGTACCTTTTAGTGTTAGCCCCACCAGAATAACATGGAAAATATTCAACATATTTCCAACATTCTCCCACTTGTTGAGTACTTTCCATAGGGGTAAAAAAATACTATTGTCAACTAGCGAGGGCAACCATGCCCATAGATCTTCTACACCAAGAAATTTTTTGAGCAGGTACAACCTTTGTTAATGAATCAGTAGTATTCTTATATGTATCAACTTTATTAAATATCACCTGATTATCTTCAACCATATCTCTAAAAAAAATGGTACCTGATATCAATATGTTTTGATCGATTATGAAAACCAATATTATTGGCCAAAAATATTGCACTGACTATCACTGTTAATTCTCATAGCCTTTTTTTTAAGACCAACTATTGAACACAACCTTTGTAGCCACACTGCTTCTTTATAGGTATGAGTTGCTACAATGTACTCTACTTCTATAGTTGATAAAGCAATAATGAATTACTTTTTACTCATCTAACTTACTGCCCATCCAAATAGCCTGAACACATAATCACTAGTGGATTTTCTCTTGTCAAGATCTCCAGCCTAGTCAGCATCCACAAAACCTTGTAGATTTACATTATCATTACCTCCAAAATTTCATCCATAATAGATAGCATAATCTGTAGTTCCATGCAAGTATTTGAAGATCCTCTTCATAGTAGTCCAATGCTCCTTTTAATGGATTTGACATATATATGCTAACTACTCCCACAACATGTGTAATATTAGGTCTAGTATAGACCATTGCATACATCAGACTAGCCACAACAGTAGCATAAGGAACATGATGCATTTATTCAATTTCCTCATCTATTTTAGGACACTATTTAGTAGATAACTTTTGACCAACAAGATATGGAGTACATACTAGTTTACAATCATGCATCCTAAAATTTTGTAGTATCAAATCAACATATTTCCTTTGATTTAACCATAAATTTCTATTTGCATGATCCCTTATTATTTCCATACCCAAAATAAATTTTGTAGCACCTAAATACTTCATGTCAAACTTAGAAGATAACTGAGGTTTTAGTAACTTTATCATCTCCTTACTATTACTAATTAATAGTATGTCATCTATATACAATACAATGATAAAAAAAATTCACCTTCCTTTTTGAAATATACACATGGATCTACTTTGCTTTTTCTAAGCCCAAGTATCAAGACAAAACTACCAAATTTTTGGTTCCACATCCTTGGAGACTACTTCAACCCATAAAGATACTTCTTTAGATTGCATACCAGGTCCTCCTTATCTTTTACTTTAAATAATTTGGGTTGTGACATATATATATCTTCATCTAGTTCACCATGTAGAAAAGTTATCTTTACATCCGTCTATTCTATTTCAAAATGAAAAGCAACGTAAATAACAACATAAATCTGATTGAAGTTAGTTTAGCCATAGGAGAACAAATCTCACCAAAGTTCATTTCCTCAACCTGAGAAAATTCTTTTGCTACCAAGAGAGTCTCGTACTTCTCCAAATTTACTTTGATATTGTACTTATTATTGAATAACCACTTACATCCAATAGTTTTTCTACCAGGAGGTAATTTCACCAAGTCCCATGTTTTATTTTTATCCAAGTACTCCATTTCTTCATCCATAGCCCTTTTCCAAGACTTATTCTCACTTGAATGAAGTGCCTCCTTTACAGTCCTGGGTTAAACATCAGTAACTGATAAATTAAATGCAGAATAAAAATTTGGACTATGACTGTCTGGAATTCTTCTCTCTCAATCTAATATCCTCAAAATTAGAGTTCTAGGTTCTGCATCTTCAGTTTCCTCCTCACCTTATTCCTCTGAATATTCCTCTTTAGACTCTCTATAATTTAGGTTCTCCCATAGGTTATTCCTCCTATTCCAATTTGACCTGCACTATTTGTGGTTCTTTTCTTGGTTGCATTTCCTATTTTAAAACCCCTTTTGTTTCTTTAAAGATCAAATTACGACTGTAAACAACATTTTGTGTTTCGGTGTTCCATAGCTTATAACACTAGTACTATAACCCACAAATATGTATTTTCTAGATTTATAGTCTGTTGGTCCGAATTTTATACACACCCTGTGAAGGATAAGCACAAAACTCTGATAACACTTATACGGGATAAATCCCACTCACTTTAGGATCTAGCTAGTTATCCAAGGTGTGAGTTACGTGAGTCGGGTCGAATGTCAATTCACTCTTTTTCGCTTCTGGAATAGATTTCAATATGGACCTGTCTGTACCTTACAACGGGCTCACCGAACTTGCTCGAGAATGTTCAAAAATTGTCACTTGTTGACAATCAGATTTAAAATTAATTCTTTGATCTAGCTCTTATGGGTCAGCAGATTTAAATAAAAGACAAAATTAAAAGAAAATAAAAATGGATCATTTCACGGTAAAACAAAGAGGGTAGGGTAAGGCAGAAAGAGAAGTTTATCAAACTTAACTGTAAAACAAAACTACCAATTTTATTTATACTATCAGCTTCACAACGGAACAAATCAAAGAAGAAAGTGTCCAGCTTTCTAAGATCACTTTCTACTAAGAGCATAAGGCAGAGATGGAACAAATCTAACAGAAAATTATAAACCGAAGGGAAGTCGGTTAAAATTGATATCTTTCACCGGTAGCCTAGCTCGCACAGTGAGGACAGAGCAATTAGAACAAACTTGAACCTTAAATCTGTAATTTTCCCTAGCATACAATAGAACAAATGAAGCCTAACAGCATATTTAATCTTGATAACACAGATTCACAGCATATATCTAATAAACTTTAAAGAAACGGATAACAAAAGAAGATGAACTTATCACAATCTGCAAAATATTAGGCTCCTGGCCATGCTATCACAGAAAACAAAAGCACATCAACTCCAAGTCCAGAAACAAAGTATTTAACAAAATTTGCAAGAAATTGCTTCAATAGCCTTTTATTTCTAAGTTTCTCGCCTCCTTGCGATTACATTGAGAAGAAGTATTTATAGACTCAGGACAGACCCTGATCTTTTCAGAAATATCTTCTTCTCAAACCCTAAATCTTATCATCTCAAACCCTAGGACCCGGGTTTTACAATATAAAGCCATTTAAAACAAAGTTCGGATAAAACTTAACCATTCTGCAAATCAGTGCAGTCAGTTGCCATAAATGGAGAAGATAGAATTCGAATGCCACTTGCATTCACCCGCAACTGTAAATAAATGCCCTCATTAATTCCCTCGGGTAAGCTGGATGAGTCACCACTTCTCCGACATTTCATCTCCGCAGAGCCATCCCTGAGTTGAAAATATCTGCACGCTATTAATTCTGCCATAAATTTTCATTAAATGCATTCATCGGCAAATTCCGGTAACTGTGTGTAGATATTTCAATTTTTCGGCCAACTCCCGACATATTCCATTAAATGGGCAGCAGCTTAGTCACCGCAAAGTCTCCTTGCAGCCAGATCTGTAAAAATTGGATGAAACAACAATTCCCGACATCTTTTCTTTCAATATGGCTGTCTTTGATTAATTTGCATTCGACTTTGTCTTTATGGCCCTTTCTCCGTTATCCCGTAAGTGACAGATGGCTTCCTGCATGAAAGAACAAAATACGGATTAGTATTTTAAAAATATTAAATCAGAACTTTAATTATTAAATCAGATTAAAAACCCTAATGTTTACTTGCATGTCGGCCCTATTTATCTGATACGTGCTTTGACACGTGTCACAAAATCACGACACGTGTCCATTTCCAACTGTTTTGCATTCTGCTCTTTTTCCTGCCAGAGTCACGAAAATGCGACATGTCACGATTTCGCAACATGTCACGATTTTGCAACATGTCGTGAAATCACGACATGCCCTGCTCTACGCAACGCTTTTCCTTTGCAAGTCGCGAAATCGCGACATGTCACGATTTCGCGACATGTCACGAAATCGCGACCTGCTCCTTGCCTTGGCTCCTTTTCTTCGTTGTTGCCGCGAAAACGCGACATGTCGTGACATGTCGAATCGCTTTTCTTCTCCCACATGTCGTCGAATGGTGGCTCCTTTATGTCACGATGGTGGCCTCCTCCCTCTTCCTTTGTGTCGCTTTTTCGTGACACCTTTCCTTGCCTTCTTTCTCAGTCAGGATTTCGTGACCTCTTCCTTTCCTCCACTTCCTCGACATGTCGTGATTTCGTGACATCTTTCCTTAGATTTCTCATTATCTCTTCCTCCTTGCTTTCTGTGTCACGATTTCGTGACACCTTTGCTTTCTCCCTTTCTCTCAATTGTGATTTCGACATCTTCATGCCTTAGTCAATTTTAACTTTCCTTTGCTTCCTCTTTTGGACTGTCACGATTTGCGACATGTCACGAAATCGCGACAGTCCGTACATCTTGCCCTTCTTCAAAATCCGATTTCTTCTCTTCTTTTTCTTCTTTGCGAAATGCGACATGTCAGGATTGTGACATGTCGCGAAATCGCGACCATTTCATGCCTTAGTCAATTTTTCTCTCTCTGTCGTGAAAATGCGACATGTCACGATTTCACGACATGTCCGTACAACTTGCCTTCTCTCTCAAAATTGTCGCGATTTCGTGACATGTCACGATATCGCGACGTTCCGTACAATTGGCTTTCTCTCTCCTAACCTGTAGCGATATCGCGACATTTCCAAAAATGGAAAGTGTCACGATTTCGCTACGCTTTTCTGACTTAGCCGATTTTCTGAAAACCTGTCGCGATTTCGCGACATTTCCATAAATGGAAGTGTCGCGATATCGCGACTTTGCCAAAAATGGAAAGTTTTGATTTTTAATGAATTTATCTATCTGTTTTCTGCATTTTTTTCATACCGGTGTAAGATTTTCTTTATCCATGAATGATTCTAGCATGTAAAAAGTGAAGTCTGAGATAACAAAGCTAGAATGCAAGAATACTTGGATACTTTGACACAGGCAAAACTTGAAGAAGAAAGAGGCAAGTAAAAATTGGGATCAAACCTGAAAATCATCAAGAGGGTCCCTACTGCAAAAATGAAAGCTCAAAGTTTTCAAAGGATGGAAAATCATTTTTCAGTGGGGGGTGTTGCTTCTCAACAAATGGCGATATCTATGGGTAAAATAGTAGCATTATTTTAGAACCCAGGACTCTAGTTTCAAAACAACATAGACCATGTATCTTGCCTTGCCACAGATATTCTTCAAAATAAATTGACTACTAACTGATAGTTGTTAAAATTTCCCAAGGACATACTAGGCTGAATTACTTAAGGAAGATTTCTGATGTGCAATTACAAGGGTATAAAACTTTCTTCAAGAATGACTGGATCGAATGTTGAACTCTGGATTGATCAGCTTTTCTAGATTGTAAAAAGGGGAAACCGAGTAGAGCTCTGTTTACTAGTTTAGCCTTTTACAACCTCGACAGAGTTACCCTTTAGATTTACACGACCCAAATTTACAACTGTAAGGTAGAATCTACAACTTGGTAGAAGAAAAACATCTTTTGAAATCTTGGTCGCCTCTTTCATTATATAACTCTTTTTCTTTTTTTCTTTTTATCTCTTTTTTTTTTTATATATATATATATTGGAAATAATAGAGTGCCAATTCAACTTTCATCTCTTTCTTTTGAAATACATCAACATCTGAAAAGCCTTAGAAAGAATAACAATTTTCTTTTAATATTTCATCAATCTGGAACTGCTTCAGCCTAGGCACTGATAGCCTCTATGGATACTCAAATAATTACATGAATCATAGTCCCCTCTTATAACCAACTTTTCTTGGATTCCCCGGGAGTTTCTCCAACCAAACAGCATAGCAGTTTCTTTATAATTAAAACAACTGTGGCAAGCAAGACACAAAATCCAATCATCCTTCCACTGTTGTTCTGACTAAAAAAATAGTTCCACTGTTCAGTTCAAATAGACTATCTCACAATTGTGATAATGAACACTGGATTCTGGACTCAGAATAAAACAATTTTTAGAAGGCTGACTTTTTATTGATGCTCAGGCAAAGGTTAAAGAACAGAATTTTAAAAGCCAAAGAACTTTGTACAGACTTCCAAGGATAAACACAGGCCTCTAAGAACAAAATAAAATAAAACTGCACAGAATTTAAAATAAAATTGTACAGGCAGCAAAGAAAACAAAACTAGGGTTATTTACAAAGGAAACAAAATAAAACTGTACAGGAATTAAAGGAAATGAAATAAAACAAGACTGTAGAGCTATTTACAAAGAAAATAAACTGCATAGACCTTAAATAAAAATAAAATACATAACTTTAAAATAAAACAACACTATATAGACAGCAAAGGAAATAAAATACATAAATGTACAGACCTGAAAGGAATTAAAACTGCAGGGTTATTTACAAAGGAAATAAAATACAGAACTTCAAGACAGACTGAAATTGCACAGACAATTAAAATAAAACTAAAGTAAAGCAACTAAAAACTGTACAGGCAATTAAAACTAAAACTAAAAACTGTACAGGCAGATAGAAGCAAGCTAAAATAAACAACAAAACTGAAAACTGTACAGGCAATTAGGATTAAACAAAACAAAAGAACACTGCACAAACATTTAAAAACAAACTAAAACAAACAACACTGTACAAGCACCTAGAATTAAACTAAAGCAAAATAAAACTGCAGAGTTATTTACAATGTATACACATGTTACAACTTCTTTATGACTCATTCAAATGATATATTGGACGGGACAACCGAGAAATAATGTTTTAAGTATTGACCATTAACAGGGAGGTCCAGAAAATTACCATCAAGGTCTTGTAAACGAAATGCATTATTACCCAGAATCTCAGCAATCTGGTAGGGGCCTATCCATAGTGGCTGCAACTTTGTATGCTTACCCTTCTTCTCATGGGCCTTGTCCCATAGAAGCACCAAGTCTGCCAGTCTAAAAGCTTTCACTTTGGCCCTCTTGTCAAACCACCGCTTGACGGTTTCTTGGTGCCGACTGAAGTGTTCCAGGGCTTGGAGTCTTTCATCCTGCAAGTTAGTTAGATCTAAAACACGAGCCTCTGCATCATCTTGATCCTCAAAATAGTCTAAGACAAATTGGTAAGTAGGTAACTTCAGAGAGATGGGAACAATTGGCTGGGTACCATACAACAAAGCAAAAGGAGAAGTTTTAAGAGCCACTTTATATTTTATCCGGTCAGCCCAAAGTGCATATTTCAATAATGTATGCCATCGCTCGGGTTTGTCTCGTCGTAGATTTCTTAATGGCATTCATTAAATTCTTGTTTGTGGACTCACCTACTCCATTGCCTTGGGGATAATAGTTGGATGAGAATCCGATAACTATCCCCATCCGGTATGCCCATTCTCGCAAACTCCAATGATTGGAAGGCTGGTCCATTATCACACACCAAATTCAGAGGAACCCCAAACCTAGTTATGACATTTGATTCTAGAAATTCAATCACTTCATGAGTTGTACTTCTTGTGGTGGCTGCTGCTTCAACCCATCTTGTGCAGTAATCAGTAGTCGTTAGAACATACTTATGCCCTGCTGAAGAATTTGGATTAATCACTCCCACAAAATCAAGTCCCCATTGCATGAAAGGTTTATTTATTACAACAAGTTGCAATGGTAGAGCCCGGTTGGCCTCTTTGGCTGCAAAAGTTTGGCACCGATGGCAGGTTCTGACATGCCGATGTGCATCTTTAAATAGTGTAGGCCAAGAATAGCCTCGCTCTCAATATTTTATGCGCAGTAGCAGATCCCGATGAATGCCCCCGCCCCTAACTTTTCATGAAAACTGGACATGACTTCATTGACTTCACTCCGAGAAATGCATCTCAAGAAAATGCCAAGCATAATTCTCTCTGTACAAATTACCTGCTTTGAGGAGATAATGAGCAGCTTTCAGTTTTAATGCTCTCCTTTGGGTTCTGTTCAAGTGAGACGGGCAAATTCCAAATTGCAGCAGATGAATAATATCTCCATACCAGTCATCAGATTCTGAATTTAACTGATTAACTTCTTCCCGTATAGGTACTTCGGCAATGTGTCGGGACAAACCAAGTCCTCTGATCAATTTAGCAGGCCGAATCTCTAAATCATACTCTTGCAGCCTTGTAACCCAATTACCCCTCAATTCACCCAATTCATTCTGACTTAGAAGGTATTTAACAGTTGGTCCTGGAACTATAGCATGAATTCTCGCTTCTTAATATATAGTGCCCGAACCGCTTAACCGCTCTCACCAAGGCATAAGCTTGTTTGTCTAAACGAGAATATTTCAGCTCAGCCCCCTTCAAATTGGTACTCTTGAAAGCAATTGGATGTTCTCCGGTTTCTCTCCGTTGGGTCAGAACTGCAGCAAGTGTATGTTCAGAAGAGAAGGTGTACAGATAAAAATCTGCACTGAAATCTGGGCTTACCAGAACTGGTGCTTGTTTGATGGCTGTCTTGATTTCTTGGAAGGCTGTTTTAGCTTCGGTGGTCCGGACAATCTGAGCAGTTTTGCTTTAGCATGTCATTCATTGGCTTGACTATCTCTCGCAAAACCGGAGATGAACTTCCCGACAAAGTTAATTTTTCCAAAGAAGGACCTCAACTCTTTCTTGGAGTTGGGAAATGGTATGCCGGATATGGCTTCAACTCGCCCGGATCCATGGAAATGCCATCTTTTGTGACCAAGTGCCCAAGGAGCTTTCCTTCTGTTACACCAAAAATGCACTTCTTCGGATTCAAAGAAATACCAAACTCCCCGCATTTATTAAACACGGACTCCAAGTGTTTTACATGGTCAAACCGAGATTTAGAGAAGACTCGTTAAATCATCCATGTAAACAACAATGCATTTACCCATAAGGCCCTTGAAAGCATGATCCATTGCTCGTTGAAATGTAGCTCCGACATTTATTAATCCAAATGGCATCCTCTTGTAAGCAAAAGTTCCCCACTTAGTTGTGAAAGCAGTTTTCATTCTGTCTTCCTTCTCAACCAATATCTGATTATACCCTGAGAAACCATCCAGGAAAGACATCATCTCCGAACCATTGACAATCTGCAGCACCTCATCCATGGAAGGTAGAGGGTAATTATCTTTTTCAGATGCCTTGTTTAAATTTCTAAAATCCACACACAGGCGGATCTCTCCATTTTTCTTTCTGACTGGCACCAGATTGGCCACCCAAGTAGAATGCCTGATGGGAAAAATAATGGCTGCACTCAATAGCTTTTCTACTTCTTTCTGGATGAGGGGCTCTAACAGAGCATTGACATGCCTCTGTTTTTGCCTGAAAGGTTTGCAAAATTCTTTTAAAGGTATAATATGAGTGTAAACTTTAGGATCAAATACCTTTAAGTCTTTGTATGACCAGGCCATAACATCCTTGGACCTGTGAAGAAAATCAATCATACTTCTTTTTATTTCTGGATCACAGTTCTTAGCCAACTTGATGTGCTTGGGATCTTCTTCGATCCCTATGTTCAGGTCTTCAGTCTCACTGTTTGTGGCACCCACATAATCCTCAGAATTCACCTTTTGCTTGATTTTGTCAACATCAAAGAGCCGCTCCAGCTCCACCATCCCTTTTGGAATTCTGTTGTCCTTCAACCTCATTATTCCCCTGTCATCATCTAACTGTTCCAGCAGGGTATCCCTTTGGCCCTCATCGATTATAGCATTTTCAAATGTGTTAGTACTCTGCAAAAAGTTTACAATCTGTTGATCATCAGAGAAAACCTGAAAATTATCTATATTGTTTGGAACTGAAGGACAAGGGACTAACTCAATTGAAAACTTGTTCCATTTAAATTCTTCCAATGGTTTTAAACTTGCAATCGAAGAAGCCAAGACATCCGCATGTGAATTCTGCTCTCTGGGTATGTGTGTCAGATTAAAAGCATCAAAGTCTTCTACAAGATCCCAAGCCCGATGTTTGTATCCTTTTAAATAAGATGCTTTACACTGGAATTTACCTTTGACTTGATTTGCCACCAATTTCGAATCAGTAAAAACTTGAATATTTCTTGCTCCTTTGTCCAAAGCAAATTTCAAACCTAAAATCAGAGCTTCATACTCTGCTAAATTATTTGTACAAGGGAACTGTAGGCGGTAAGACATAAAATATGTCTGACTTTCGGGCCCTTTAAGGACTGCCCCTGTTCCATAACCCTGTTTAGATCTAGCCCCATCCACATGAAGTGTCCAGACTTCATTAGTATGTACAGGATGAGCTTTATTAAACTTGTTAATCTGTCCCGTTGTTAAATTGTAGACTCCAATATCTACCTCTGCAATATTTACAGTTTCATTCTCTGCATTGTACTCTGTAATTGTATGCTTGTACCTGGGTTCTCTTTCAACCCGTAATTGATTTGCCACTCCTTTCCATGGCAACCACATGTGTGAAAAATCTGTTGCCAAGTATCCGTTCAGAGATCTCGACCAATCTCTACTCAACAACATCCCATACCCCACAGGGATATCCACAACCTGAATTTCAATTTTATGTTGAGCCCTTGGCTCAGATGCTAATTGGATATGAATATTTTGAAGCTCTCCAACAACTTTAACCTCAAATTTGTCTAATTGGACAACTCTCCTTTCAGACTTCATTGGGGTGAGACCCAACCGCTGACAAATGGCCAAAGGCATAACATTAGCAGATGCACCTGAATCTACCAAACAATTATGTAAGTTCTTCCCAAAAATACGGACAGTCAGTAAAAGGGGGGAACTTCAGTTTTTTCTTTGTACATGGCTAGATTGGCATTTGCTATTTTCTTTCCTTTGTCCACAGGTTTAGTAGCAGGGCCAGAGTATGTTTTTATCAGGTTGTCTCTCTGCTCTGAAATCTGTGCCAACTCATGTAGAGTAATGTTGGCCTTAATATTTTTCATATCCTCCACTATGTTATATCCTTTATTAAGTGGAGGGACAAAAGCATCCGGTCCTCTCATCGATTTCCTCCCTTTGGTGGAGATGGATTATTGCTTGGAGAGGGGTCGGGAGGAACATTGTGAGAGTTGTCCGGAGGGGTTGATGTAGTATTAGGCTCCGAATTCCTGTTCCTCAGGTTGTAATTATCTCTTCTATACTACTGGAAAGCCTGCACCTCATCCATAGGCATTTCAACTACATTCTCAGATTCATCCGAGAAAGTGAAAGAATCCAGGACCATAGCTGCACTGTGGCCGGATGAACTTGGGCCATCAACAGTTCTTTGATTTTTAGGGGAGATCAAATCTCCGGACAAAGCTTCAAATGCATTGCAAAATTCCAGACAATCCAACTCCCCATGCTGAGAAGTGGCATGTATTCTGCACCAGTTAGGCAGAGCTAAATCACAAATATTCACATCATGAGCCTTACCCTTGTAATATTTATTAGGTTCATACGGGGGCCGGTTGAATCTGTTCGGTTGATATGAATATCTGTTGGAGTTGTCCCCTGTAGAAACTTGCCTTTTAAAACTCAAGAAATCATTTGCCAGCTTCTGAACTATTTTGGAGACTTCTTCAACTCTTGCATTGTCAGCCTCTTTGCCTGGGTTCTGTACATTCTCAATAGGTGCTACAGCCAATGGATTTGCTGATGGTAGAGTCTGACAAACTGGCAAGATCATCTCGATGTGGAATAGGATTGAACATATGGGCAACTTGTGTAACCAGAGGAACTTGCTCGGCATTTAAAGGTCGGGGTCCCAACTGTCTTTCCAGAATCAAAGCTTCTTTATAAGCTTCTGTCAAATTAGTAACAGTGGGATCTCTCTTCAAGAAGATAGAGGTCATTGGATCCAGAGAGTTTCTAAAGATCTCTAATGCCAGGTCAGCATTCGGTACATAATACCCAAGTAAGTCTGCCATAAGCTTTCTGGAATCTAACATTATAGGACCTGATAGATTCACCTAATTCTCTTTTGATGCCAGAAAACTACTGGTACAATATACTAGGATCTATCACTTCTCCGAACTGTGACACAAAAACTTTTTCTAAGTCATTCCAACTGGTGACAGAATCATTAGTGAGGTTTAGAAACCAATCATAAGCTCCCTCCTGGAGAGTGAACGGGAATAGTCTCGCAGCAACATCTTCATGCTATACATTTAATAATTTCAAAGCATTCTTGAATGCAACCAAATGTTCTTCTGCAGTTCTTGTCCCATCATGTTTATATCTGGGGAGATATCTTTTCAGATTTCTGGGTAGGTCATGGGCTATACCCGAAATATTCAAAGCAATGGAGCCCAACCAATTTGCCATTACTACTTGGTTGACTGTGATATTCTGAGTTGTGGTTGGAGTAACTATTAATGGTGATAAAACTGTTTCTGATAGAGACTTGGCCCTTCTGAGGCTACTTCTTCTCGGAGTTTCTAATTCAGGGACAAGGAGCTCTCCAGCTCTGGGGTGGGACCTTGTTACCCTGTATGTAGAATCCAACTTTTCACAAGCACTTACAAACTTACAATCCTTAACATAGTACTGAACTTGAGGTCTTCTTTTCTGGCAATCTTAAAATATTGTACTGACAACTTACAATACTGACCGAATTTCAGTAGGCCCTCCTTCTAGCGCCATTTTTAAATGTTGGTCCGACTTTTATACACACCCTGTGAAGGATGAGCACAAAACTCTGATAACACTTATACGGGATAAATCCCACTCACTTTAGGATCTACCTGGTTATCCAAGGTGTGAGTTACGTAGTCGGGTCGAATGTCAATTCACTCTTTTTCGCTTCTGGAATAGATTTCAATATGGACTGTCTGTACCTTACAACGGGCTCACTGAACTTGCTCAGTAATGTTCAAAAATTGTCACTTGTTGACAATCAGATTTAAAATTAATTCTTTGATCTAGCTCTTATGGGTCACAGATTTAAATAAAAGACAAAATTAAAAGAAAATAAAAATGGATCATTTCACGGTAAAACAAAGAGGGTAGGGTAAGGCAAAAAGAGAAGTTTATCAAATTTAACTGTAAAACAAAACTACCAATTTTATTTATACTATCAGCTTCACAATGGAACAAATCAAAGAAGAAAGTGTCCAGCTTTCTAAGATCACTTCCTACTAAGAGCATAAGGCAGAGATGGAACAACTCTAACAGAAAATTATAAACCGAAGGGAAGTCGGTTAAAATTGATATCTTTCACCGGCAGCCTAGCTCGCACAGTGAGGACAGAGCAATTAGAACAGACTTGAACCTTAAATCTGTAATTTTCCCTAGCATACAATAGAACAAATGAAGCCTAACAACATATTTAATCTTGATAACACAGATTCACAACATATATTTAATAAACTTTAAAGAAACGGATAACAAAAGAAGATGAACTTATCACAATCTGCAAAAGATTAGGCTCCTGGCCATGCTATCACAGAAAACAAAAGCACATCAACTCCAAGTCCAGAAATAAAGTATTTAACAAAATTTGCAAGAAATTGCTTCAATAGCCTTTTATTTCTAAGTTTCTCGCCTCCTTGCGATTACATTGAGAAGAAGTATTTATAGACTCAGGACAACCCCTGATCTTTTCAGAAATATCTTCTTCTCAAACCCTAAGTCTTATCATCTCAAACCCTAGGACCCGGGTTTTACAATATAAAGCCATTTAAAACAAAGTTCGGATAAAACTTAACCATTCTACAAATCAATGCAGTCAGTTGCCATAAATGGAGAAGATAGAATTCGAATGCCACTTGCATTCACCCGCAATTGTAAATAAATGCCCTCATTAATTCCCTCGGGTAATCTGGATGAGTCACCACTTCTCTGACATTTCATCTCCGTAGAGCCATCCCTGAGTTGAAAATATCTCCACGCTATTAATTCTGCCATAAATTTTCATTAAATGCATTCATCGGCAAATTCCGATAACTGTGTGTAGATATTTCAATTTTTCGGCCAACTCCCGACATATTCCATTAAATGGGCAGCGACTTAGTCACCGTAAAGTCTCTTTGCGGCCAGATCTGTAAAAATTGGATGAAACAGCAATTCTCGGCATCTTTTCTTTCAATATGGTCTGTCTTTGATTAATTTGCATTCGACTTTGTCTTTATGGCCCTTTCTCCGTTATCACGTAAGTGACAGATGGCTTCCTGCATGAAAGAACAAAAGATGGATTAGTATTTTAAAAATATTAAATCAGAACTTTAATTATTAAATCAGATTAAAAACCCTAATGTTTACTTGCATGTCGGCCTTATTTATCTGATACGTGCTTTGACACGTGTCACAAAATCGCGACACGTGTCCATTTCCAGCTGTTTTGCATTCTGCTCTTTTTCTGCCTGAGTCGCGAAAATGCGACATGTCACGATTTCGCGACATGTCACGAAATCGCGACATGCCCTGCTCTGCGCAACGCTTTTCCTTTGCAAGTCATGAAATCGCGACATGTCATGATTTCACGACATGTCACGAAATCGCGACCTGCTCCTTGCCTTGGCTCCTTTTCTTCGTTGCTGCCACGAAAACGCGACATGTCACGAAATCGCAACAGCAACCGCCCTTGGCACTTCTTTGCTCCCACCATGTCGCGAAATCGCGACATGGTGGCTCCTTGCCTTCTCAACTTTCCACCATGTCGCGAAATCGCGACATGGTGGCCCCTCAACTCACCATCTGTCCTTTGTGTCGCGATTTCGCGACACCTTTTGGCCTTGCCCTTCTTTCACTCAAACTGTCGCGATTTCGCGACCTTTCTGGCACTTGGCACTTTCCTCCGAACTTGGCCATGAACGCGACATGTCACGATTTCGCGACATGTCGCGAAATCGCGCATCTTTTATGCCTTAGCCATTTTCTCAATTAATTCCTCTTCCTCGCTTTGCTTTCTCTTGCGTGTCACGATTTCGCGACACCTTTTGGCTTTCTCCCCTTTCTCTCCAATACGTCGCGATTTCGCGACATCCTTCATGCCTTAGTCAATTTTTGAACTTTGCCTTGTGATTCCTCTTGCTGGTTGGACCTGTCGCGATTTCGCGACATGTCGTGAAATCGCGACAGTCCGTACATCTTGGGGCCCTTCTTCAAAAATGTCACGATTTCGTGACGTCGCGATTTCGCTACATGCTCCTGACTTGCTCGCTTTTCTTCTTCTGATGCCACGAAAATGCGACATGTCACGATTTCGACATGTCGCGAAATCGTGACCATTTCATGCCTTAGTCGATTTTTCTCTCTCTCAGCCGTGAAAATGCGACATGTCGCGATTTCGTGACATTCCGTACAACTTGCCTTCTCTCTCCAAAACTTGTCGCGATTTCGTGACATGTCACGATATCGCGACGTTCCGTACGATCTGGCTTTCTCTCTCCAAAACTGTAGCGATATCGTGACATTTCCAAAAATGAAGTGTCGCGATATCGCGACATTTCCAAAAATGGAAAGTGTCACGATTTCGCTACGCTTTTCTGACTTAGCCGATTTTCTGAAAACTTGTCACGATTTCGCGACATTTCCATAAATGGAAGTGTCGCGATATCGCGACTTTGCCAAAAATGGAAAGTTTTGATTTTTAATGAATTTATCTATCTGTTTTCTGCATTTTTTTCGTACCGGTGTAAGATTTTCTTTATCCATGAATGATTCTAGCATGTAAAAAGTGAAGTCTGAGATAACAAAGCCAGAATGCAAGAATACTTGGATACTTTGACACAGGCAAAACTTGAAGAAGAAAGAGGCAAGTAAAAATTAAAACCCGAAAATCATCAAGAGGGTCCCTACTGCAAAAATGAAAGCTCAAAGTTTTCAAAGGATGGAAATTCATTTTTCAGTGGGGGGGTGTTGCTTCTCAACATAGTCTAGCTTAGTCATTTTATATTTTGGGACATACCTATAAGAATCACAACCAAAAACCCTTATATGTCTGAGAGAGGGTTTCTTACCAGTCCATACTTCCTGTGGAGTCTTATCTACAAAAGTTGAGCTAGGAAATCTATTGATGAGATAACATGTTGTTAACAAAACTTTTGGCTAGAATCTATTTTCTAACCCTACAACACTTAGCATGCTTCTAGACTTATCAATTAATGTCATGTTAATCCATTCTGGAACCCCATTCTATGGTGGAGTATATGGATTTGTTATCTACCTTTCTATTCCTTAGTCCTTGAAAAACTACTCAGATTAATTAGAGTAATACTCACCACCATTATCACTTCTCGAAACCTTTATCTTTTTCTTTATATGATTTTATACAAGAGCCTTAAACTCTTTTAATATATTAAAAACCTTAGATTTATTTCGTAGAAAATATACCCAAGTATTTCTTGAGAATTCATATATAAATGTAACAAAATGGACAGATTTACCTAATGATGGTACTTTTGCAAGTCCAAACACATCACTGTGAACTAGATGTAGAATTACTTCAAATATTGTAGAACTACTTGAAAACGTGACTCTAGTTTATTTCCCAAAAATATAGTGCTCACAAAAATCAAAATTTAATGGGCAATCATAAATTCCTTTAGCCATACCTTTCATTTTCAATGTTTGAAGTTCTTTCTCACCAATATACCCCATGCGTTGATACCACAATGTTGTCTTCACTGTAGGAATACTCAGAGCCATTTCAGCCATATTATTTTTCTGTACAACTGAATAGTTATTGCAATTAATACTTACAATGCTAGTCTCAAGTCTAAAAAAAGTTCCCATTTGAACTCCTCTTGCCAACATCAAGGATCCACACACCATCTTGCAACTATCCTTATTGAATACCACATTCACACTTGCATAATTCATCTTACTCAAAGCTATCATATTTCTTGCCAAACCCAAAATATTAAACACACAAGGAAGGGTTTTAATTCTTCTATATTTTAGAATTAACTTGACTCTTCCTCGACCTATTATTTTATATGTCAAATTGTCTCCCAATAAGACTTCACCTCCATCTATATTTTCATATTCACAGAACCCCTCCCTATGAGGAGCCATATGAAAATAAGCACCTAATCAACCATGAGTCATCACATTCACTTGAGCATGTTGCAACTAAGAATAAATTCCCTGAATATTCATTTGTGGTATTCATTTATGTAGAAGTTCCTTCATTAGATGATCGATTATTTTCAACTTTTTTAGATCTGTAGTCTCTTTCATAATGCCCCGTTTTACCATAATTCCAATATTTCCTATTTTCTAAGACAATATTTTTGCCACTATATTTTGATTTCATTTTACTTATTTCTTGAGAATGACCTCTCACAAACAAGTTTTCCTTTTGATGATAATCCTCAAAATATTTTCATCTCATCTCCTCAGATAGCAAATTTCCAACTATATCCTCTACTTTCAATGTAGATATAGTATTTGTGATAGCCATAAGAAGGTTATCCCATGAATCATGTAATAAATAAAGTAAAGTAATACACTTTTCCTCTTCATACATTTTTACTTATAAAAAGGTTAATTGAGTTACCACATTATTAAAATATTTTAGATGTTCAACCAAAGAGTCACCATCATTCATCCAAAGTGAATACTTATTTTAAAAAAAGAGTTTATCTACCAGTGACTATATAATACAATATTCCCAGCTTCTTCCATAATAACTTTGCCATGGTATCTATAGATACATTCAACAATACCAAATTAAATAAGCACAATCTAATAGAGTTCCTTACTTTTCTATTGATTTTTAGCCAATCCTCATTTGTCATCGATGTTGGTTTTATTCTCGAGACCACAATCTACTGATCTCTATAAACCAAAAAATCTTCCATCTTGAGTTTTCACAACTCTAAATTCTATCCATTAAATTTTTTTATCTCTATTTGTGGGCTTCCATATTTATCCTTAGCCTAGATCCTTTCCCATACGACTCCAACTCGAGAATTTATTTATCACAATGTTGAAACCCGTACTCCTCGAACAAAGCTAAAACTTGGCTCTAATACAAAATGAAAATAAATAAATATATCTGATAAACTAAAATAGAAAATTAGTAATAACAAAATCAAAAGAAGAAGATTGTAAATTCACACATTACACAATATTTATCCTGGAAACCCTTAATCGGGAAAAAACTAACACAATATTATCTTATTATTGCATTAACTTGATCGTCGCCAATACAATAATATTCTCCTTCTATATTCCCAAACCCTAATGTAAGTGTGATATATATAACAAAGGCACATGCATAATTTTTTACAATATCATGGGTAAAAAAGCATGGGTTCAAATATAGTAACTCTAAAATCCCATATGGGTCTAAAAATAGCTTAAAACCTAAAACCCCGGTGAGTATATGTATAGCGTGTTCAATAAATTTTAGTTTTAGCCCCACCATAATAACATGGAAAATATTCAACATATTTCCAATAGTTAGGGCCGCTCACTCCATCACCTTCTCCTAGTCAATGCTCAACTAGAGCCAAGTCCTCGGTGGAGAAAGGTAAAAGTTTAATTACAACTAGCCCAGTGAATCCATCCAAGCTTGAATTTCCCTCTCTAGCTTGCAAGATCTAGAAGATCATTGTTGGTCCTTCCCTTGGATCAAAGTCAACCCAATATGGTGATGAGATCGACCATGTGGTCAATTTACATATAATTCTATTTCTTGCTACCACTATGCTCCTTCATGTGGGAAAAATCATTAATTAGATCAAAACCTGTTAGGTGGTTGAACAAATTGAGGATGCATCCACTATGGATGATGGAACTAGGACTAGATCCATGTCTTAGACTAGGTGGGATATCTTCATTCTTTATTGTTTTTGTATTTGATCTCTTTTTGCAGGGTAGTTTTGCTTTTGGATGGTTTTATCTTTGGTTTCCTTTTGTAGGCTTTGCGTCCTTCGTTCCGTTTTACTTCTACTTTGTATTGTTTCTTTGTCCTTTGGTAGTTTTGTGTTGTGGTAGGTTGAGGATTTCCCAATTCTAGTATCCTCTCTTCTTTTGTTGTTGTTATTGGTGGAGGCCTTCCCATGGTTGGGATTATCTCTTCTCTTGCTGATGTAATAGTTTGTGGATCCTCTCAAAACCCCATTATCAATAAAAAAAATATCAATATTTTTTGCAAAATCAATCACTTTTAAATCAAGTTGAATATGGTTTATGTGATAAATGTTGGTGTCAAACTCCTACTAATATTTAAAATAAGAATATTTTTTTAAAATCCTAATAGTATTTGAAAGAAAAATACTTCTTTCAAATCAAGTAAAATATTATCTAAGTCAAAATGAAATGAGTATAGATAGAGTTAGGTGGATGCTATAATAGTCATAAGGAAGAGAGAGATTTATCTACACTTATATAATCCATTTATAAAGGTATGACTAAATAAAGATAAATCTAGAGATTTTAATTCATCTAATGGTTAGTTAAGAGTTAAATAAATTAGTCCTACATTTGGGAACACTTACATAAACAATTACTTGGTTTGTTTTCCAATAATAAGATGGACTATGGTGACATTGTATTCCAAGGATCCATTAAATATCATGATGATATTCTTAAAAGTAAGAACTATGATATATACATATGATTTGTAAAAATATTGAGTATATTTTGTATAATTATAAGATGTTTTGGAAAAAAAGTATATTATTATACATTAGTCATAGTGATGAAACACACTAATGTGAACCAATAGACTCTCTGCAAATAAAAATTCCCAAAATGGTTTTGTAGGTCTAGTTTATGAGGTTCCCTTAAAAATATTATAGTGATCTATACCAATAGATAAAGAAAATCATTATAATAGATGGGAGAGGCTCCAATTTATGAGGAGCCTCTATACAACTAGTAAGAGTTGGTGCATTGCCAAGGTTAATACCACTTGTAATTGCATTGTAACTTTTAAGGGATAGTTGAAAATTAGTCATTCAAACTTGAGGAATTTTTTTTAAAATGTATTTCTCAAGTTTCTTCCATTATTAGGATACTAATAAAAATATAAATATTCAATTAAACTCGATAAAGGTAAATTGAATATATGAAATTGACTAACCAAATAACTAGAAGGATCATTATAAACATAGAAGAAAAGAAAAAATTATTAGATATTTTGAGTAGGAATAATCACCCATGAGGCCTATATAAATATTTTTATATTAAGGTAAATAATTAAGAATTTTCAAAAGCTCATCATGATTTTATGTGATCTCATATTCCTTTTCTTTGGTTCAATAAAGAATATGTGTTTTCATCTAAATATTTTTGTGTGACAAAAGTATTTACTAGCGAATTAGTTGTGTTAAATTATTTCATGTGATAGTTTTAGTTTGATATTTTTTGTTGTCATTGCTATAGAAACATTGAGTTGTAGTATTGATGTAGAATTCCATGGGTTTGATTTTAAAAATATATAATTGATTCTAGATTATGTATCAAATCAGAATTTTATAGAGACATATTTTATGAGTCTAAATATAAATTTTATATATCAAATTTGGCCATAAAATGTATATATGACTTGTAGAAATATAGAAACAATAGAATAGTTTGTTATTACTCTAAAATAAGAAGTACATGGTTCAAGAACTAGAAAAAATGAATGAAAACCCAAAGGAATTCCAAGTAAAAGTTAGAAAACAAAAATTGAACTTGAATTTTGGTTTCAATAAATTTATTGGATGTGGTGGCAAAAAGGTAAGTGGTGGGAAATTATCATACTAAAAAAGTCACTAATTTTGATTCTAGAAGAATTACAAAAAATAAAGAGTGTCTACAATAAAAACAAAATTGTAATAAAAAATGATATTTAGAGATGAATTATTGGTTTTGTTTCAAGAGCAAAATAAAGAAAAACAAGGAACAATGGTAAATTTAAAAATAACACTATATAGGTATAAACATGGTAAATAAGAAAATTTCTAAAATCATGACTAATTAATTATTTTAATAGTCCATAGATTAAAAGTTGTGAATTTCATATTATGCATGTATGATCCATGTTATTGAAGAAAATTAGATACCCAAGAAAAATTATTGTTGAATTAGGGAATTTTCTTGACTTCTAATTTAATGATGTGCCCCAATTCATCTTCAAAAAATTTAGAATATAGTGTCAATGGCTCCTCCCAAAATCCAAATTAATATTGAATCCTTATTATACTATAGAATACTCCTATGCTAACCTATGCTGATTACATGAAAATAAGTGCAAAAACCATTGAACATGCATAAAATATTAAGGATGTGAGGGATTTAAATTATACAGGGGTTTAATTGTAATGAGAAATTATGCATGATCAATCAACATGAGAATTAAAATAACATAATGTTCTCCCATTCATTAAGTATAAAATTTGCATGTAAATGAGAATATGAAAAAAGGGAAATGCCTCAACCACCATGTATTTAACAAACTACGAGGGTATTAACAATGACAGACTACTTAAGGACATACCAATTTCTCAATAATATCATGAAATCAAAGCATAATGTGAGTCTCATAGAGTTTATCTCTAAATTATCATGACTAAGAGATGAATACAATGTATTCCATCACTCATATTTATAGTTGGAGTTCACCTGTGAGTCACCTAGGGTAAAAATTATTGCTCCTAGTAAATGTGAATATTTAAAGACATCTTTAGAAAAATGATGCACCACCAAATTTTACTTGCCTCTATTAGGATTAACACGCTTCTAAAAATTACTTAGTACACCAACACATGTTAAACTATCACCATTAGAATTTTCTCTTTGGAATCCATGTGTTTTATTTCATCCCTCTACTAGCTATCAAGTGATTCTCTCTAGTTAGAAAGCAAACCACTCATTTTTGCTAGAAAATTTCTAGCTAACCTTGAGTGGTTTTCTCCTACAAGCTAATTAGGTCTATCTGCATGCAAATTGATCTTGATTCAATGGATACCTATGGTAGAATTTGATAAATATTGGAGGGTTTTATAAGGAATCCATTGTTTTAACCCACTATTTTGTGCTCCTTCAAAATTTTGTATCCCAAGGTAGTGTCTAGGTACTACATTTTTGAAAAATTTATGGGGCAAAAAATTCCATTGGCAAGATATCCAAGATATTATCTTTATTCTTGGGCATAGATTCTATAAATATAATATTTTTAGTAATTATCAATATTTTGTTCTCCTTCACTAGTCTTTTATGGTAGCAATCCCATAAATTTATGTCACTCTCCATCACCTGGTAGATGAATTGAGACAAGGCCCTTTGATCCCCCCATTGGATATTCAAATGGATTCTCTAATATTTCTTTTGAATTGTGTATTATCTCTTATAGCTTGGAATATGTGTGTTTCAACTTATTATATATTTCAACTACATCTCTCTCACCAACCAAGTTCTTTTTTTCCTCAAACATAGCATTAAAAATGTCATCATCCAAGACCTTTATTTTTAGGTAAAATATATCATATATTTTGATGGCAAATAAAACCTAAATTTCGTTAGTCATCTCTTACATTGGAGCCTTTAGGGATGCTAGCATGATTTTACAATATTGGAGGTCTATTTGGGTATATGGAATTTTATTTAACTTCTAAAGTGAGTCTCTTCAATCCATACCAATTTGTTGCACCTATGGTACTAACATGGAGAGTAGAAGCTTAAGAACCTCCTAGTATTTTTCCCTAATAGATAATTCTTCTTCTATTTGTTCATTTATTTTATTTACATTTTCCAAGCTCTTTTCCATATAGGTACAAACAAGAAGTATTTCTATGCAGTTCTCTTTTCCTTCCTAATATTATCCCAAAGGGGCTTGACCTATTATATGTCATGTGATTTATTGGGGTCTAAAATTATCTTTGTGGTCTTTGAAGTTGTTAACTCTATAATTCTCTATACATTCACCTACAAGGTTTCTTGAAGTTGTTCTACCTAACTTTTCGCTTGCACAAACTTCTCTAAAAGATATTTATAGTGTTGCTTGTTCTTTTTAGCTTCAACAAGATACAACTTGATGTTCCCAAATTGCTTTTTCAGTAGATACTTTTCTAAGGTATAATTATTTAGAGTGCTATTATCTTACTAAGTTGATTACTTTATTCCTTGACTTGTGCCAATTCTGCTTCAACATCCTTTTTTATTTTTGTACTACTTCAAACTCAATTTTGAAACCACCAAGCTTCTTGGTCATGCCATAAGATACCATCATAAATATTTTTACTCTCTTATTTAATACAATGCAATAAGACACCATCTTACCTCTTTCTAAAAAAGATGTCATCAAGCCAAAAATGGTACATTACCTTTTTCTTAATTCAAATTCTTTCCTTAGTCATTAGCCCATATATTACCCATCTCATTCCCATATGCTTGCAATTGTTTCTCATACAGCTTGTCCTATCATCCACTTCTATTTCCTCTACTAGGGCAATATGATCTTTAAGAACTAATATTCCTAAGTGTTCACATAAAGACCTTTTCATCATGATCTTGGTGGGTTTTATCTTAATATTAAATTATTATATTTTTTTGATCCACATAACCCTCTTTTCTCCTAATCCACTATGAAGAATAATAGATCATACATTGGGTTTTACTATGAAGACTATGGTCTTGCTATATTATAGGTAGTACATGAACTTCATGAGAGATTTTCTTGTGGTTAAAGCTTACTTTCCAGTAAAGGTGTATTTCTTTTCATAGTTGTGAACTTGGATATTGAACAAAATGTGATGTTTTTCATCCTTTATTGTTCTTTTGTGTTAGGATGGTGTCAATTATTTCATCTATACCACACATATATAAATTAAAATATTTGGAAATATTTGGGTTTATCAAGACTAAGACTCACATAATAGTATATTTTGTCTTGAAAATCCTTTATACCTCCATTGGTCCACATTAGGTTAGAATATTTCCATAGTATTTTAATGATCGGTTTGACCATATGGGTAAAATTGGTTATGAAATTGGCCATAAATTGGATTTGACCTAGGAAGTACCTTGTACCTTTGACAAATGTGGGAGATGGGAGATATTGGATGGATTTTATCCTATCAAGGTATATGACTAAGTATTTGTTTGACACTACATGACCTAAAATTTTTCCTTCTTAGACCATAAAAATGGACCTTTTGGTATTGAATAAAATGTGGAACCCTCTACACCTATATAATACTAACTTAAGATGTTCAATATGCTTACTCCTATATTTGAAATATATGATTAGATCATAAACATATATGAGTATTATATCATTAAAAATTATAGCAAATACTATATACATATCCCTTTGTAAGGTTTCCCCTATGTTTGATAGTCCAAATGGCATTCATTGATATGCAAATATTACCCATTTGATGGTGAAGGTTATTTTATGCTAGTGATCATATTTAACCCAAATTTAACTATACCTTAAAAAATATTAAGAAGGGGCAACATTTGCAACCTTGCCACCTTTTGGAAATCTAATTTATAATGGGTAGACGATAGTGATTCTTTAATAAATATCTATTTAGATTATTCAAATTAATGCAAACCTTATATCACCATTATTATTGTGTATAAGAGTTAAATTAGCAATCGAGGTGGAGTGTTTTATTGGAAACATATTTTTGGATCTAAAAGAGCTTCAAAATTTGTTTCATCATTCCCTTAGTTTTAGGATTCCTTGGTCACTACACTTGGTTCCAACTCAGTAGTATGTTCAATAAATTTTTGATCATAGACCTTAATCTCTTCATATGAATAGATAATGATGTCCTTGTACTTGCCATAGAGTTCTTTGAAAATATTAATCTCTTCTTGGGATCATAAGCAATAAGTTTTTACCTTCAGTGACCTTGACCTAATAGTAGAAAGAGGTCTTGATATTGAGGCCTCATTTCCATACAATATCCTCTAGGTCGAATAGACATTCTAAAGTAATTAATACCTTAGGAAGCTGAGTTTGATATAAATGTATGATCTCATATTTGGTATCATCCCCATAATCATTTTTCCCTTTGGCATGTAAGGCCTCTCTGTTCAATAATTCTATTATCTATAAACATTTATTGAATACCTATGAGTGATTAGAGTTATCATCATTGGTGAGGATAAATATTACTTCTATATTATTTGGTTTATTCCATTTATCCATATTGGAATCAAATATAGATACTATTACTACTAATTTATTTACTTTAGAATTCATTTCTCTAGAAATTACTTTGATATTTTATGTATCAATTTTTTTTAGGAAATCCTAAACCTAATGCTTATATTAATTCAAATATTTATTATTTGTGGAACATTGAGAACTAACTTAGTTTATAATTAACTTAGAGTTACCATATATTCTTAGACACTCAATCCTCATCTTCTTAGCTTTTATCAACTTGGTAAATAGTTGTTAGAGTATATTACATCATTTGGGTCATGTAAATGTACTACCCTTGGTACATAATTAGAATAGTAGATTACTTTAGGGGATAGTTATCTAGTTACTTAAAGTAATATAATAAATGCATAAATTTCCATATGCAAGGTATCCCCTTGTACAACTATGTAGAGTGTTGGCCAAGCAATCCATATTTCTATATAAAGAACCTCATAGTGAGTGATAAGATATCATTGTAGGTAGTAGTAGGTATACTGTATAGATAACCATATAGATTGGTGATGAATACAATATAGTTCTTTAACATTAGTTTTGAAGTGTTCATTTCCTCATTTCTACATTGTATCATTTTTTTTACTTTCCATTAATAGCATATTTTAGCATCTTACATTTTTGTATATTCAGCATCCTACGATTGTATTCTCACTTGGCATACACCATAAAAAACTAACAATGGTATTAGAGCCATGGTAGGTCTATAGGATTAGGGAGAGCCACAAGGGATCACTATTACTATAAGAATGAACTCGGTTACATATTTGCAAATTAGATCTGCCATTGTGCACCGTTGTATACAAACATCATCACAAGAGAGATAGTGAGGAGAATAAAATATTAGTTATAGAATTTTTGAGATTACTTTTGGCTAGAGTCTTTCCACAGAGTTGCAAATAAAATCATGAATACTAGGACTCAGTATTTGTTCCACTAGATTGAAAAATCAAATGGTGAAGATTCATCATTGACAATATTTAGAATCAGATCACTAATACTTTCTTACAAGAAAATGAAATTGAGGGAATCCCTAATGAAGAAAAAAAGGCCACAAAAGTCGTAATCCATAAGAAAAGGCCATAGAAGCCTTGAACCTAAAGAAGAATCCAGATAAGAGTCTGTGAAAGATAGGATATTGGTGATCTCCTTTGCTGATTAAAGACTTCCTCTATAAGAAGCTGAAGAAACCCATCAAATATCTCATTGAAGAACTTCCATCCTTAGAAGAGATATAAAAGGACTATCAAAAATTACTATTCTAGATATCCATGAATAATATCTCATTACCAACACTTCCATAGTTGAAAGTTGAAGGAAATGTCTCATCTAGAAGACCAGAGAAGCTGCAAGACTAAAGACCTTGGAGAGGTCTCAAGGAGAAACAAATAGAAGACTTGGAGAGCCTCATTGCAAAATTTGAAGAAGTCATCAAAGAAGTTCCTAGGAGAACTCATTGGAGAAATTCACTATAAAATATAGTGGAAGAACTTGGGATAATTATTGCCATTTGACAAAAATCCCAAAGGAAGAAGATTTGGCAAACAATTTATCAAAATTTAAAGGGAATATTTGTGAAGACCTCAAGACATTTATATTATTGAGAAGAAATTCATGTTTGAAGTTAGAACTCAGATAGAAGAAACCTATCAAATTCAATAATATTTGTAGATTTCCCTTCATAACTAAAGAAGTCAAATTTCAATGATAAGATTTTTTTGTATTCATAAACAAGACACTAAAAGGGTTCTTGAAGGATAATATTTCAATGAATAGATTGACTGCTAAATAAAAACAATCAAGATAACATTACTAGCTACAAGACTTCAGATTTCCATGCCATATCATGAAGAATTTCAAATCATCTACTATAATTTTAGAGTAGTAGACTAGAAGAATTCATAGCTATGAGAAACCACCATTATAGATAAGAAATTTGGTGAATAAACTCATCAAGATATTCATCATCAAAGGTAAGCAACTTAGGTGCAAAAGGTTCATTACTTGAACACTTAATTTAGATTACTACTAAACTTCATTAAGCACCTCATTAGAATTTAGAAGTTTTAAAATAAAAGGTTACATTTTAAGTCTTCAAAGAAAGTGCATAATATAGTTTTGGTTAATGTTCATTACCTGCACATTATTAGGATTTAGATACATTCTTTCTATTATTTAATTATTTATAAGAGGACTACATCAAGGAATTTGTAGTGATCATTAGTACATTTAAAAATACTTTTAGAGCTTATTAACAGGAGAAATAAGGTGATATTATTATAGTGCATTAAGTTAGAAATATTATTGGTTCATTGCACTATACTAGTTGTTCATTAAACTAGTTACTCTCAAAGGGTTATTTTATGTATTGATTGTTAAGATCAAGGATACAAAATTTTGTAAATATAAGTGTTTAAAGATACTATTCAAAACTCAATACTTGCAATATATTATGGCATAGAGAAGCCACGAAATAGGATCATATTCCTCCAAGGAGTGGAGAGGAAATCCACCATTAATATCCTTGAAAAAAAGCAAAAAATTGAGACTTGGTGAATCTCAGATTCAAGGTGCACTAAGAGCTCATTACAGGTAAAAAAAATAGTACAAAAATTACTCCTTCAAGGGTATATTATCTAAATGATTATTATCTTGGGTTCATTACTAGAATAACCAAGTGAAGGAGAGACTTGTATAGAAGATAAGACATAAATCAAACCTTACCTACAAGAAATAGTACAGAGAAGCTGCCATTAAAATCAACAAAAGAAGATTGAAAAAGAGAAGGTGCAAAATCAAGGTATTGTATTACAAATTGTTTTACATTATTCTACATCATAACATCTTTTCCATTGTAGGAAAGAGAATTTATTATGAGTTTCTTAAGGACACATCCTCCACAAGTGAGAAACATCATACAAGCGACCGTAGAGGAGCACTATCTAAAGCTAGAGAGAAGAGCTAACAAAGAGCTCTCATTACGATGTCTAAAAATACCCTTACAACCATGAAAGTAGGTGGTATCAACAATCGACCTAAAGAAATAAATATCACAAAAGGGTCATTGTCCATATATTTGGCCATCATCTATTGCACATTGCAAAGGAAGCATTTGAACTAGCATATTGAAAGCAAAAGCATAGAGTAAAAGAAGCAATACCCAAGATATTTCTTGGAGAAGATGTCCATTGAGAAGTAGCATTTAAACTGGTCCTTGGACCACAATATAATCATCTCTAAGATCCTAATATCTCCATCAAATCAATATCCAACCTACACTTTCCTAGAAGAAGCATTGAAGAACAAGAAATAAATAGATTTACATTGGCAAGGGGAGCATAAAGAAGAAGAGAGTGTTGGAGGGAAAATACATGCAGTCTGTCACTTGTCACCACTAATACGAAATAATCATATCATAAGCAAGTACTCAAATATTAGAATATTACAAAGCATATTTGATATGAAGGAGCATTACAGTAGTCTCATCTATGATCGCATACGCCACTTGGAGAAAGCATTAATTCTAGCCACAAGTGTTACTCAAGAAGGCATTGAAACTAGCCTCAAGCATTATGTAAAGAAGTCCCATAAATGTTGAAGCTCAAAATACATTTAGATATATATCAAAGAATAATTAAAAACTACCTCATAATTTACTCAAGGCACATGTTCCATGTAGTTATATAAGCATTCAAATCCAAGGTAAATATAAGAAGTGAAATTGAAGCAAAATTATAATGTTCGAGTGAGTAAGAGCACACTAAAATTGGAATCAAAGGATGTGGAAAGGACTTTTATAAATCAGCATTAAATTTTCATAGTGATAAGTGCCCATTAAGGAAGAGACCAAGCCAAAATAAACATTATGGAAGTCAAGAGTTCGAAGAAAGAGCATATAGGATCTTAGTTGGACAGCAAGGTCAAAGTAACATTAATACAATGTTTCATATAGGTACCGACCAACCATGAAAGTATGTAGAGCTACTCAAGGATGCATAGAGCATCAAGCCTTACTAAGCTAAAGATTAAATTTACTTTCTTTAATTAAAATCAGAGTTATAAGGTGATATAGACTATTGCATTAGAATAAAATTATCAAGAATTAGTAATTATCAAAAAAGCTTATTTAAAGGTATTGAATATTCATATTTACAATTAACCAAATAGGATATATAAGGTTGTCAACCTTGATTAAATAATTATTAAATTATAAATACCATTATTCTCTAATATTCCAAAAAATAAGGAGATATAACACATACTACTTCAAACTATATACATATAATTGGAATTTAGAAAATTAATCTATTGGAAAGATAAGAAAACCAATTGCCTACATATAGAGTTGAAATTAATTGGTAAAATTTGTCTCATACTCATTCTAAGGAGACAAAAAAAAATCCAACCATTAAAGCATACTTCATTGGACAAGATAAGGTAAAATTAAAAGGTTGATTATTCTCAAAATATTACAAAATCAACTTAGAAGGTGAATTACGAATATTCTAATTATTATGGAGATACAAGGAAGCCTACAAAACCTAATTACAAGAAAGGTTTTATCAAATTAGTTCACATCTCTTAACTAAGGAGAAATAAGGGATTCTACAAAATCTAAGACTTGAATAGTTTTATCAAACTAATTCATATACTCTAAACTAGGGAGCTATAAGGATGTCTACCTCTAAGAATACAACAAACAATAACATGAACAACACTATTAGAAAGGAAAGAGCAAATACCATAAAAATTGGGATCATGAATCTAATTATGAAGTCTACAGAAATTTTAGAGCTTACCTCAAAGGTGATTCATAGTGAAGCCTTAGAAGATAACTTTGATATTATCGAACATTATCTACATGCTCAACTCACTAAAGCAATTGATAATAGAAAAAGTAACATTCCACTCTCCTTAGATTTTATAAACATATTGGATATGGCATTACTTATATACAAATGTTACAAGAATACGAATGCAAAATAAAAAAGGATTGATAGAAGCTCTTAAAAAGAAAACATAATTGAGTGAATCATACTTAGAAAGATATTTCAATCCTCATGCAGTATTGGTACTTCAAGTTCTACTAATTCAAGATCTTATCATGAAGCTTTGAGTGTTTGTTTAGAAGCCTTTGTACATAGCAAGGACAAAGGAGGAAAATTACCTTTACAAGAATCAGATAACAATACAACCACTTATAAAAGTACAAAAATAGGATCTAAAGTAAAGGCTAAAGAATAAGAGGAAAAATAAAACCAAGCAGGCATATAGTGCAAGCCAAATACTATTCAAGAGAATATCCATATTGAAGACTAAAGTCTTCAATATCCAAATAATATAATACAGGGGAAATGTTAGAGTATATTACATCATTTGGATCATGTAAATGTACCACCGTTGGTACATAACTAGAGTAGTATATTACTTTAAGGGGTAGTTAGCTAGTTACTTCAAGTAAAATAATAATTGCACAAGTGTCTATGTGCAAGTTGTAAATGTGCAAGGTGTCCCCTTGTACAACTAGGTAGAGTGTTGGCCAAGCAATCCATATTTCTATATAAAGGGTCTCATAGTGAGTGATATGATATCATTGTAGGTAGTAGTAGGTATACTAGGTAGATCACCATATAGATTTGTGATGGATACAATGTAGTTCTTTAGCATCATTTCTAGAGTGTTTATTTCCTCCATTTTGCATTGTATAATTTTCATCACTAGGGTTATGCACAAGGGCGAATTTCACAATTTATAGTGAATTTTAGGATTTAACATTTTTTATTTTGCTAATTTTGGGACCCTAGAGGTCGGCCCATTTGCCCAAAAATTACGGAATTAATTTTTTTTAGGGTAAATTCACCCCGGTACAATATGTATTCCTGTCTAATATTCACCCTAAAATTATCCCACCCAATTTACCTCTTGTACCCCCATTATATATAGGTAACCCTAGAAGCGAAACTCATAGTCTCAAGATGACTGTCACATGATGACCAAAAAAATTGGTAGAAGTGAGTGAAAAAAGGTGACTGGCTAAAGCAACTGACATTGGGCGACTAACACGTCACGACTATCACAAGGTGATTGACATGCTGTAATTGTCACAAAGTGACAAACATGCTACAACTGTCACAAGGTGACTGACATGCTGCAACTGTCACAAGGTGATTGACATGTTGTGACTGTCACAAGGCGACTGACACACCGTGACTATCACCAAGTGATTGACATGCTGTGATTGGCACAAGGTGACTGATATGCTATGACTGTCACATGGTGACTAACATTGGGTGACTGACATGTCATGACTGACATTGGGCAACTGACATACCGTGACTGTCACAAGGTGACTGGTACGCTATGCTTGTCAAATGATGAATGACATACAAGGTCAATCATTTGCATTTAAGGAGGTTTTCCTATTATTTGGGCACAAATCTCAAGCTTCCTTAGATCAGATATTCTTTTGTCTTGAATAGTAGTTCTCTCTTTAACTAGTTATTTTCATTTTTCAAAATGATTTTCTTGTTACTCTTATATTTATATAGATAAAATATCACCTGTTGGCAGTGGAAAGAAAGGAGTCCAGTCTTCCAATTCTGATAAAAGGAGTATCCTCAAATACTTTCATAATATTTCAAAATCTAGTCAGCGATCAACATCTGCACAAATTGAAGGTATGAACATATTTACTCACTAACCAGTTAATTTTATATATAATGTCTTCATTTATTAAGAAGGGTGATATTTGATGGATGGATTTGTCCATTTTTTATCTATATTTTTTAAAAGAAGGTATGCTTTTAAAAAGAATAATGATAATGACCCTAGTATTGACCCTAGTATTATATCTACAAAAAACATTGTTGACCCTGGTATGAATCCACTTCCACATAACTACGATAATGAAAAGTCAAAATCTATCCCAAAATGATATTACTTCCTTACTACCATTGTTTGGGCCACTTTTGACCTATTAAATCATATCAAAACTTCATAAAAACACCACCATTAGATCAGGCCTAAAAAGAGCTTTCCAACGAGTACAAATATGCCTATGTTTGGATATATATTGATGTCTAAAACTATGAAATTATTGTTAGTCGCCATATGAAAGTCGCCATATGATAGTTTCCATGTGATAGTCGCCATGTGACAGTTGCCATGTGGTGACTGTCACAAGGCGACTATCACATGGTGAGTGACAATAATTGCTTAGTTTTAGGCATTAATATATATCCAAATATAGGCATATTTATACTCATTGGAAAGCTATTTTCAAGACCAATCTAATGGTGATATTTTTATGAAGTTTTAAGATGATTTAATAGGTCAAAAGTGGACCCAAATATGGTGGTAAGGAAATAATATCATTTTGGAATAGATTTTGACCTACTAAATCATCTTGAAACTCCCTAAAAATACTGCCATTAGATCAGACTTGAAAAGAGATTTCCAATGAGTATAAATATACCTATGTTTGTATATATATTGATGCCTAAAACTATGAAATTATTATCAGTCACCATGTGACAGTCGCCTTGTGATAGTCGTCATGTGACAATCACCTTATGACAGTCGCCTTGTGACAGTCACCATGTGACAGCCACCTTATGACAGTTACCATGTGACAATGGCGATGTGGCGACAGTCACAAGATTACTGTCACATGGTGACTGTCACAAGGTGACTGTCACATGGTGACTGTTACAAGGCAACTGTCATATGGCGACTGTCACAAGGCAACTATATCATGGTGACTAACAATAATTTCATAGTTTTAAACATCAATATATATCCAAACATAGGCATATTTGTACTCGTTGGAAAGCTCTTTTTAAGAACGATATAATGGTGGTGTTTTTATGAAGGTTTAAGATGATTTAATAGGTCAAAAGTGGCCCAAAATATGGTGGTAAGGAAGTAATGTCATTTTGGGATAGATTTTGACCTATTAAATCATCTTGAAACTTCATAAAAACACTTCCATTAGACCAAGATTAAAAGAGCTTTCCAACGAGTACAAATATGCCTATATTTGGATATATATATTGATGCTTAAAAATATGAAATTATTGTCATTCACCATGTGATAGTCGCCATGTGACAGTCACCATGTGGCGACTGTCACAAGGCGACTGACACAAGCGACTGTCACAAGGCAACTGACAATAATTTCATAGTTTTAGGCATCAATATATATCCAAACATAGGCATATTTGTACTCGTTGGAAAGCTTGTTTTGATACTGATCTATTAGTGGTATTTTTATGAATTTTTAGGATGATTTAATAGGTAAAAAGTGATCCTAAAATTATTTAATAATTGAAGTGCAAAATTTTTGAAAAATCGCCATATTTTGATAATTTTTTTGTAAAATTTTGAAAAATTCATCTCGATGTATATACACCTTAGGACTAGATTCACCCCAATTTTATATACACTTTGGGGTCGATCCCTTATGCTTAAACCTGTTCCTCATTTTCTATTAATAACATATTTCAACATCTTACATTTATGCATATTCACCATCCTGTGATTGCATTCTCCCTTAGCATACACCATAAAAAAATAACAATAATGATTAATATTTATCCATTTTGTTAGTGCAATTTAATAGCAATCTATCTACAAAATTATTTAATGTTCCTTGTAAGACAATGAAATTAATACCAACACCTATCCTATTTCTAGTTCTAGCACCTTTGAAATGTATCATCCAAGTCTTTTCTATGTCTTGACTTGATAAAATCAAAATATTGGATGTCTCTTATGTAGTAAGATAATACCTAGGCTCCATCTTGTTGTAGTCAACCTCTAGCTCTTCTTCCTAATGAAGTACACCAATTATCATGTCAATTTTGTTAGCTTTTAAGCCAGATTATCTTAGTTTCAATATTCTAGATCTTTGAGTAGATTCAAATATAAGAGCAATCAAAATATAATATGCTCAATATAAATAATAATAACATTCAAAATAATATCAAATATGAATGTAAAATGACCAAAATCATTCATGCAATAACATGAAGAACACTTACAGTATAATTGCTCAAAATATGCATATAAGTTATAATATTATTAAATATTGAATGTTTCATATAATATCCAAATCCTTACATACAATACATGGATCTTTACCTTTGATATAAATCCATACAAGATGACTCTTCAAGTATATGACTATTGATTTCCATATGATAATTCTCACATGTCCTTTGGCCTCTCATCCTGCCACTTTGTATACATGACTCTTGACTCTCTACTTACATGTACATTTAACACTATGAGACTTGAACTCTTCTACATGACATGTGTACATCTTGCATATAGATACTTACATAATAAAACCATACTCCTAAACTTATCTAAAAAGTATAAAATAATGTAATATTTTCTAACACCCCTTTAAATCACATTATTTGGTATGAATAACTCTTGATGTACATATATGACTTTGAAATATTTGATATTTGTTTCAAACAAGATATTTTGTAAAAATATTTGCAATCTTATCTTGAACAGGAATATGTTTTAGCTTAATGTGATGATCCTAAACATGATCTATAATAAAATGGCATTGAACTTCAATGTATTTTGTTATTTCATGAATCATTAATTTTTTTTTTTATTAATTTAAGCACTCCTTGATTATCATAATTTATTACTATAGCAATTGTTTTTATTCCCATATCTAACAATATTTATTGTAACCAAAGTGTTTCACTTATTGCATCTTTTATTGCACGCTCTTCTACTTGTACTGATGAAAGTGCTACTACAAGTTGTTTCTTACTATACCAAGAAATAGGTCCTGGCCTAAGATAGAAAACATATCCTAATATAGATTTTCTATCATATATAGATATTGCATATTTTAAACTAAATATCCCTATAGATAAAATTTGTCATCATTATTTTTGTATTTTAACCCATATTCTATAGTCTTGTTGATATACTGTGGTATTATTTTTGTGGCTTTTCAATGAATTTGTCTAGGTTCCTACTTAAATATTGAAAGATAATTTACAAAGATAATATTTGGTCTGGTATTTCCAATGAATTTCTTTGGGTTCCTACATAAATATTGAAAGATAATTTACAACAAAGATAATATCTAGTCTAGTATATGTTAGATATAGAAGAATTCCAATTAATTGATGATAGATAGTAGCAGAAAATAGATATGTCTCATCATATCTAGATAATTGTAATCCTTTTTTCATTGGTGTCATTTTTATTTTGACAAATTTCCAAACCAAGATAGTAATGAACTAGACATAAATTTGTCATTTGAAAACCCTTTTCCAAGTCCCTTTTAACTTTATCTATCAAAATTTTTGAACTTTCTATGATTACTATATCATCAAGATACTATAAGTATTATATTTTCTAGTCCAACCCTTTTGTATAAATATTTGGATCTGATGTAGTTATTTTGAAATTGTGTTATAATAGATGGTTATTAATAATTATGCACCATGCTCTCATTGTTTTGTTAGACCATACAATTTTTTTTTAACCTACAAACCTTATGCTCTTTTCCTTTGATAAAAAATCCCTCTCAGTGGGAATATATACTTTTTTTTCAATATTACCATTGAGAAATGCACTCGTTGCATCCATTTGATGAGGTTTCCATCCAAGTTTTTCTGCTAATGAACAAATTGTTTGAATAGTGGTCATTCTTGTTGTAGGTGCAAATATTTTATTCATAATATATTCCTTGTGTTTGAGTATAACCTTTGGAAACTAATTATACATTGTATTTTTCAAGAATACCATTTTATTTGTATTTGATATTATATATCAATTTACATCCTACCACTTTCTTTCCTTGTGGTAAATAAAAAAAATTCTATGTTTTAGTTTTTATTAAAGTTGTATATTCTACATCCATAACTATCTTCCATTCAAGAAGTCTTAAAGTAGCTTGTGTAATTGTAGGTTTCGCTATTAAAATAATTAATCCCATATTTATTCTTGTTAATCTATGTATTTGAGGTCTTGTATTGGTAATATTTGGCATTTGTTCTAGCTTTGAGTCTTTATGTATTTTTTGTATGATTTTGATTATTTCTTTTGAAATGTTGATATGATTTCTAGATTTTCAACTTATTCTTTTGATTTTGATTCTTCACTTGAATATTTCTCTTCATATGAGACATTTAGAATTTATCTTGTATTAATCCTTTGGTTTTTAATAACATTTTTGTTTCCTTCATAAAAAATTACATCTCTACTGATATAATTTTTCTTTAAAATTGGAATAATTATTATGTATGTAGTTGAATCATCATCATAACCAAGAAATATTTCACAAATGGTTTTATCATCTAATTTTACCCTTTTCTACTTTGGAACATGCACATATGATTTACAAAAAAAGTTATGATGGGGGACGGGAAAACGCAATCACACAATTCCATAAAATTTCATTCATTAACTAGAAATCTCCTTTAAATAAACAGCCCGTAGGCTTTACAATAACCAACGCTCGACTTGGTTTTCTCTAACTACACTCTTAGTGTGTTCTCAAATCCCCATTCTATTACAATTCTTGGGTTTTTATAGAGGCCCTGACCCTCTGTCACAAAATGGTGGAGTACTATATAATCGCTTGCACCTCAATCCTATGAGTCATTATTTCACTCCCACTACAATCGCCACCTGACTCCCATTCACTATCGCACTTACTCTCGAACGTCAACTCGACGCTATGAGTTTTCAACCTGTTCACGAAACTGCCAACTGCCACCTAGGTCAAATGCGGGAAGATGCATTGATGAGCTGTCTACGTGTACTTGGCCTCTACGTGTCGTGCGCGAATGGCCACCATGATCTTTAGGATCCTCTACAAAGACTGATGCTTCGATTCCAGTGGCTATAAATGTGCAACGCACTTTTTGAGCATGAAACCATGCATTTATGAGGCACTTAATTGCCTCGAGAAATACCCATATTGAAACGTGCACTCTTTTCGAACCACGAACCAGTTGTTTGTCGTGATATCATGACATGTCGCAATACATGACATTTTGGCCTCCTTGCACTCCTCCCTTTTGGTCATGATATCATGACATGTTGCGATATCACAATGTTTTCTCTTCATCTCGCCTTTCTTGCCTTTGGGTCACGATATCACGACATGTCGTGATATCGCAACATCTTCCTCCAACGCTACCTTTCTTGACTTCAATTCGTGATATCGTGACATGTCACGATATTGCGACATTGCCTTTGGATGCCCCCTGCTTTCCTGCTCCTTGTCATGATTTTGCGACAGTCGCAATTTTGCGACAGTCGCAATTTTGTGACATGTCACAAAATCGTGACATTCCTAAGTCTTCCCCCTGGCTATCTGCTCCTTGTCACAATTTTGTGATAGTCACGATTTTTTGACATGTGAAATCATGACATTCCCAATTCTTCCCTCGGCTGCCTTGCTTTTTGTCATGATTTCGTGATAGTCACGATTTTGCAACATGTCACGAAATCGTGACATTCCCAATTCTTCCCTCAGCTGCCCTGTTCCTTGTCGCAATTTCGTGACAGTCGCGATTTTGTGACATGTCACGATTTTGCGACATCTTTTCTTCACTTACTCTCTCCCCTGTTTTGATCATGATTTTGTGACATGTCATGAAATTGTGACATTTTCTCTACGCACCTTCTCTCTCCTACTCTGGTCGTGATTTCACATGTCGTAAAATCATAACATTTCTCCACTATGCCTTCTCTCTCCACTTTGTGTTGCGATATCGTGACACTTTTTCTGTCGCGATATCACAACACATTTTTCTCCTTGCTTTCTGCTTCTTGTTCTGTCGTGATTTCGTGACACGTCACGAAATCGTGACATCTTTCCTCCTTAGCCAACTTTACAAAAGTGGCCCTCCTTCCACTGGATGCTTCTACATCAGGTGCCACTGGATGCTCCTGCATCAAGTTCTTAATTGTTCTTGTTGTTGCATATTTTCTACTTTCCACACTTAGTATGTTACTTCTGCTTTTTATGCATCCATATAGAAGTTTTCTTATCTCTTTCTACATTATTCAGGTTTTATTTAGCTTCATTTTGACATCTCTAGTTTATTCTAGGTTTAAATATGATCTTTGGATCTTTCTATTTTTTCTTGTAGTGCGCTAAGATTTAGTTGTACATTTGCTTTTGCACTTGCATTCTTGGAAAGCATTTCCTATATAAATGCTTTCCCCATTGTAATCATATATAAATGTTAAGGATTATATTGAGGGGATGCTCTTGCTCATATTGAGTATATTTTACTTCATTGCTCATTTTCTTTCATGCAAATAAGCTAATGTGATTAGTTCTTATGTTTTCATATCCTAGGATTAGATTTTACTAGTTTGTATTTCATGTTACTAGTTAAATATTACATGGTACTAGAGCTAAGATTATCCTAGGGTAATCTAGTTTATTGAGTTGTGGACATTGTATACCCTGACTTTGCCCTTGTTTGGAATATTTGTGATCAAATTTTTTCTTGGATTTGTATCTTGGTGAAAGTTATAGGGATTCACTATGGGGTGCACATATAAGGAGCTACATGCATAATTCAAAGGGTCACCATGATATTAGATTTTTTTAACCTAGATGGACCTCACAATTGGATCTAGAGTGTGCTAAAACCATAGAACTAACTATCAATATATCCCAATTCAACAAAGTCACCCAAAGCACCTTCTATTTTTGCAAGATTTAAGCTATCATATGGATTTTTGTACAATTTTTGCAATGGTCATCAAAAAACTACTTACTAGAATACCATCCTTAGAAAAATGCTTGCCACATATCACACAATCAACAGTGAAAACAATCAAATTTGAGATCACATTCTTCCTAGTTAGCACCCACTTGGCTTGTTAAGATCCTACTAAGACCTCAAGGATGTTGAAGTATATTTAAGTAAAAAATTTTGAACAACTATCTCCCTATCAATAGCTCCAAATCAAACAAACTTTTTTTATTTTGCTTAGAATTTCAAAAACTTTGTAGTAATATATTCTATTTTTTTAGTTTGAGAAACTATACTTTTTGTATTTTTAGTCTTTTCTTAGTAGTTTTTTAGTTACCAATTTTGCAAGTTTTAAGAGTTCATAACTTTCAAACAATAGCTCGAAACTGAGTACCATCCTTGTTTAAAGTGTTTATTTTTTGAGAACTTAAAAGTTAAAGCATTTTGTTTGCAAAAATTCTAAATTTTTACTACAATTTCTAGCCTCCTTCACCATTTCAAAGGTATAACTATAAATGCACTAAGTTATAAAGTGTAACAAACTATAAATTTGGGGGGTTCTTCAAATTATTGATCAAGGAGGGTGTTTTTGTGCTGTGAGTTTACATTTTCACTTCTATACACTATGGATTCTTCCTTAACAGTTCTCACTCATAATTACTTCACATTGAAAATCAAAATTACATTCAAGTTAAGATAAAAGGGATTATTCATAGTAATTAATGGAAAGTAACTAGAACCTATTTATGGTAAGGATATAATTAAGTGGTTAAACAAGTGTGACATGGCATTAGGTTTTCTATGTAGCTGCATTTCATTTGATCTCATATTTCATGTGGTTTCTCTATATTCTCCCATAGAAATTTGGAAAAAACTAGAAAAACTCTATGGGCAACAAGATGAACTTAGGGGGCATATCTTAGAAAATGAACTCATAAGTCTAAATCCAAATGAATTTGATGACATAAGTGAATTTATCACTAAGTGCAAAATCCTTAGGTGTCAACTTAAGGATTGTGGTATTGACAAGTACTCTCAATTATTCCTAAGTGCATTGTCTAATCATGGGCCAGATTATTTCATATTTGTGTCTACATGTTATGTTGTTAAGGAAACTAATTGCACTACCTTCACTGTGCCCTATTTTTATGCCTTTTATGAATAATTAATTAAGTAATAGGACAAAATTATCCAAATGGATATCCTTAAATCTTCCTAGCCTCATGCTCTAGTTGCTAGTCAAGGCTACAAGGATAGAAATAATTAAGGGAAAGTAAATAAGCCTAACAAAAAGTCAAAATATATTAAGGAAAATGGTTCATACAGATAATAAAAATCTCCTTCTACACCTAGGTGATGATCACTCTTACACATCAAAAAGTAAAAAACCTAGGAGAGAAAGACCTACTTGTGGTTATTGCAAAAAATAAATATGCAGAGTCCAAATGCATGAAGAAACAAATTGATCAACTTACAAAGCTTCTCTAAAAGAATAACATCAATCCTTATTCATCATCAAACACTAAGGACTTAACTTTTAAGAAATATAAATAAAAGGGAAAGGCACTTTTTGCATTAGCATATTCATATTCCAAAACTTGGGTTATTGACTTAGGAGCTTCACATTACATATCTACACATTTAGAGGAATTTTCTTCCTTATATTCTTTCAACATAACTCATATTTTGATAGGTGATAACACTTCATTTGGTATTAGTAGGAGAGGGTCTGTTAAGTTTCTGGTGGTACATTCAATGATGTTCCTTTTGTTCCATAAATTTCAACTAATCTTATTTTCAATTTATTAGATCACACATACAGGGATGGGAAGAGAATAGAGTGCATCCTAAATTCAGTGGTTATAAAGGAATTAAATAGTGATGCAATAGTGGTTATTGGAAAGATAAATTCTCAGTATATATTGTATACCTTCTCATAGTTTACACTTAATACTTCTTCTTTAACACTTTTGACTCACACCAATAATGTGAGCAAATTATGGCATGAGCGGTTTGGCCATCTTAACTACCACTATATTCAACAATTGAGTACCAAAGATATGGTTTTTGGATTTCCTAGAGTGCAATTTTTTGATGGAGTTTGCCATGGATGCATCTTGGGAAAACATCCACAAGAAAAATTTGACAAAGGCAAAGCTTGGAGAGCTACAAATTTACTTGGGCTTGTTCATAGTGATCTCTCAGGTCCCTTTCTAGTACTTTCTTTCAACAAAGCAAAGTATGTATTGACCTTTCTTAATAAATTTTCCAAATTCACTTGGGTACATTTTTTGAGAAAAAAATGTGAAGTGTTTGAACATTTTAAAGACTTAAAAAACTTATAAAAAATAATCAAAGAATTTCATACAAAAACTTTGCATACACAATGGGTTTGAGTATGTCAACCATAAGTTTGACCAGTTTTAAAATTTTGAGAGGATTGAATTGCAATGGATAGTATCTTATACCCATCAGTAGAATGGGATTGCAGAGACAAATAATAGCTCATATAAAGAGATGGAAAAATACATGATCCAATCCAAAACATCTATCTCAACAATATTGGGTAGAAGCTATAAACTATACCAATTACATCCATAATAGACTACCTCATAAAATATTGAAGGAGGTTACACATTTTGAAACTTGTACAAATAGAAAGCCCAAGGTTGAACACTTTAGAGTGTTTAAGTCTTCTACATGGACCCATATACCAATAGAGAAATGCACGGCCATACAACCTCAAAGTAGGACTTACATATTTTTGGATATCTAGACAATATCAAAGAGTGTAGACTACTTCATCCAACTAATGAGTTGTTCATTGCATGGATTGTTTGCTTCGAGGGAGGTGCACCTAATAATTATTATTATACTCCCCATATCTCTTCATCAATGGATGTTCAAATTGATTTAGATGATTTAGATCAGCCTTTAGATAGTTTAAAAATAGAGGTTCCTTCTTCTAGAAATAACTCTGAGGATGAACCATCCTCACCTATAAGCCATTTAAAGGGAGAAGACATACCTCCTAGCTCTCCTTAAATTTTTGCTACAATGTTGTTATGGGCTTGCCATACACTTCAATGTATAGGAAATTTAGTTAGATATACTTTTGACTCTAAGAGGACTCAACCTTAGATGATTGATCAAATACATACCTATCTAGCTCAAGTTTCTAACCCACAAACATTTAGGGAGGATTTAGGTATTACTGATTGGGACTCAAACATGGAAGATAAGCATGATTCATTACTTAGGAATCACACTTGGGATTTAGTCCATATTCCTAAGGGAGGAAAGCTAGTTCTATGCAAATGTATGTATGGAACTAAGTATGCACTAGATGGAACTATTGAAAAATATAAGGCAAGATTTGTTGCCAAATATTTATTGCAATTTCATGGTATTGACTACTTAGAGACTCTTGCACTAGTTGTAAATATGACTTCCATTAGACTTTTCATTGCTATAGCTACCTTAAAACATTAGGAGTTACATCAAATGGATGTGAAGAGTGCATTTCTTCATAGAGACGTGCATGAGAAGATCTAAATGGAGTAGCCATATGGATTCATTGAGAATTCCTCGTTATTGTATCACCTTTGAAAATGTATCTATGGCCTCAAGCAAGCCCCTAGGGCATGGTATACCAAGATAGATTTCTATATTATCTCACTTGGATTTTCTAGATACCATTCTAACCCTAGTGTCTACATTCTACATTGGGTATATGATCTTCTACTTCTCATGCTCTATGTTAATGACTTAATCATTATAGGGATTTATTCATCCACCATTCATCAATTAAGTTTGTACTTCATGATTGGTTCTCTATGAGTGACTTGGGTCCCTTACATTACTTTATTGGAATTTAGATATATCAGTCCCTATTTAGGATCAACATTGCATAGTACAAGTACTTGATAGATCTACTCCCCATATTTCACATGGTTTATTGCCATCCAACATCTACTCCATTTCTTTCAAGAGTTAGGCTTGTAAAAATTGCTCTACATCTATATTTGATACCACATTGTATGGAAAACTGATTGAGAGTCTTATTTACCTGGCTAACCTAGACCTAATATTTATTATATTTTTGGTATGGGTTCTCTATTTATGCATTGACCACATAAGCTTCATTGGAAAGTTGCCAAATAGATTCTACATTATATTCAAGGTACACTACATTATGGCATTTATTATTTAGTGGGCACAAAGGTTGAGTTGGTTGGAATCACATATTCAAATTGGGCTAGCAATTTTGAGGATCACGAATATACTTCAGGCTATAGATTCAACATTGGTTCTAGTATTACATGTTGGTCAAACAAGAAGCAACATACTATTGCTCTTTCATATATAAAGGTAAAGTATCATAGATTTGTTAATGCAAAAAATGAGACCATTTGGTTATTACATATTCTTATTGAGTTTGACATTATAATCAAACAATCTTTAGTTATTTATTATGGTAAATAGAGTACTATTGACATCTACAAGAACTTGATGCATCATCAGAGGATAAAATACATCAAGATACATATGCATTACACCAGGGATCTTATTCAAGAGTAGATCCTCAATATTTTGTATTGTCCCACAACTAATCAGATAGAAAATATCTTCACCAAACCATTCACTAAGAAAAATTCTTACACTTATTTGCTTGGGGTTCAAGAGGGTATCACTTAGGGGGGTTCTTATACCTCCTTCACTTCGTTCTCTCTCTTAGGGAGAAGATTTTACGCACTCTATTTTCTCTTTCTTTGTACTATTGAGAGACATATTGTATTGAAATCATTGTGGCACATATACCAAGACTCACATCATATTCTTCCCTAAAATACACTTATGGGGGGTGTTAGTACATATTTTCTACTTTTTGCACTTATTTACTTATGTTTTTTATGCGCCTATTTAGAATCTTTCTTGAATCTCCTACATCATTCGGGATTTTTTTAACTTCATTCTGATATCTCTAGTTCCTTCTAGGCCTAAATATGCTCTTTGGAGCTTGTTATTTTGTCTTGTAGTGGGCTAAGCTTTAGTCCCACATTTTTGCACTTGCATTCTTGGAAAGCATTTCCTATATAAATGATTTACCCATTGTACTCATATAAAACTATTAAGGATTATATTGATTGGGTGCTCTTACTCATACTAAGTTTATTTTGCTTCATTAATAATTTCCTTTCATGCAAATAAGTTTATGTGATTAGTTCTTAGGATTTCATATCCTAAGCTTATCATTTATTAGTTTGTATTTCATGTTACTAGTTAAATCTTACAATTCTAAAATTGGTTCTTGTCTGAGCATATTTCTTCAAAAGTAATATTTTAATATTTTTGTAGGGGATCTATTCTACATGTGCACAATTGTTTTAACAAATTCTACCCTATATTGATGATCAATATGAGCTTATTTTAACATTCAATGAACCATTTCTATAATAGATTGATATCTTATTTCTGTAATCTCATTACGTTGAGGTGAATTTTTTGTAGTAAGTTATATTTTTATACCATTTATTTAAAAAAATTAAATTATTTTGATATAAATTCATCACCTCTATCTTAATGAAGATTCTTGATTGCTTTTTCTATTTATTTTTTTAAATTAATTGCTTGAGTTTTTTAAAGCAACTAAATGCTTCATATTTAAGTTTCATGAAATACACTCAATTCTTTTTGGAATATCATCAACAAACCATTGAAAAAATCTATGTCCTCCAACAATAGTAAAGTTCATTGCACCACACAAACCTATATATTAACTTTATGGTTCTTGAGCTCCATAGTTACTGATTTCAAAAGGTATTCTATGTTGTTTCTCTACAAGATATTTTAGACATACTATATATTCCCATGCTAGTTTTGGTAAATCATTAACCATTTGATTTTTACTCATCTCATTTAAAGAGGATGCACTTATATGTCCTAGTATTTTATGCCATAGTTATTTTGCTTCTAAAATGCTTACTAATAGGGCTATATTTTATAATGTATCTAGAGAAAATAGACTATATTTATATGACCTAGAAGCTATGATTTCCCCTATTTAGAATAAGGTATTTTTTATTGTTGATAATATCGAATCCAACTAAAATTTGATCCATTGATTGAAAAACTAAATGGATATTAGTAGTTAATCCATGTACATATAGTACATTATTAATTATGCCTTTTTATTTTAATATATTGATTAAAAATTTTCCTACTCATTTGATTTGATAAGTCATACTATCTACTATAAAAATTGGTTTTTCATATTTTTCTTGAAAGGTAGTGAGCCAATTTTTATTTCTTGTCATATGCCTATTTTCTCTTGAATCAATATACTAGTAGTTCATGATTAATTTGATATTGAAAAACATTTATCTCCCTATTTAAAAAAAAAAATTATTCAAATTTCAAACTAATTTTAAAATTTCCTTTTTGGAGTAGAAAACCTTCTCTGCATCCTGACAAATCCCCTGTCCCAGATGGATTTTCTCCTCGATTGTTTCAAAACTTTTGGGATATAGTGGGTAGTTATGTTTGTTATACCATTAGAAAGTTTTAATCCACTAAAACTATCCCCCGTGGATTCAACACAACCTTCATCATCGTCATTCCAAAGAACCCAAATGCTAAATACATGACTTATTTCAGATCTATTAGCTTATGTAATGTGGTCTACAAAATCATCACAAAGGTTGTTGCTAATAGATTGAGATATATCCTTCCTTCCATTATTGATCCTTACTAGGGAATTTTTGTTCGTGGTAGATATATCCTTGACAGAGTCATAACTATCCATGAAGGTCTTCATTCTGTTCAAATTTCAAAAAAACATGCCTTTGTTTTGAAATTTGACATGAATAAAGCCTATGATAGATTAGACTAGGATTTCCTTGTTTTAATTCTCCTAAAATTTGGTTTCCACTCTGACTGGGTTGAGTTAATGAAAGGGTGTATTTCCACCCCGTGGTTCTTAGTACTTGTCAATGGATCCACTACTGGTTATTTTTTGAGTAATAGAGGTATCCATCAAGGAGTTCCCATATCCCCCTTGCTATTTATAATTGTTGTTGAAGCTCTGGGAAGAACAATAAAAGTAGCTTGTAATATCAATCTCATTTTAGGTATAAACTCTGATTCCATGACTAGGCTAATTTCCCATCAACAGTTTGTGGATGATACTATCATCTCATATAAAGCATCTATCCTTGAAGCTAAAGTCATCAAGAATATATTATTGTTATATGAAGATGCTTTTGGGCAAAAAATAAAATTTTGCAAGAGCAAAATATATTTCCTAAATACACCCATTCAAAGACAACTCAGGATTTCTACCATCCTTGAATGCTCAATTTCTCCTTTACTTGCTAATTATCTAGGACTTCCTTTGTTCTTAGGAAAAACTGATGCTTCAATGTGGAACAATGTGATTGAAAGGCTATAAAATAAATTGGCATGTTGGAAAGGCAATCTCTTATCTCAAGTTGGAAAAATTAACCTAACATATGTGTCACTTCAAAGCATTCCCATATACTTCATGTCTGTATTTAAATTTCTAGTAGAGGTTTGTCATAAAGTAGATTAGATTCTAAAAAACTTTCTATGGCCAGGATCTAAAAACAAAAAATGATTTTACCTCATTGCTAGGGATAAATTCTATAGGCCGAAGCAGTCTAGTGGGGTTGGCCTAAGAAGGATTCACCTTTTCAACTTAATTTCTAAGCAGGACTAGAGGCTAATTTCAAAGTATGGTCTTGATTGGATTACTATTGTTTAGTGCAAATATTTATAGGATACTTATTTCTTTAGTGTTGATTTATCCTTGATAGGGTCTTGCTTCTGTAAATCCATTTTGCAAGTTATAACTCTTGTAAAATAGGGTCTACTATGGAGACTGGGTGATGGACATCAATTGAATTTTGGAAGGATAAATGGCTCCTCAATTAACCACTCATAAATATTCCTAGATTGGCTATCCTTAAGGACTATATTAATACTATATATGGATCAAGAGTTTTAAATTTCATCTATTCCCAGGATGGTAGGAAGACTTGGAAGCCTTTTTTCATACCTACTCATCCTGAGGAAACTAGAGAACTTCAATTTCTCCTAAAATCTTCAATCATCCCCTATGGGAATCCTAAGGATAATTTTGTGTGGGAACTTACTGATACTGGAGAATTTCCCGAAAAAACTGTTTACCATCTTCTCCTACCGCATAAGGAATCCTTAATTCCTTTTAATATTTTTTGGATCAAGCTACTTATTCCTAAAATTGCCTCCTTTTTTTGGGTTGCTATCTAGACAAAAATCCTTAATATTGATAAATTATTGAAAAGAGGGTTACCCACTCCTAATAGATGTTTTATGTGTTGTTCTGATTGGGATTCCCATCATCACCTTTTTCTTAGTTGTCCTTTTGCTTATTCCATACTCAATAGCATTTTTGAATGATTCCATATTTCTTGGGTTGAACCTTTCTCCATCTCTAATATTTTCATTCAGTGCCCCAAATATTTTAGAAACCTTCACATCAAAATGTTATGGTAGTTTTATCTTCATCATTTCATGTGGCAGATTTGGTTGGAAAGAAACCGTAAAGCATTTTCCAATATCAATAAAAACTCTGATTTTATCTTCAACAAGATCCTTTTGTTTGCTATAGAAAATGCTACCCTTAGCCTCCTACCTTCACAGCCTACTTCCAACTTTGAAACCTCTTTAGTAAATGCTCTTAAATTCCCTATTGTGAACAATTCTAGTTCATATTCTACTTCCAATAGAGATCATTCAGCTTGGATTTCTCCTCCACCAGGATGAATAAAATTGAATATTGATGGTGCTGCAAAGGGAAACCCTGGGTGGTAAGGAGTGGGTGGCATCATTAGAGACAACAAAGGTAGGTTCATCCTTGTCTTTGCTGAATTTTTAGGGATTTCATCAAACCAAACTGCTGAAGCGCGGGCTCTATGGTGTGGCTTGGTCTTAGCCAAAGATCTATCTAGAAGGATTCTTTTTTAGGGTGATTCTCTTACCATCATTAATTACCTCAAAAATTCTAAAATCCCTTCATGGAAAATAAGGAACTACATTGAAGAATCTAAAAATATTAGCAGAAACTTTAAGGATATAATATTCTAGCACACATTCAAAGAAAATAAAAAGCTACTAATGTCCTTGCAAAATTTGGGACCTAAATCACTGATTTGATGACTTGGAAAACTGATACTCATCGATGTTTGGCACAAATAATTTATCAAGAAAGTTTGACTTTAGGCATCATTTGTGTTGATGTGGATAAAGTTATCCATCCTTCGGATGATCCTCATGCCATCATGTCTTAATTTTCATACCAATCATCCCTTGCATTTTCAGCCTGTGGACTTCACGTGATTATTGGTCTTTTCAGCCTTGGATGTTAGGTTTAAACTTTTCAAAATAGAGTCTCTAGTGCCCTCCCTCATCTCAAAAAAGGATGTTGGTTATCCATACTTCAAATAAAATAATGTGGTGTCCTTACCCGTTGCAAAAGCTACCAATCCTTAGTCATCACCCTTTTCCATATTCCCACTCTGTCCACCCACGTCATAACCCTCCCGCATGTCTCACCTCATGTTTTGTTGTACCTCCTTGGTATTTCCCATTTGTGGGATTTAGGTTTATATTCTCACATGATCTCATTCAATGATTGAAATTATCGTGTCCACCAAGAGTGATTTGGAGCATGCAATTTTTCTTTTCACTACCCTAGGCGGCACTTATGCTAAGATTATCATCATTTTGATGTGGTTCTTTTCTTCTTGGCCATTTCATTTTATAATACCCAAGTTTTAAACTTCATTCATTGCTATGTCGTTAAATTGTTCATACAAAATTTATCTTACCTCTGTGTGGTCATCATGTCTTTCGTTGAACCTTCCAAGCCCTGTTTGGACTCTATTTCTGAGGATATCCTTGATGGTAAGGGTTTTCTCCTATTTTTTTTTTTAGATTTGAAGATGAAGACCCCAAAGCCATGATGGTGTTCATGGATACATGGGACAATTGTCAGGTCACCATCTACAACAAAACCTCTCCTTGATATCAAAATGCTTATGGAATTGACTGGAAAACAACCTAAAGGAAGATCAATTAAGAGAGAGAAGCATATTTGGAATGCTGAATTGAAGGACGTCAAGGACAAGGAGCTATGTAGAAGAGCTCATCTAGGCATGCGGTGAGATGAGTTTTCTATAGGGGAGCATCCTCAAGCCTATTATGGAGTATGTGATTGTGGATAATTCTAAAAAACATCTTCGTAGTTTTCATTTCTCATTTTATAACCATTTCCATGATGTAAGTGCAATTAATATTCCTTAATTTATTTTTAATTCTATCAACTATACCATTGAGCAATGTAGGGAGAAAAATGGATCAGAATTACCTACCCACCGTGACCTTTTCAATGTCTTATTCAAACATTAATTAATTCACTACCCTAAGGGCATTGTTGTGAGTCCTCCCCCCAAATACAAATAGAGCCCCCTAAAACCTAGTTCATCCCAAACCATACCCCAATCCTCTTGTACTCCAATATTATCCACCAAGAAACAAAAAATTATTGAGTCTATCTACGAATTATGAAAGAGAGCAATAATTGCATCGCTTGAACCTAAAAGTGAGTATGAAAAAAAATCCTTATGCTCCTCCATGCATCTGAGGAATAAAGCCACGTTGAAAGAGTCTCTGATCATTGATTCAGAAGAGGAGGACAAGGAAAACCATGATTATTGCATGCAGGTGTTCATCAAGTCTGTGACAAATTGTATTACCCACTTTTTTAACTTGTGCAATGCTCTTAATTTTTTATTTTTATGAAGCCTTTTACTAAAGGTATGGGAGGAACTCCTACGGTAAATTTGAAAGAGGTTGTTGTCAATCCTGAGTACATCCCTACAAAAGATAACACTATTAATATGGACACTTTAAATGTTGGTCTCCAAGATGTTGATGCCAATCCTGGTCTTGAAGGTTAATTGCTCCCACTCTAGCCTGGAGAGTTGCTGTTCAAAATTTTTGATGCTTAATGTTCTATGTGGCTTTTTGGATCTTCTATTTTGCCTAAAATTTTTGCTCCTATTACTGGTTGAGGATAGCCTTAATGTTTTTTCCTTGAAGGATGGACTTTGGTTTGCTTTTCGATGCTTCTTTGGTATTTGATGCCATTTTGTAAATAGTTTTTGGGGTCTTGTTAAAACCAATTTGATTTATAAATATTAATATATTTAATTTATAAAAAAAAAGAAAACCTTCTCTACAAAATTTAATAAAAATTTCAAAAATAAAAATATTTAATTAAATTAAAAAAATTAATTGCAAATAAAATTCAATATATATTTTTTCAATAATGTTGAAATCCTTATAACTCCCACCTAAATATAATTCTCTATGTAGTTGAATTTATTTTAACTCCAACTTATAAATTAGTATTCCTAAGTTTCCAACTTATCTTCACTTGGGACTTTTAAACTTCATCACCAAAAATAATTATCAAATTATATAGGTAAGTCAGCTTACCTTTTTCCTCCTTTTCATGTTCACCAAAATGCATTCTAGTTCTAAAATATTTACTACTGTAACAAGCTTTAATTACTGACAGATTCAATAACCTTGATCAACACCGCTCTCATATGAAACATTATAAAATTATTTAATGTATAATTTAGGTATTACTTTCTAATTCTACTAGCTAGCCTTCCATCCTCTTTAGCTCATCATATTAAAAATGAACACGTATAGAGAATGAGACTTAGATGATACTCTTTATCTTCATGATGGAGCTTAGGTTTCTATTATCTTTGGATTTGAGATAGCACTCAGGTTATTGCTATATTTGACATTGACATGGCACTTAGGTTATTGCTATATTTGGCTTTGAGATAACACTTAGGTTATTTCCATCTTTGGATTTAAGATGACACTCAGGTTGTTGGTAGAGAATTTTGCTTGTGAAGTTTTCAGATGCTTAGTGAAATGGTTCTTATATAGTTCTCAAGTGATCAAAATATATCCCATGGCCTAGATTGATATGATTGGCTTATTCTATCATTTGGACTACATAGAATATGTGTCTTTAGTTGGCCTAGTTCTTCTTGTCTAATTCTCTATCTACAATTGACTAAAAACTCAACATTCATGAAACTAGAATTTAATTTGTGCCTCTTAAATATTTAATTTTATTTTTATTATCTTTTAAATATTTTGAAGCTTCTTTTATCCTCTTCTATCGGCCACCTCGACAAGCGAGCTAGATGGCGGGAGTGATCGCAGGCCCATCACTGGCCAGGTCAAATCGACCTGCCAAGGCCTAGCCAACCGTGGGGTCGATCGGCCATGACCGATCACCAAGGCGATCGACGATGACTGACAACCCACAAGGCCCACATGGTTTTTGAAATTTTAGGTCGTAGCTTGCAAGGCCCACGATCCTATGGCCATCATTGGCCAATCGAGATCGAGCCCCCCCCATAGACCAGCCAGTGGGATCATCCGGAGGGCAGGAGCGCCCTCCCGATCCCACGTGGCAGTGGTCCACAGGCTGAGCCCGGAGGGTAGGAGCGCCCTCTAGGCTCATCGATCGAGATCGGTGATCCTCCCAAGATCTGAGAGGGTAGGAGGCCCTTCGCTCCTAGGGATCTGAGCCCCACCATCGAGATCTGAGAGGGTAGGAGCACCCTCCGATCCCTGACCACCTCGAGATCTGTGAGGGTAGGAGGCCCTCCGATCCCAGTAGATCTATGACACGTGGTGAGATCCGAAGATCTTTGGACTGCACGCACCCTAAGGTGCTGACCTAGACTACTCCTTGGCATGCTGACCTGGACTACTGCTTGGCATGCTGACTTGGACTACTGCTTGGCGTGCTGACCTAGACTGCTGACTAGGTGACACGTGGCACACTGGCCACGTGCCACCTGGATGCTGATTGGACAGATGACTGACTTAGACCTAACACATGGTGGACAACCACCGGATGACATAGATGACGAACAACCCTTTGGCACCACGTGGCGGCATCCAAAAGGGTGGGGGGACCGACACTGATTGCCCGCAGGCAATCACGACACAGTGGGGTGTTGAGGCTTTTCAAGCCTCCTGCATCCCCCTGTGGGATGCATGTGGGATAAATCCCACAAATCCCACAAAGAAGCCCATCGGCTTCTTCAATACCAAGCGTCGGGGCTTCAGTTCCAAGCCAACCGGCAGCTTGGTTGGCCAAGGCGGACGCCTTGGGCCAAGCGGGTCGCGTGTTCGAGCCCGCGCGCCACCAATAAGCAAAGGTTTTTTAAATAATTTGGTTTTTTTATTCAAATTTTAATTTTTCTATAGTTTTAAAAGCTCATTAAATATTTTTTTGATCTTTTTTATAATTTAGTAAAAATTGTTGAATAAAAGTCAATTTTTAACAATTTTAATTGATTTTTTTTACAATTTTGCTTCATTATAAAGAATTTTCATCTCTAAAAACTATTTTTTAGCCTTTTTGAACTTAGAAATTTTCAAAATTAAACCAAATTATTTTGCACTAAAAAGTTCCATAGCAATTTTGTGTTTTCTCCAAATTGGAGATAAAAAGACATAGGAACATTTTTTTTGCAAAATCTAAAGGCCTTCTTCAACATTTTTTTTGCAATAAATCCTCAAAGTTCTATAGTTTTCTTCACACATTTTTGGAGATAAAAAGACATAGAAACTCAAACTTCTATTGCAAAACAAAGAGATTTAAACCATTGAGGAAGAACATAGGTCATTTTCTTTGCAACAAAAATAAAAAATTTGCTTTTGTTTTCTCCTTCACAAAGGAGATATAAGACATAAAATTGCAATTTTTTGTTGTAAACTTGAGAAATATTTTGAACCTATTTTTTTGATCCTCATGCTTGAGTGTTGAAGACAAAAACCAAAGTCGTGTGTCGACTGGTCTGGAAGCCTTTCAAACGCGGGTCGTGTGTCGACTTGTCTTGAAAGGAGAGCTCAAATTTTTCAATTTTGTAAAAATTAAGGGGGATAGAAGTCATATTTTGTGATTCTATTTTTTGCAAAATTGTAAAGAGAAAGGGGGGATATTTTTAAAGCAAGAAAGGTGCATTCTCGATTGTACTCGACACCTTTTCTTAAAAATTGACTATACTAGGTGCATTTTCGGTTGCATCCGACACCTATAGTGATAATAATTTGGGTTGCTCTCTTGTTTTGATTATTGCACTAACAATCATGCTTTTTGTGTGCAATTAAACAATCATATAGAACATTGAAGAAGCATTTCACAAAACCCAAACTTCACTAAAATCGTGCTACACCTTGCACAGGTTAAACAAAGTCAATTTTTACACCCCATCAAAAGGTCAAAATCCAAACACCTTGATTCACTCTCTTTGTTTGGCTTAATTTCCTCAAAATTTCCATCCTTCTTGAAGGGTGTTAAGGCAGGTGCCATTAAATATCCTAGAGAGCAAAATCATAAGTCTTTCAAAACCTACCCCTTTAATTTGCTCTATTTGTTTGGCTTAATTTCCTCAAACTTTTCATCCCTTGTTAAGGGTGTTAAGGCAGGTGTCATTAAATATCTTAAAGAGAAAATTAAAATCTTCCATATACTCTTTTGAGGGTATACTGCAAGATAAAATCATCTTAGTCATATCAATTTGAAACCTTCACCATGGCCATGATCAACAAGTATCTCACTGAGAGCCAACTGCTCAAAGGTTCAAATTATTCTACCTGGAAAACTAAGATGAAGGCCATTTTAACTGTAGAGGATATGTGGGAAATAGTGGTTGGCAATGAGACTAGACCCACATCACCTGGAGCAGATCAAACAACCTATGATAAAAAGGATAAAAGACTTTCCTTATTGATCTTGCTAGCTATTACTGATGATATCCAACCTCATATCAGTGAAGCTAAAAATGGTAAGGAGGCATGGGATGCCTTAGCTACCATATTTGAGGGAAAGAATCAATCAATGATTCTTAACCTTCAAACTCAACTTCATACTCTTCATATGAAATCTGGAGAAACAGTAGAGCTATTCCTCTGTAGAGTGGCAGAATTGAAAACAAAACTGCAATCTTTAGGAGAAAAAGTAGAAGACCAAGTCCTAACCTCTATCATTTTGAGGGCTCTTCCCGACTCCTATAGAATGTTGATCACTTCACTACAAGTCTCTGGAAGGACAATGACTTTTGTAGAGTTGGTAAATATGCTTCAAACTGAGGAAGCTAATCAACTCCAAAGAGATGAGGCATCCAACAATGCCCTTTTCTCAAACAGACAAGGTGGAAAGAAAAAGTGGAATCAACAGAAAGGATCTTCTTCTAACAAAGACAAGGGTAAAGGCAAAGAGATTAAGAAGAAGAAGAAGTATTGTAAAATTTGTGATAAGGACACTCATGAAACCAAAAGATGTTGGTTTAAGAACAAACCGCCCAATGAACAAGGACAAAATAAGGGCAAAGGCAAACCAAAGAACAAGAACAAACAACAACAAGGACATGTTGTTGTCGCTGAAGATTCTAGTTCGGACTCTGAACGAGCACACAAAGTGCTCATGACACATATAGATTCCCCTCAAAAGGATACTATTTGGTACATAGATTCAGGTGCTAGTAAACATATGACTGGCGATAAGTCCTGGTTTGAAATATTTGAGGCTCGAGAAGGTAGACCGGTAACCATTGTTGATGATCAGACCTATCGAGTTCAGGGAGAAGGAAATGTTTATGTCTCCCTTCCAGATGGAGAATGTAAGATTCAAAAAGTTCTTTATGTACCAGGATTGAAAAATAATCTCTTGTCAGTTCCACAAATCCTGGACAATAACATGAATGTCAATTTCAAAGTGGACAAAGAAAAGAAACGTTGCTTTATCACTCAGAAAGGAAAAAGATAGCAACAGGTTCATACAAACATGGTTTGTTTGTCTTAGATGCAATTACCTCCACACATACTGCAATGGCAGTAACCACAAAAGAGGCCACTTCTCTATGGCATAAGATATTTGGGCATCTAAGTTTAGGGTATTTACTAGAACTCAGTAAATATCAAATGGTGAAAGGACTGCCTACTCTTTCATCTACTTTTCCAGTGTGCTCAGATTGCTTGTCAGGAAAGCAACATAGAGTACCTTTTGAACCTAGCTCCTTTCGAGCTAAGGTACCTTTGGAGTTAGTTCACACAGATTTGTGTGGTCCTATGTCTACTAGTTGTGGAGGAAAAAGGTATTTTCAATTGTTTGTAGATGATCACTCACGAAAAATGTGGGTCTTCTTCTTGCAGTTGAAGTCCGAAGCATTTGACTATTTTCAGCGAGTTCAAGAAGCTTGTTGAGAAAGAATCTGGATGTTTCATAAAGACCCTCCGTTCAGATCGAGGGGGGGAATACACATCAAAAGAATTTTCCTCATTTTTGTAGAAACATGGGATAAAAATATAGTTAACAACAACCTATTCTCCTCGGTCAAATGGAGTTGTTGAGAGAAGAAATCGTTCCATTATGGAAATGGTTCGATGTATGCTTAAGGGAGCCAATCTTGAGCACATTTACTGGGCTGAAGTTGTAACAACTATAGTATATCTTCTAAATAGGGCACCCACACGGGCTCTTGAAGGTATGACTCCTCAGGAAGCATGGAGTGGAAGGAAACCCTCCATATCTCATCTACGAGTATTTGGGTGTAAGGCTTTTATGCATATACCTAAGGAGAAAAGAAAGAAGTTAGATGAGAAGACCCTACAGTGTGTTTTTCTTGGATATGATGAATTCTCAAAAGGCTATCGGTTGATAGATCCATTCACCAAGAAAATACATGTTAGTAGAGATGTAGTGTTTGATGAAGCTTTCACATCTAACACTACATCAGTATACCTGGAAGATGAGGAGCAACAACCACAGACTCCTCCACAATAGAAAAAGCCTCCAAAATGGTATACAAGTACTATGAGAGATTCCAAACTCACTTCACCTCCAGATCTCACTCTCAATCATCCAAAGACATGAAGCATGTCTCGACAGAGAACGACAGAAGCATCTACTTCAGTTGATGATCTTTGTGCAGATTTTCAAGAGCTTTCTGTTGATAGAGATTTAGAAAGTGGAAATGATATGGAAATTGATGAGGAGAGGGTTTACATGTCTTCATATGATGAAAATGAACCTTCTAGAGTTGATGAAGCACTTAGTCAGCCTCAGTGGAAGGCAGCTATGGATGTTGAACATAAATCCCTCATTAAAAACAAAACATGGAAGTTGGTCGATTTGCCTAAAGGAAAGAAGCCCATAGGCTGCAAATGGGTTTACAAAGTCAAATATAAGGCAGATGGTACCATAGACAAGCATAAGGCCCATCTTGTGGCAAAGGGCTATGCTCAAAAGGAAGGCCTTGATTATGAGGAAACCTTTGCACCCACAACAAGGATGACCACCATTCGAGTTCTTTGTGCTATGGCAACATAGTTCGGATGGAAATTACATCAGATGGATGTAAAAAGTGCCTTTCTAAATGGTGACTTAAAAGAAGAGGTGTACATGACTCAACCTCCAAGATTTGTTGAGGAAGGCCATGAGCAACAGGTTTGCAAATTGGTCAAATCATTATATGGGCTAAAACAAGCCCCAAGAGCATGGTACATCAAAATGGATAGTCACCTACTGCAACATGGATTCAAGAGAAGTCCATCTGATGCAAATCTCTATATCAAGAACACAGGTTCTGAAATAGTGATTCTTGTATTATATGTAGATGATCTGATCATCACTGGCAATTCAGAGAACTTGATTAATGCTGTGAAAGATGACTTGAAAGAGTCATTTGATATGACAGATCTAGGACTTCTCCACTACTGTCTTGGTCTTGAGATAGAACAGAAGAAGAATCATCTTAGGGTGACTCAGAAAAAGTATGCCAAGACTTTAGTAGAAAAATATCGTATGACTGATTGTAAGCCCAAAGCAACACCGATGGAATCAGGGCTTTAGTTATCACGATATGATGACTTACCACAGGTAGATGGCACGCTATATAGACAGATGATTGGAAGCCTCATCTATCTGACCAATACTAGACCAGACATTACTTATGCTGTAAACTATCTTTCTCGGTTCATGCAGGAACCAAAGGTCTCTCACTGGAAAGCAGCTAAGAGGGTTCTTCACTACATTCAGGGTAGTGTAGATTATGGTCTAGAGTATAAGAAGAATAACTCATTCTTCTTATAGAGTTACACTGAATCTGACTACGCTGGATCCATAGATGACAGAAAATCAACATCAGGATATGTATTTCATCTTGGATCTGGTCCTGTCTCATGGCATAGTAAAAAGCAATAGGTGGTTGCTTTATCTTCAATAGAGGTAGAGTATCATGCTACACGTGGAGCTATGTGTGAAGCGATATGGTTAAGTCGCATCTTGGCTACCATGGGCCTACCAAAGAAACTTCCTATTCACATGTTTTGTGACAACTCAGGTGTTTTGAACTTGGTCAAGAATCCAGTACATCATGAACGTACAAAGCATATTGACACAGATTGTCATTTCATTCGTGATGAAGTTCCTAAACACAGAATCAAGCTCCAACACATTCCCACCGATGAACAGGTTGCTGACATCTTCACAAAGGCACTTGGACGTGTCAAATTTGAACTGTTCTGAAGTAAACTTTGTATATCAAAGTAATGTAATAAAGGGGGGATGTTAGGGTAAAATAGGTAGTATATTGCATTATACTACATAGGTTATTACATCTACTTTTCTACCATAGGAGATATTTACTATTCTATGAATTACCTCCTAGTTAACTAAGGTTAATAACTAAATATCTTATGATATTTAGTTAGGTTGTTAGAATAAATCTATTTCTAATCACTGTTAGCGCTTCTAATGCTAAGTGGTTAAATTATCTATTTTGTAACCTACTTAAGCTTCTAATTTGGAAGCTATTCGTAATGTTCATTTGATATTATTTTGGCTAATATTTTGTGCATTTTATATCAATTGTAACCTTATAATATAGATAGTAGATTAGTAAATGTACCATTACATTATCATCTTGTATGCATTGAATTGAAGTAAGTATTGATAACTCACTACTCGATGAATCAGTTTCATCTTATTCCCACTTCCATCAAAGGTAGGTAATGCTTTCATAGTTGTTCAAGGAATAGGAGAATATGTCACTAATTTTTATGGTCCTTGGTAGCTTTAGTTGGGAAGTTGGTTTTGTATCCTAGAAGATGTACCAAGAAGGGGATTGACCATATTGTTATTTCATATGTTTATAAGAATACATTATGTAACCATGAGGTGGATATCAAGTGTACTAAGGATATTTGTATAGAGGATAATAAGACAAGATAATGAGGTGGTAAATTTTGATAAACCCATTGTTGATTCAAAGGAGACTACATATTTATATTTGGAGAAGGATATTGTAATCCTTGTTGGATTATCTACTAATATGGAGTAGGTGGTCTTGCATATTTTTTATTCCTAACTAGATGGAGGTAATGTTAGTCCACAAGGTTTTCCTAAACTATGACTTCATTTATCCAATTAACATGGGTATCTTAAACAAGATCTTATATTTAATTTAGAAGGACTTTCCCTTAAGATTTTTTTATTGGATTTATATATTGACCTGGAGGAAAGTTGAAAACATTTGATAGACTAAATCTAGGTGGGCTGTGCTTAAGAAGCACTTGTAGGAGGTATATTTTGGGCACTAGATATAGGATTTGGATGCATGCTATCAGTATAGTATTGAATTCTAAATTTGACCAAGTTTGGTTTACTAAGGTGGATGAATAAATTATTTTTTATAGTCCAAGAAATCAAATTTTGAGGGCATAATATTTTGTATATAGGGTTAGCTATAGGGATTTCACCTTTCAAAGAAACATGATTAGACATTGGAATCTCCTTAATTTCTTCATTTAGATAGAACCATGTGATAATTTTTTATTTTTCTTTGCCTTTGTCAATTCTTTAGTGGTATGCAACTATCTCCATCAATTGATGTTATTTTCTAATTTTTGGTCTTCAAGCATGTATTCATAAGCCTAGATGTACAAATCTACATAGACATAGTTTTGAGATTAAAACTTAAATGTTTTTAAAAATATTCCCATGGAGTGATTCACCTATAAATTGAAGGATTTTGCTTACAATTTTAGGTAATTCACTAGTAGTTTTGAACTTGGAAAATTTTAAAGTTGAAAGGGGTCCAAGTGAATTTCTCAAAATAAATTCCTCCAAAACTAGAATAACTCACTCTCCAAAGAAAGAGTTATAAAGAATCTCTTTAATTTCATCGTTTATATAGAACCATGTGATAATATTTTATTTTCCTTTGCATTTTGCATTATTTTAGTGGTATGCAGCTATCTCCATAAATTGATGTTCTATTTCTAATTTTTGGGTCTTCGAGAATGTATTCATAAGACTAGATGTATAGATCTACATAGACATAGTTTTGGGGTTAAAACTTGGAAATTTTTAATTCCCATGGAGTTATTGACCTATAAATTGAAGGATTTTGCTTACAATTCTAGGTAATTCACTAGTAGGTTTGAACTTGGAAGATTTTTAAGTTGAAAGGGGTCCAAGTGAATTGCTCAAAACAAATTACTTCAAATATAGAATAAATCACTCACAAAAGAAAGAGTTATAAATAATATTGTCTTTCTTACTGAATTGATCCTCATCTTGAGAGGAAAAAACTTGTCAGATTTAATTTTGTAAGATTTTACTATTTTTAAAATTAATCACTCATTGAATTAATAAAATCACTCAAAAACTTGATCCATGGAAATATTGATTGAAATTTTCCATTAAATGCTTTCTACCCATAGTAGATATAATTTCAATATCATATCTAAGGTTCAATATGGTTGTTATCATTGAATTTGTGAATTTTTCAAAATTTTAAAGTTCATATCAAAGTTATCATTTAAAAATTGAGCATAAATAAGAAAATAATGAATTTTAGGATCAATTTGAGACTGAGGTTTATAAATCATCCCTAACCTCAATAAATCACTCTAGGTTCAACTTGTGAAAATGTAATATATGTAAAAAAAATCACTTTCAAAATTAAATAAATCACTTATAGAATTTGAATTTAATAGTTTCTAGATGATTAGCTCAAAATGGAGCAAATTGCTTAAAATTTGAAGAGAATAACTTCTTGAAACTTGAATTTGAAAAATTCACTCAATCCTGATCCAATCACTTAATCCATGATGAATTTTATCAAAATTAGATAAAATTTGATGAATAATAAGGGTGAGTCTCAATGAGCATACCAAAAACTATGTCGAACTAAGCAACTATATTGATTTTTAATTAATAAAATATGTGCCAACTTTAGCTTTATTAGAGTTGGAAGGGACTACAAATGACTCCTCCCAACCTGTCATATCACCACTATCCCTATGAAATCATCTCATGCTAACCTATACTAAATGCATGAAAAATAAAGCACACAAAAAATATGCATAAAAGATTAAGAATACAAGGGAGTCAAATTAAATGTGGGTTTTAACTATAGTGAGAAAGTGTGCCTGATCAATCAACACATATAATTCAATTAGCATAAATATTCTCCTATTAAGAAAAAATTACCAAGTGAATAACAAGATGGACAAAATGGCAATGCTTAATCTCTATACACTTAGCAAACTACAAGGGTGGTGCCACTAATTGAATGCTTATGTACTTAATAATTTATCACTAATATCATGATATCAAAGTACAATGTGGGTCTCATAGAGTGTATATTTGAATTAGCATGGCCAAAAAATGAATATAGTGGATCATATGGCTCTTATTTATAGTTTGAATTTATCCTTGAGTTACCTAGTGTGAGAAATTATTACTCCTAGTAAATGTAAATATTTGGGGGAGCCTTTGGCAAACCAACACACCACAAAATATTTCATGCCTTTCATCATACCTCTGACAGGGTTGGCAGGATTCTAAAATGACTTAGTGCACCACTATGTGCCAAAATGTCACTCTAAAATGATTCTTCATGAGGTATTGCATTTAATGTTACCCCTCTACTATCTATCAAGTGATTCATTCTACTTAACATGTGAATCACTTGCCTTTTGTAGCAAATCGGTAGCTACCTTAAGCAATTTGATCCTACAATCCAATCGAACACATTTGCAAATAAATCAATACCTAATTAAAAGTTTCTACAATCAATCAGATTTTAAGACAATTGAAATATGTATTAGAACTAGATAATTTTTAGAGGGTTTTGTAAGGCATCCAGTGCTTAACCCCACTATCTTGTTCTCCTTCAAAATTAAGTATTCTAAGGTAGTGATGAGGCACTACAATTATCAAGATATGGCATTTATTATTAAAGCTAGCACAATCTTGACATATAAAGATTACTTTGAAGAACAAGAATACTTTAAGAAAACTAAAGAAGGTTCTCGTTCTAGAAAGAATAAAAGTAATCTATTGCTGCACCAAAATATGCATGAGAAAGATAATAATACCATCTAAGAAGAAGCATAAAAAATGTAAAATATATCTAATAAAATATTATCCTTTCCAATAGAAATAAGAAAAATGCACCAACTTGGAGAATTCCAATGCAAGATCCAAAGGAATAAGTGCATGTATTCATTTAAATATATATTTATTTAAACCTTTTCAGTTTTAATAATTTTATGATCGTTATGGAAGAGGTCTTATACATTGATTTTGTTATGATTACCAATTCATAAAAAGAAGAATCATGACATGAGCATTTTTATAAAGCACTTGATTTTCAATTGAAATTAATACATCCAATTAGAAATATAAAATATGACCCATGGTGTTATTTTAAGTCCAATCATAAATTCTACTTTTAAGATTGTTTTATGGAATAATATTTTCATCAATGTAAATGGTTTATATTCACTCATTTTATATTATCAACACTATGTAACACCATTCACATCATGTCACAAGTAGTTTTCTCCAAAAATTTATATAACTAACAAGTTCTTCAAGCAATGTAACAAATAAGTTGAAATATAAAACACTATTTTTTGATAAATTCATCTTGACACATTGGTGTAAGAAATTATATTCCTTTTTTATTTAATGTATGAAATTAAAATGATGATAAAAAAAGTTTATCAATATGTACCAAAGGCAAGTGATGTAAGAATTTTTTTTTAAAAACAAGAAACCCAAAAAATATATATACTAATTCCAATGGATGTGAAAATCATGAAAACTACAATAAAATTCATATGGAAATATGATATATTCATGATAAAGAGCTATATCATGTATAACTAAAATTCCATTGTATCACAAACACTATATTATTACTAGATAAATTTGGATTATATATAGAGGTAATTCTAAAGTGATTTTATGAAAATAAATTAGAATCATAATGATTATTTTATATCAATAGAAAGAAGAAGTCAACCTAAAAATGGTTAAAAATACATTTCAATGCAAAATTTGAGTTCATGTTAATTACCAATCATCAATAAAATCAAAGAAATTAGTAGTATTCATAAATCAAATATGAGGTTAAGTTGTTTCAAATATTGTATGGTCCTCCAAAAAGTTGTGTGAAGCACTAGGCGTTCAATCCAAAGCATTGTATTCCATTGTGACACAGAAAGAAAAAGTACATGTTAACATTCATCAAGTCTTGTGAACTATATAGAATAGTGCAACAATGTAATTACATATTCTTAACAAGTGCATAAAAGTGATAAGATAACAAGAAATATACAAAAGAATTCCCAATTTATTTCATAAATTATTCTTGATATGAACTTCATTATTTTTTATTTGGTAAAAGTGCTTTTATAATATGTTAACAAATAAAAATAATAAATTATGACATTCACTTGTATATTCATATAACATGGGATAAATAAATTAAAAAAAATTGATTTCAAAATGATTTGTATCTATGAATACCATCGTTAGTTTGAAACATTTAGACATTAAATATTTTATAATGTAAAATGATAAGAAAATAAATATTTTATTTAACAAATTAGAATTCAAATTTGAAAAAAAATTCACTCAGAAACAACCAATTCTAATAAAAATAGTTAGTTTTAGATAAAAAAAAAAAGACTTGTCATTACATAAGTTAGGTAATTCAATGCCTATACATTAGCAAGCAGTACGGAGATTCATGTAAATATACTAAACAAAGTTCTGGCATTAAGGAAAAATAGAGAAAGTAGACCAAAACATGGAATATGGTATTGAGATTGAACATTATTTGTATTTTATTGGTCATATTTTTTATTTTGGTGGTGGCCACAAGGGGTAAACAAACTGTGACCACGAGGGAACCATTACATAACATATCCACAACATGTGAGGCGAGAGATTTGAACCTGGGCCTCTCAGCAACTAGAGAGGTTTAACTACCCACTTGCTCTCCAACTCCTCCACTTGTATTTTATTGGTCATATATAATAATATGATTTTTAATTATTAAGAAAGACATAATCCATTTGTTTAAAATGAGTGAACCATTCAAGTATATACTTCCCTTCCATAATTTTACCAACTATTGTATGCAAAACATATTTTATAATAAATTTATGTAAAAGAGTAAAATTATATTAAAAAAGTTAAGAACCAATTAAAATAGTGTTCTTTATGACTTATGATTCTTATATTTTAGATAGAAGGAATGTTTTAAAACATCTTGGAACTCTTATTCAAAATTTGGGCCAAGAAAGATGATTTTTTGGATTAAATAGAAGTTATGTACAATATGAAATTCTTTGTTCCTCCTTATAACTAAAATCAAAGCTTGCAGATATAGTTTATGAAAACTATTCTTTTTATAAAATAATAGTGTAACATTTTTTATAAATAGGATTAAAAAAAAAATATTTTATTTTTGATAAGGTGGATCAAAGGAGTTTTGAAAGGACCTCCAAACCTTTACAAAAATAAGCTAACCCCCAATCTGAGTAGGAAGAAAAAGAGAAACCAAACAAAGATCAACTAGAAAATACGAACCATCAAACCAAAACTAGACAACTTAGAAAAAACTAAACTGACAAACCCACATAGGGATGAAAAAACAAGGCACGCAGGCCCCAAGACAAAGCAAAATAGACAACAAGCACAAAGAAGAGACAATTAGCTCAGAAGATCCAAAATACAAGAATCCAAGTTCTAGACCTACTGATTGGGGGATGATTTTATCTAAATTCATTATCTAGGATTGTAAGGCCATTTGGAAATTTCCTCTCGATATGGAGATCATGTTGAAGAAGACCTTGGTTTACGAGGAAGTTCACAGCATTATTACCTTCCCTAAAGCGATGATAAAATTGAACTTCTTCCAAATTTTGAATCATTCTCCTAACTTATTTGACACAGTCTAGGATAGAGTTTGATTCCCCTTAATCATGTTTTTATATTCAGAGATTCTCCTTCTATAATCAATTTTCTACAATTCACCATATCCAATTGAGGGACTCCTTGAAATAATTCCCCAAGCCTTAGCAAAGTGGTTGGTTGGGTGACCTAATATTTTTGCGAAGTCAAGAAGAAATTTTCAGTTAGAGTTCCTAAACAGGTCCCCTACACTAGCCGACCTTGGATTCCCTTTGGATGCTCCATCAAAATTTAATTTCATCCACGCTGGTGGAGGGGGTTCCCAAAATATTTATAATCTGTTCGATGCCACTCGGTCTACCACATTCTAAGGTTGAGTTGAAAAGCCCAATGCTCGCTCCAGCCTAATTTCCTTATCACAAGTTATCTTGTTTAGGTTTAAAGCTTTGACATTTTCCACAATGTCTACAATTGCCCTCAATCCTCTCTAGAAAATAAACATATTTAAAGGCTCACGAGACATTTTCCACAATGTCTACAATTTCCCTCAATCCTCTCTAGAAAATAAACATATTTAAAGGCTCGGGAGACATTTTCCATAATGTCTACAATTACCCTCAAAGAAATACATGACTCTAAAAGACAAACATATTTAAAGGCTCAGGTGTTTCTTTCCTTCCAAATTCGTCACCATAAATGAGGTAACCTGAATTTCCAAAAATGGTGAAGGTGAAGAGAGACAAAAGGAGATGTACATTGGTCAACCAAATCCTTCAATAATTTGGAGAGATCCCAAGACACTCTCAGCTCCTTAAAAAATAGATAGAACACTTCAAGGTAAAGGAGCAGCGGGAAAACATGTGTAAAGGGGACTCCAACTCACTGCCACACATGATGCATGTATTCAGAATATTTAGACCATGTTTTTGGAGATTATTATACCCTAAATGGCTAACCAAAAAAACACATTTACCTTAGAAGTAAGACCTTTAATCCAGACATGATTTATAGAAAAGCCATGGATCAATGACCTAGTTATCTCTCCAAAAGTCTATGGACTAAACATCCCCCACGATCCACCTTAAACCTTTACAAATATCCGTGCCACTGCTAGCCAAGTTATACTAGAAGGTGGACCCCATCAATAGAGATTGGATTTTTAAGAAATTATTATCATTGAGGAGGTACCTAGCCTTCACAATTTTGACCCAACTGGTATTATCATCCTGAACCAACCTATAAGATTGTTCAGCAATTAGAGCTCTATTTAAAGTTTTCAGCTTCCTCAACCCTAATGGTCCTTTTTTCTACTAAAGAATTGATCCCAAGCCACCAGATGAAATCTCTTTTTGTCCTCTACCCGGAACAAGAGGAATGAACGTTGGATCTGTTCAAATTTTTGTAGAACTTTCCTTGGAATCATGAAGGATAAAAAATACATCATAATATATTGCAGAGTAGCTTTGACTAACATAACTTTCCCAGCTTGGCTTAAAAATGCCTTTCCGATGCTGCAACCTAGAATTTTTGCAATATTTCTCTAAGGGTCTGTCGGGGTGTTAAAGAAGAAAAAACATGTTTTTTCGAAAATTCACTTTATGGCCAAAGACTTTCTCAAAATCTTCCATAATGGATTTGACCACTTTAGCTTGAGGAATCTAAGCCAAAAAAGAGAGTAAAGTATCATGGGCAAATTGATGATGATAAATAGGGTTAATTGAGTAGATAGGCTTCAAGCCTTCAATAACTAGATTAGCTCAAATAGCCCTGCCAAGAGCTTCAGCCAACAAGATAAAGAGATAAGGCGATAAGGGATCTCCTTGGCCAAACTCCTTACAATTGCAAAAATAACCAGATGGAAAACCATTAATAATAAGAAAAGACCTTATTGAAGAGATACAAGATCATGAAGTCAAATTTATGAAGAACAAGAACTCTGAATAGGACCCTGTCATATGCCTTGTTCATATCTCAGACATTCCATTTTGTATATGGTGATAGAATTATAATAATTTAATAATTATTTAGTATGTATAATTTTTAAAAAACTTAAAAACATGTCGAACTCATATCATTTGAGAATAGATTTACACTAACCGATATAAATCATTTATTTTCTTATCTAAAATATAATACAAAATAGCAATAAGTGTTTTCAATTAGTTTCTTATCCTTTCATTCAAAGTACCTGGCAGGCTGCTTTTGGCTACGTGACTTCACATGATAAATGTGAAATTACAAGCAGGAGCAGGCATGATATAGATCGGAGAGTTCCCACCACCAAAGGAGCTTTACAACAGCATAGTCTAATATAAACTTTTTATTTGGTAAGGTACGTGAATGGTAAACTTTGAAGCATTGGTTTTTGACCCTGAAGTGGATACTATATTTCAATGGATCTGGATCTCCAAGTCTAGCCCATTAAATCTATGACAACAATGTGACTGCTTATGAAATAATATAGATATTTAATTGTGAAATAATATAGATATTTAATTGTGAAATAATATAAATATTTAATTGTGATCGATGTATTTATAATTGGTGACTAATTTTTTTTAAATAGAAGGTTTTAAAGGCGTCTTTACAACTTAAAAATTATCATGGATATTTTGTATATAATTGTATTATATAATTCACCTTTAATACTGTTAAGTGGAATTCGTTAATGATAATATTTTTATATCAACTTATAGAGGTTATATCAATAACACTGCTTACGAAATCAAAGACAAGATAGGAGGTTTTTTCTTGTCCAATTGAATGGTTTTCACCATTTAAATATACTAATGTAGTATACCAATGTTGTATATTAATAAAATTCTTAGAGAGGTTTTAAAAATCAAGGGTTAAAGTTTAATTAGTGAGAATATTTGGTTCACAAAGAGTTATTAGGGTTTAATTTGTTTGTTTGTTGTGATAGTATAAATTTTTACAAAATTACTATGTATTTTATTGAAATATTATAGTAATGCAATCATGATGTAATAAGAAAATTAGAAAATTATAAAATTAAACCCATATATCCAATTAGAAAATTATATTATTATGCATGTTTTCAAGTGTCACTGTTAGTTCTAAAATATATCAATTTTTTATATTGCTTGAAGTAAAGTGACCAGACTTGTTATCATTTGGTTGATCAAAGTCAACAAAAATGATGAGGATATGTTACAAGATATTTCAAATGATTAGAACAAGGTTTGCATATCTTGATATTCATGATAAAATTTAATCATTATTAAAATTTATGACACCTCATAATGGTTAAAAAATTCCAATTTTGTAAGTATAATTCATGATACATTATCATCCAAGTGGATAACATGTTTTTTAAATACTTATTATCAATTACATCAACATTTAATAAATGTTAGATCAAATACAAGTATTTGTATCTTGTCACCGACTTGAAATTTTATTAAGTAGCTTGGCATCATACTCTAATTGAGCATCACTATAGTACCTAGATCCAAGAATAGTTATGGATAGCATTATCCATCCTAAATATGATATCAATTCCTATAGTTCCAATTTTGGTAGACAAATATTTGTCATGAATCAATGTCATGCCCCATTCTAAATATAAATTTTTCATAAGTAGCATATTCACACATCCAACATTAGTTTTTGCAACATGTGATAGATCAATCTATTGGGTCACATTTCCACTTACCACCACAAGAAGACACATGAACTAGTCTCTAGCAACTCTTCAATATTTTCTTCTTTTAATTGGTCTAAAGAGAAACCATTAGTTTAGTTTTCTAATAGGTTCTTATAACTATTGTAGATGCTTATATACTTATATTACAATGTAGTTTAATATTTTTTCGATCTCTAATAAATATAACTTTTTTTGATATTATTCTTTAGTTAGGATAGATTAGGAGTACAAAATATTACTTCAATGTCTAACATGTCGAGTAGTCAGATTGCTTGCAATAATGTATATAGTGTTCAATGATGTTGTCAATTCTATTGTATGAGCAGTTTATATTCTAAAATACTTAAATTTTTATTATATACAAATAAGAGCTTTTACTAGTTTCTATAATTTTGGATTTTTGATGCTTTTCTAGTTAACATCTATTTTGTTATTTTCTCGATACCACGAAGTTTCATATGCAAGCACACTAAATAATTTCAATTGCATGCATATTCTATAGATTCCAAGATATCATTAACTATATATTGGTTGAATAGAGAAATACATTGTTTGCATAGTTTTGGGATCTCACCATCTATATGGGATCAAAAATCTCATTTTTTTCTCTTTTAAGATCCAAATATAACTAAAGGTGTAAACTAACATTGAATTTTATATAAAAAGTTATTATCTTAAACAATTTTAAAAAATGGCAGAGAGAAAAAATGGGTTTGGAGTTTGTGAGAGCGAGAATTTATCTAGAGTTAGTTTATCTAATAGGAAGGCATCAATATGCAAGGATCTATAGGTCACCTCAAGGGATATAAATCCTCTGTTACCTACCTAGAACTCTCTAACACCTTTTGATCCATGAGCTAAATCCTTCACTGATATTTTTCTAAGGTATTCTAGAAATCAAAAAGTGTTGGGTAGCAACCTCAATGTAACAACCCTCCTTGGTAGGACTCATTGTTGACAATAAATTATGTATTAGTTTGGATGTCTAATGCATAGATTTATTTTATGATTTCAACATAATTAGGTAATTGGTTCTACACTCGGAATATGGTATTGTTGATGCAATTGTGGTTATAGGGCTAGGTGTTCTCACTAGTGGATTAATAGGGAATAACCACCTAAGTTGACAAAATTTTTGGAAAATGATGGTGATTACTTGATTCATCGATAGCTCTACGATGAAGGCTACCTTCATATAGGTGCATTGAATTTGTGATTGCTGATAATACAATGTTGGGATGGAAGATTGCTTTGGTGAATGAGTTATCTTTAGTATGATAGGGATAACGTTCTAAGTTATCTAAAAGAAAGCAATTGCTTAAAGATAAAATAATATTGTATTGATCCTTATGATTGCTTCTTTATTTTAGATTCAATAATATATTTTATGGAAGTATTAATAGGAGTAATACCATTAATACTTCAATATTAATTCCAGTGTTAATAATTTATATTTAAATATGGTATTGATTATTAAATAATTGGTTAGAAGCAATGGTATCTTGGTTTTATGATTTAGATTATGATTTTTTGCCTTTTTAACCTTGCTAATAATAATTCAATTCCTAAGGTTGGAATTATAATATTGTATTCTTAAGGTTGAATTTATAATGTTATAAATAAATAATTTCTAAGGTGGAAAATGTATTATACATAAAATAATTTCTAAAGTTTGAAATTATAATTTTATCCTTGCTTTACTAAGTGCACATTAGACAAAATCCAATTTAGCCTTAAACATGGTCAAGAATCATCATCAAATGTTATTCCTTGAATCTAGAGAATGTTGGCAAGCATGGCCAATGTATCCAAGAGGAGAGAAGAATGGACTCTCACTGGTTACAAAAGAATTGCAAGCTATTTTATGGGGAAAGGGATTGTTTTGAGCATCACGAAGGGAAAAAAGGAAAATAAGGGAGCCTTGAAAAAAAAAATCAATATTAGTAGTTGTGTATTACAAGGTAGCTTCTTATTATGTTACAATAAAAAAATTAATTTTTATTTATGTTGTCCTTGTTTTTGGTCTTTCCTTTTAAAATATATGCTTCCCTTTTGCTTGATCTGAATAGTAGTCCTTAACCTAGATGTTAGTCTAGTGGCTTGTATATGTTCACTTTTCCATTCATTGTGTAGATGGTTTCATTTGATTAGTCCATCACCTATTGAGTAGATATATTTTGGAAATCTCCCTATATACATAGGCTTACCTAGTTAGTGTCCTCTTTCGGGTGCTTGGTTGTTTTGTAATTCAAGATTGGGTGGAATTAATAAACACCTAAGTGGTGTTCTTTATTTTAGCCTTGGTTGGTAGAAGATCACCACTCATAGGCCCATGTGGGTGAGTGCATGATGATGGAATTAATAATAGAATTCTTTTGCTTGGTTATTGAAGGTTTGTATTGGTTACTTTTATGTTTGACCTAAGTTGGGTTGGGCCTGGACTTCTAGAACATATTAACATTTCCTTATCTATGTTTCTTGGGGTATTAGATTGATGTTTATGGCTTGTTGTGCCTTATCCAAAGTAGTTGGTAGCCTTTATAGTTAAGTCAACCCTTGTCCTTTCTCTTATTAGCTTTCTTGGCATTTGGGTGACTTGTTATGTGGTTAGTTGGTTTCAATACTAAATTTTGAGCTCTTTGATCAAAGTAAAAGAATATTTGTTATCATATATATAATAATATTTATATTTGTTCATTATAAATTTGAAATATGATAAAAGTAAATGAATGAATGTTATAGTTCATTAGTATTTAGACTATATCATTATTGTGTTAGAATAGTGACTTAATATTTGGATTAAATTATTGATCAAGCAAATGATTAGTTGATTTGTATTTGATCATATATTAATTCATTATTGGAGTTGATAGGGAATTTTGATTTGAAACACTATTATGTTAGAATAATAGTTTTAGTAAAGTAAATGTTATCATATAAGAATCCTTTAGAAAAGTAAATATTTTGATGTTATAATCATGAATGTCTAATAGATATTATAGCACAATAATATTATGGTAGACATTTATTAGATATATGGCAATTATATGAAATTATGAGGGTGTTATCTTGAGAAATAATTATCATATAAGGATAATGATGACATAGTGGTCTCCTAATATTTGTGTAGGTAAAGGGGGCCATTATAGAGAGAAGTACGAGATTCTCTCCTTGATAATTCTAGTACATGGTTAAAGTTTGAATTTTGAAGGATAAATATTATAATGGTTTTCTTGAGACTTGTGTAGGTAAAAAGGGGTCCAATATAAAGAGAATTATGATATTATAGTCTTGTTTCTTATTTATAATGTTTTAAGTGCATGGTTTCTTACACAATTTTAATAACATAATTCATTACATTTGGGGTTGTTTTGATCCTAAAATATTCCTCAAGTTTATGGGTAAAGCCCCTTTCATGAACAAGATTGTAGAATGTATAAGGTCTAGATAATTTAAATGGATGGCTTCATTGTACCCTTGAACATAAAGTAGTTATGCAAATAGAATATACATAGAAGAATGATCTATTAGGTAGCTTGAACTATGTACAAACTAAATATTGTTTAAATTATTTCTACACATACTTGAAGGTTAAATACTATTTTGTGATCTATTGATGAGGTGGTATTATCATATTTTAGTAAAATATATAGTACTAAAATTTATCATTTGAATGGAATGTACCTTTCCATTGTATTATGTTAAGCACTTTGATCAATCAAGTTATGATATTTAGATTAATGTAATGCATATTTGCATAGTTGTATGTTAACCACTTGGATTAATCAAGTTACAGGTTCTTAATTTAATAAGATGCTTTTGTATACACCCAAAATTTGCACATTGCCACTTCTACCATCATCACAAATGATCAATTTGCAAAACCCACAAAATTTGCATATATTAGCCTCAAAATACTATTCATTTATTAAAACCACTATTCATGCACTATTCATAAGCCCCCTTGGGCTTCTTAACCCTTTCCTACACTTAAACTTGGGATCCCATGAGACCATCATCTTCACTCAACCTTTGTTAATCTCTAACCTTGGTCAAAATCACATCATAGCCAAACTCCACCCCATGGTAGATGTAATTCATGACCACTTCACCTAGTCTACTATTTTACTAGCCTAGCCTCCACCTCATCCATTTGACCTTAATATAATGTAGGGTCAACCTAATCAGGTTTAACCTTAACTCTTGCTCTGGACATCTTCTCATGCACATTTAGGGTCTTCAATGGTATTTGAAGACTTTTATGTCCTAAAGCATGGGAGACATGGTGAGTCACCTTCCACATCATACAAAAGTAAGAATCTAACCTAAAGTCAACCTATACCTAATTAGGTTTAATAATTACTCCATTTCAAATCCCCATGTGCATTTAAGTCCATAAATGACATTTGAGGACTTTTGGGTTTCAAAGCATGGCGAAGGGTGAGTCATATTCCACCTCACCCAAGTCAATTGTTAACCCATGAATAATCCTACTATAGTTAGGATATTAACCCAACTCCACTACACATCCCAATGTCCATTTATGACATGTAGGTTAGTGAGCAATTCTCCCACCCAAATACACTTATGAGGTGTGTCACATCAATGGACACCTTGCAAGGGCACCTCATAGGGGACACCTCATGGGTCACCTAAGGACCCCTCCTAACCTCTCCAAATTCTATAAATAGAGGTTTTTTCCTCCAATTCAAGATATCTACCATTTGCATACCCAAAATTTACCAAAATTCATCTAGGCTACACTACATTCCATCACTCATTTTGCCATCAATCACCATAGAAAATATATTTTTGCACACTTTTGTGTGCTTAATTGTTCCTTTTTTGTAGGTTCTAAAGATGATCTGATGAATATATGAGTTCAAAAAATAATAGGAAACCATTTTACATCACATAAAATTATGCTAGGATATTACAGTACCAGTCACAATGCAACCTAGACCTAAATAGTTGCACCTTATGGTTTGACCCTTTCCAAGGGTCAGTTTAAAAGGACAAAATATCCTCACAATAGGTAAGTATCACCATAAAAACTAGTTTTGTAATCATTTTTAATGCTTTTGTAATGAATCTATTTCATTTTGGAGTTTTTTTGTTCATAAAAGAGAGGGATCTAATTGATATGGATCCTGAAATGCTCTAACCCCTTTTTGTAGATCTTGAGGATAGGTCTGACCGATAGTGGGACACGAGTAACAAACCCAATCCTTTTGAGGATCTCTTGGAATACCTTGGAATGCTATTTAAAAACTCACTTAAGAGGGACTTTCACTTCCTAAAAGCTCACTTTGTGGCCTCCAATGATACTTTTATAAAAGAGCTTTTCATGTAACCCCATTTAATCATCGATTAAAAATAATATCGATTTTCCATAAATTCATTCTAGCATGTGTGGTGGGACCCCCACATTTTTATTTGCTTTTGGTTAACTTTTTAGCTTGTTAATTGATATTTTGCTATCTTTATGTTCTACAAGTGAAGCACAACTAGTAATGTGTTAGTCTCACAATGACACTGAGAGGGGGGGTGAATCAGTGTAGCTCTTTAAAACTTAAATCTTCAACACTCAAAGCCAAAATAATGAAAACATAAAATCAAATAAAGCAAGTATAACAAGAGAACATCACACAACACAAGATGTACCGAGGTTCACCGATTTGGCTACATCCCCAAAAATTACTGTTTGTACTCCCATCCAAATATAGCCTTTGCAAAGCATCAACTTTAAAATCAATTTACCAGTACCCACTAGAAGGAGCACCAACCCCTGATTTATCTGCACCAACAGAAAGGAGCACCAACCCATGATTTATCTGCACCAACAAAAAGGAGCACCAAACCCTCTACCAAGCACCCACTTGATTTTTATATTGATAATAAAATGACATATATGAATGTCTTCACTAAAACCAAAACCCTTTATGGTCTGTAAGCTCAAAATATAAAACTTTCTATTTCACCCAGTATAACATCCCTCTCTCTACATTACTCATAATTTGAATCTTCTCTTCTCACAAAAAAAAAATGATTGTTATCTTAGCTCATTATGCCAATTGCTAAAAGCTTAATGGGTATTGTGTAGAACTTTTTCTGTGAACTCATTACAAAATTTCATCCAAAATGTATATCATATGAGAAAGTTATGCCCAAAATATTGAAGTGACTTTTTTCACCACTCTCCAAAAATCATGAATTTTTACTCTTTATTTTTCTCCATACACACTTCTCTCTTCACAAAATAAAGTCCCTACTTTTAAATAAAATCCATTGTCACTTAAAAAGCACACACTTGCATTATTTTTCCATTTTCAATTTTAAAAATATTTTCTTTAATGAAGCTTTTTAAAACAATATAACTTCCTTTTTTTATTTTGAGAAGGCATTTCATCAAACAAGTCACTTGCAAAGAATTGAAACCTTACTCGTTCTCTTACTTCGGAGCCATGTGACACCTCAAACCAAAAAATAAATTTTGCTCTATTTGATGCATTGAAGGTGTAACAACACTAAAACCAAAACTCTGGCGACTCTGCAAGGTCAAAATGACCAACTAAAGGATTTTGCACAAGTGGAACAAATTGACATAAAAGTGACCTGTACCATTTTTGCAACAATCATAACTCTCACCTCATAACTCTCTTTTATCTAAAATTTGAAATGTAGAATATCTGCAATTCTGACTACATCTAGTATGAATCTTGCTATATAAATACTTACGGTTCGCCTGTACCACCTCTACTAAAACTACTGTTGACACACTTTTTCCAAAAAGAGCGTTTTTGTGACAGTCTTGCAACACTTGTAACATTCGTCTCATTTATTTGTTTTTGTGGAAATTTGGAAAACATGTTCTTGAAGATAACAAAAACCTCCAATTCGAATTTCACTATCAAATTCTTCTCGGTTTGCTTGTAGTGCTTCTAACAAAACTGCCATTTTTTAGCCTGTACAACCACTTGCCAAATCATCCGCCAAGATACCGAAAATGTCACCGATCAATCCAAACACTATGCTGAAACCTCCAATGCTATTATGAACTATTTATTAACATGATAGCATGTTCCAAACTGATCCATCCTATCCAACTATGTCCATGATGACTTTTGCAATTTTTTGACAACTTCTTGATGATTTTTTCAACTTTTGCAAATTTGCACGAACAACCTATAACAACTTCACCCGAACATCAAAAACATCCTCATACGCATTGAAAATAACTATATATACTCTGAAAAACCTCCTAAAAATTATCCACTGCATTAAACTATCCATCTGAGTGTGTTGACAACAATGACAATACTGTCGCTGCATCTTGCTCAACAATCTCCCCCTTTGGAATTGTTGAAAACACACACACAATTTCCTGTAAATATTCTCCTCCTTTGAAAACAAGACCAAAGGGCTGCTGCAAACTCCCCCTAAGTCCATGCACAAAATTCTCAGGTAAAAATTATTACACTTAGCAAAATTCACAAACATGAGAAAAAAGATAAAAAAAATACACAAATGCTCCCCCTAAGAATGTGGCCCCAATAGCTAGTCAATTCTTGGGAAGTGTGACCACTCCCAATTTCTTGCAAAGGTACTCAAAGAATTCCTTGGGCAATGGTTTTGTGAATATATCCACTACTTGCTCTGGTTTTGGAACAAAATTCAACTTAACCTCACCTTCCACAACTTTCTCCTTAAAAAAATGATACCAAATAGCAATATGTTTTGTGCGAGAATGCATAACCGGATTCTTTGAGATGTTAATGGCATTGGTGTTATCACACTTAACTAAAATAAGCTCATTAAAATTAATGCCAAGATCCTTTACAATTTTTTTCTTCCATAACACTTGTGTACAACACGTTGTCGCTGCAATGTATTATGCCTCTGCTATGGATAAGGAGACTGACACCTATTTCTTACTGTGCCACATGACCAAACTATATCTAAGATAGAATGCACCTCCACTGGTACTCTTCTTGTCATCTACACATCTTGCCCAATATGCATCTAAATATGCAATAAGGGTGAAGTCCTTACCTTTCGGATACCATAACCCATACTCCATAGTACCCTTGAGGTACTGAAGAATCCTCTTCACTGCTGTCACATGAGTCTCCTTGGGACTAGCCTAAAATCATGCTACCATGCATACTACCTACAAAATATCTGGTCTGGTAGCTGTCAAGTAAAATAAGCTCTCAATCATAGATCTATAGATAGTTTGATCAACATGTGGAGATTTGTCATCCTTGCTCAACTTGCAACCTATCATCATGGGAGTACTAACTGGCTTACAATCCTCCATTGTGATATTTTTCAACATCTATTTCACATATTTAATTTGAGAAATAAATATGCCCTTCTCCTTTTGATTAATTTGCAATCCAAGGAAATATGAAAGTTCACCAATCATTGACATTTAAAATTCTTTCTACATCTTATTTGCTAAATATTTACACAACTTAGCTTTGTTGTTGCCAAATATGATATCATCTACGTATACAACAAGAACAATATGATGACCATTTTATGTTTTGACATACAAATTACTATCCACCATACCTTTCTTTAACCCTTTCTGAGTAAGATAATTGTCTAGCCTTGCATACCATGCTCGAGGTGCCTTTTTTAAGCCATATAACACTTTCTTCAACTTGCAAACCAATTTGGGATCATCACCAAGCTAGAAACCATCTGGCTACTCAATATAAACCTCTTCTTCAAGTTTCCCATTAAAAAATTATGATTTCATATCCATTTGATAAACTTTGAAATTCTTGTAAACTGCTAAATCTATAAATATTCTAATTACCTCTAGTCTGGCCATAGGTGCAAAGGTTTCCTCAAAGTCAATACCTTCAACTTGTGCATAGCATTTGCATACCAATATTGCTTTGTTCCTGAATACCTATCCGTATTCATTCAATTTGTTTCGAAATACCCATTTAGTATCGATTACATTTTTATTTGCGGGTCTTGGTACTAACTCCCAAGTCTTGTTTTTATCGATCTGATCTAATTATTCATTTATTGCCTTTACCCAACTTTCATCTTTGCTTGTGTCAGCAACATTTTTGGGCTCAATGCTAGATAATAAAGAGTAGTTACTTACTAATCTTCTTCTTGTCTGAACACCAACTGTGGGGTCTCCAATTATTTGTTCTCTAGGATGATCTTTCTACCAGCTACCGATTTTGAATTTCATGTTTTCTTCCACTTTTGAATCACTGTTTGAATCCTCTGGGTCAATTTTTGGTTTCTCTTTTATTTCCTTTTCCTCATCTCCTTCAATGACCTCTTCATAAATTGGGTAGTTCTCTTCATAGCTAATTACTCGTTCCCTTCCTTCATCAACTTTAACATTGACACTATCCACAATTTTCCTTAGCCTCTTGTTGTAGCATTTGTAAGATTTGATTTTTTATGAATAGCCAAGAAAAATACCTTCATCCACTCTATCTTCAAACTTACCAAGGTTTTCTTCAGTTCTTTTGATGTAACACTTGCTACAAAAAAAATTAAAGTATCTTGTTGTTTCCTTTTTACCGAACCACAACTCATAAGGAGTTTTTCTTTCATGTGTCCTCAACATGCACCTATTTTGCATTTATACCGCAATATGGACTACCTCTTTTAAAAATCTATCTGCTACTTTACTCTCAGTAAACATAGTCCATGCCATTTTCTGCACTGTCCTATTTTTTCTTTCTACCACACCATTCTACTGAGGTGTCCTGGCTGCTGAAAACTGTCTCCTAATGCCATATTTTTCACAATACTCTGTGAAATCCTCTGAAATGAACTCTCCTCCTCTGTATAACCTTAAAAATTTAATCCTTTTTCATGTTTTATTCTCAACTTGGTTTTTGAAAACCTTGAACATCTCAAAATATTTTGATTTATTCTTCAAAAACAGTACCCATGTCATCCTAGAATAGTCATCTATACACAACATATAATATTTGTCACCGTTTATGCTTTGCATTCTCATGGATCCACATAAATAAATATGTACTAGTTCCAAAGGTTTGCTTGTGTAGTACTCTTTTGTTTTAAATGATACTCTAGTTTGCTTACCCTTTTGACATGAAGCACAAATGCTATTTGATGGTTTGCCAATGGTGGGAATATCTATCACTGCTTTTTTTGAGCTGATTATTACTAGATTGTCAAAACTGATATGACTGAGCCTCTTGTGCCACAACCAATTATCTTCCTCCCATACAATCAAGCAAGCTCCTTCTGAAGTCTCTAAGAGAGTGTACAGGTTGCCATATGTCCTTGATCCAGTTGCTATCAACTTCCCATTTTTTACCTTTCTGACTTCACAACCTTACTTCTTAAAGATCACTTCATGACCTATATCACAAATTTGACTTATGGTCAACATGTTATGCTTTAGACCAACCACAAATAAGACTTCTTTTGACCTAATTTTTTTCACTAATCTTAACCGAACCTCTACCAACTATCTTAGCTCCATCATTGCTTCTAAACTTTATAGAACCACCTTCATATTGCTGCAACTTCTCAAAATTTTGTTTGTCACCTGTCATATGACTGGAGCATCCACTATCAAGTATCCATGGTGTGGATTTATTCTACGCTTTAAATGTCATTTGTACGATCAAGGATTCCTTTTCTTCCTTAGGTCGCTCTTTTTATTTCCACTCAGGTTTGATTACAATTTTGGGCTTTTGTTTTGGATTTTCTTTTTTCAGTAGCTTGTGCATGTTTTTTAGGAAATTTTCTATTTTTTCTTATTCCATTTGGCTAAAATTTTCTTCCCTAAAATTGATTTGATGCAAATGTACTTCAATAATTTATTGTAATATGCCCAAAATTATGATAGTTATAGCATTCTACTGCATAATCCATCAAAGGTGAAAAAGCATTTCTATTGGTAGAATTCCTTGGTCCTACATTATACTTGCAATCTGAGATCTTATATCCATAACCATTGCATTTAAAATAGTAACCAGAAAAGATATGATTGAACCTGGGTGGTGGTATTTTCCATGTTGTCATAGGAACCATAAATCTTCTTCTTCTTTGATGTGTGACATTGGTGAAGCCATCATTGTCAATTCTCCTTTCGTGCCTTGCATTATTGCTTTCCTTTGCATGATTCATTTTTGCTTGATCAACCTGTTTCTTCTCTTCATTATTTGTGGATTCTTCATTTATGGCCTTTGATCCATTTGACGATTCTCCTTCATCAAAATCCAAACCAAATTTGATGATTGTAGTCTTTTTGTTATTTATGATCTTATCTAGCTTCATATAAATTTCTTCACATTTGTGATAACAACTAATTTTTTGATTCATCTCTTCTAGATGCATTCTTAAACCAACAATCTCTTCTTCTAGCTTGCTGCAATAATCTATTTTCATGGTTATTTGCACTTCGAGATCTTTAGATATTTTCTTGGATTCTTTTATCTGTACTTTCAAATTTGTTATGATTTCATTTGCATCCTCAAGTTTTTTTGAAATTTTCTTATTCTTTTTTCTTTCTATCTTCAATTCATCTAGAGCTACAATTAGTCCCTCTTCCAAATTCACTTCCGCGTCAATTTATTCTTCATCACATTCCTATTCTTTTTCTATTTTTTCTTCTTTGAGTGCCATGAAAAGAGCTTCACCTATTTCCTTTTCAGAATCCTCATTGCAGCTATCTTTTGATGAACTGACATTCTTGGAGATGAAACTTTTCTTCTTGAAGTTTCCTTTTCTAATTTTTTTTTTCCAGTCACTTATTTCTTCGTGCGATCCTTCATCACTTATGTTCTTCTCATTAAGTGAAAATTTAGCTGCAAAATACCCAACGCCTCCATAGTTGAAACATTTAAATAGTAAATTTCCTCTATATTTTCCTTTTCCCCTTTTTAGTTTTTGAAAAAGGTTTGTCCCATTTCATCTGATGTCTCTTCTTCCTTGGATTATTGTTTTGATTTTATATTTTTATGGGCTTTAAAAGTAGCTTCTTTGTATGTGGGTTTAGATTTTCCTATTCTCATCTCATATGCAGTCAAAGAACCATGCATATCATCCATACTAAAATAATTTAGATCTTTAGCTTCTTCTATAGCTAAAAATTTAGAATCAAATCTTTTGGGAAGGGATCTTAATACCTTTTTCACGATAACAGAATCTTTCATTTCCTCATCGAGTCCTCTAATCGCATTAATGACTTCATTAACTCTCAGCATATATTTCTTCTTGATCTTAACATCTCCTTCATGAATGCTCTTCAGTTTATCCCATATTTTCTTTACCATTTTACAACCCATAATATTTACCAGTTCGTTGTCCACTAATCCACACATGATAGCATTCTTTGCTTTTGAGTCATTCTCAAATAGTTTCTTATCAACAACATCGATTAGAGAAGTGGTGGGTATTGTGTATCCACTATCTACTAAATCCTAAATATCGTATCCCAAAGCACAAAGATATGTCTGCATCCTGAGTATCCAAAATGCGTAATTAGTTCCGTCAAATAATGGTGCTTTTTTTGATGAGAAGCCTTCACCACATACCATTGTGTCACGTCCAAGATCACCCTACCCGGTTAAGCCTATTCAGGAACCTCACATTGATACCAATTATTAGTCTCACAATGACATTGATAGGGAGGATGAATCAGTGTAGCTCTTTAAAACTTAAATCTTCAACACTCAAAGCCAAAACAATGAAAACATAAAACCAAATAAAGCAAGTATAACAAGAGAACATCACACAACACAAGATGTACCAAGGTTCACCGATTTGGATACATCCCAAAAAATGATTGTTTGGACTCCCATAAAAATCTAGCCTTTGCAAAGCACCAAATTTACAATCAATTTACCAACACCCATTGGAAGGAGCACCAACCCCTGATTTATCTGCACTAAAAGAAAGGAGCACCAACCCCTCTACCAAGCACCCACTTGATTTTGATATTGATAATAAAATGACATATATGATTGTCTTCACTGAAACCAAAACCCTCTATAGTCTGTAAGCTTAAAATCTAAAACTTTATATTTCACCCAATATAACATCCCTCTCTCTGCATTACTCAGAATTTGAATCTTCTCTTCTCACAAAAATAATTGATTGTTCTATTAGCTCGTTTTGCCAATTGCTAAACGCTTTCTGCGCATTGTGCAACACTTTTTTTATGAAATCATCTCAAAATTTCATCCAAAATGGATATCATATGAGAAATTTATACCCAAAATACTGAAGTGATATTTTTCACCACTCTCCAAAAATCACGGATTTTCACTCTATTTTTCTCCATACACACTTCTCTCTTCACAAAATAAAGTCCCCACTTTTCAATAAAATCCCTTGTCACTTAAAAAGCACACACTTGCATTCTTTTTCCCTTTTCAATTTTAAAAATATTTTCTTTAATGAAGCTTTTTAAAACAATATAACTTCCTTTTTTTATTTTGAGAAGACATTTCGTCAAACACGTCACATGCAAAGAATTGACACCTTACTCGTTCTCTTACTTCGAAGCCACGTGACACCTCAAACAAAAAATTAAATATGCTCTATTTTATGCCTTGAAGGTGTAACAACACTAAAACCGAAACTCTGGTGACTCTGCAAGGTAAAAACTGCCAACTGAAGGATTTTGCACGTGGAACAAATTGACATAAAAGTGACCTGTATCATTTTTGGAACAATCATAACTCTCACATCGTAACTATTTTTTCTCTAAAATTTTAAACGTAGAATATTTGCAATACTAAATACATACAGTATGAATATTGATACATAACTCCTTATGGTTCACCTGTACCACCTCCACAAAAACTGCTGCTGACACACTTTTTCCAAAAAAGCATTTTTGTGACAGTCTTGCAACGCTTGTAACATTCGCCTCATTTCTCTGTTTTGGTGGAAATTTGAAATATATGTTCTTGAAGATAACAAACACCTCTAGTTAAAAATTTTCTATAAAATTATTCTCGGTTTGCTTAGAGTACTTTTGACAAAATTACCCTTTTTTGGCTCGTACAACCACTTGCCAAATCATCCATCAAGATACCAGAAATGTCATCGATCAATACAAAAACTATGCTAACACCTCAAATATTGTTCTGGACTATTTTCTGACATGTTGGCATGTTCCAAATTGATCCATCCTATCAAAATGCACCTGTGACGACTTTTACAATTTTTTGACAACTTCTTGACAATTTTTCCAACTTTTGCAAATTTGCACTCACAACCTATAACAACTTCACCCGAAAATAAAAAACATACTCATAAGAATTGAACATCACTATATATACTCCTAAAAACCTTAAAACAACTCTCCACTACATCAACCTATCCATATGAGTGTGTTGTCAACAATGACAATACTGTGGTTGCACCTTTCTCAACATAATGAACCTTACAAAACTTTGGAATACATCTCAAGTCAAAGAAAAAGGTCTTTCTTGTCTTTGAGCTAGTGTTTCTAGGTAAGGTGTGACCATTTTGGTCATAAGGTACCCTAAAACTACTCAAATAACTCCTAAAATTGGTTTAGAAACTAGTTTCTACATAGTCAATAACAACTCCATAGTTACAGGTAAGTTTGGGGGACTAATTTTCCCTCACAAGAGATTGTTATCTCCCTTGAAACCATGCCTTTTTAGACCAAACTGTCCAATTAAAATGGGATCATTTTAGGTGTAATCAATCATATTTCTCTTACTTTTAGCTTTTACAAAATGTGGTACCATACCATCTTCCAAAATTCCACTTTGTGCTTTCATTTTTATTGCATAGTGAGTTTTTTATTATAAAAATTGATATTCTATCCTTTTGGTTTTAGGTACAAACAAAAAAAATATCTACCATACCATAGAGACTATCATAAAGCCCAAAAATGGAAATAATTCCACTTTATTTTGGATCACAAGTCAAGGTGTGACCATTTGAGTTATTGGATAACCTGTGGCCAAATCTGAGATAAAATTTAGACCCAAAAATTTAATCTTAGAGACTTCTAGGATCTAGAGGCCACAAGTAAGATCTAAAGTACCTATCTATCTAGTTCAAAAATAACAAGTTTATTTTAGAATATTTAGCATCTTTCACTTCTACAAAATCCCTAAAATCACTTTGGGTAGTTTACAAAAGTTATTTCGCTTAATTTTTAGCTTTACAAAATGCTCCAAAATATCACTAAATGTCTCAATTATTACAACAACATCTACTACACTAAATATCTTGATAAATCTCAAATGAGTACAACATCATCTACTACACTAAATTTCACTCAAGACATCACTCAACACCCCACTGATACCTCACCATCCCAATCCTCTAAAGAATCAACTCATGAAGTGGTTTCTTTTTCAAGGATTGTTTACTTTTTGCCTCGTGAATTTGAAACAGAAGATCACCTATGATGAAGAACCTTCATCACTCTCTTCTCATCCCTCATATCCATTTCTACAATGACCATCACAATACCTCTTGGATGATAAAGAAAATCTATTCCATACTCATCAAGACACCAAGGCTACCATTCAAACTATAGCTATGGTCTTCACCACCACCACTCCCCCTAACACTCAGGGGGATTCTTCTTCAAATGTACCTTCCTCTTCACAACAACATACTCAAGCTCCTCCCTCATCCACATTCAAAAATTTTGATCTCTTCTTTGATACATGCCTCTAGGCTCATTCTCATTCCATATCATCAGTACCACCTTCTTCCTTCTATTCCACCAACCTACCACTCAAAGCCAATTTACTTAATATCATTCCATCTTCTTCTGATGTTCTTCTTCAAAACTTGTATAACATCAATACATAGCCCCCTTATTCTTCTAGTTATACATAGGTACCAATCCACTCTCAAATTTCTCAATATCTTCAAAATCCTCCTACCTATTCTTCTACTCCACAAACTTCTTCTCAACATCTTCAACATAATATTCTTGCATCTTCTTAGGTGAGTGTCTATACCACTTACCCCTCATCTCAAATTCCTACATCCACTTCCATGCCTCCTTCAAGTCAAAGTGGCTTCTTCACTTCACCACCAACATGGACTTCAACCATACCCACAACATCATATTTTTATCCTCTTCTTCCATCTCAGTATGAGTGGCCTTCCATGTATCAACAAGAACCAACCCAAGAGCCTATTCAACAAGTCAATCAAGACTATCTTCAACATCCATATCATGCACCTATTTAGGGGTCTAATCAAAATATCCAACAAATTATGACCCAGATACATCAATAAATACCTTCTCAAGTGCAACATCAAGCCCCTAAAAATATAAATCCATCTCCCATGGCTCCATCATATCAAAAACAACTTCATCAAAAACAACTCCATCAAGAGAAACTTCATCAACAATAGCTCCATCAAGAGCAACTTCATCAACAACTACATCAAGAGCAAATCAATAAAAAATACTTCTACCAACAATAGTTGCATCAACAACAACCTTATTCTTCTTCATCTCAAATCAATCCCACATCATATCATGCTCAACCTCCTCCTACTTATTACGTGTAGTCACTACCACATCATTCTATTAGCATCCACAATTATTACTTTGAACAACCTATCATGAAACAAATTGTTCTCCCCACTCATACATCACAAGCACTCCCTACTAAAATGCAACTTATGAGGGAACAACTCAAAAATATGGAGTTGTGAACTAGTGGTTATGGGTCGTAGAAACCCACTTATAATCAAATCTATAATTATCCCATTCACCCATCAATGGCCATTCATTAGTATCCATGTAAGTATGAGATGCCCAAGTTTGATAAATTTAAGGGTAAAGAGGATCCTCAGGAGCACTTGTGCAATTATCGATATGCTTGCCACCTACTTCAAGGTAGCGATGCACTTATGCTCCACACATTTCCCTTATCTCTTGGTGGTCAGGCCCTTGATTGGTTCAATAACCTTCCCCAACACAACTTGTTTACATTTGAGCAAGTGGCCAATCAATTTCTCGAGCATTTCTCTATCAACATAAAAAAGAAAACATTACTACTAGATCTCTATAGTCTATGACAATTTGATGATGATCCTATCAAAAAATATGTTGCTCGATGGCATGGGGTCATCCATGATTTAACATTTCTAATCCCACCCTTAGAGTTAGTCAAAATGTTCATAAAAATTTATGCTAAGCATATATTGGCTACACTCCAAATACAACAACATCACTCCTTTGAGGATGCTATTGCTCAGGCCAAAATAATTAAAGACATAAAGGTGCAAGAGGGTGAAGTTAAGCTTCACAAGAAGATTGATTACACTCCCAACACCTGATTTAGCAGAGGTGGTCCAAATCCAAATCCTCCAAAACCATCGTAGGCCAATCAAGTCATGTTGAACTCAACACTTGCTCCACCACCACAACAATATCAACAACGTCAATAAGGGTATCAAAAATATGGGGTTCCTCCCCCAACCAATAAAACCCTAAATTGAAAATAGTATCAATAATATGCATCGCGTAATTGGACTCCTTTATCAAAGCCATTACCAAACATATTTTAGAAGTTATATGATGTTGGGCATATTGCTTTACTAGAAGCAAGGCCTAAGGACCCAAATCGATCAAAGCCCAAGAACTATAATGAGCATACATTTTGTGAGTATCATAGGTAGTGGGGACATGACATCAATAGTTGTTGCACATTTTAACATTTGGTACAAGATCTCATTGACAATGGGGTTATACATGCTAAAAATCCTTTAGCTCTCTCAAATCAAAATTTTAGGGATCTATAAAACACCTTTCTAGAACATGGGCAGCCACAAACACAACCCAATGCTTCCACATCTCAACCTAGATCTTGATAGGTTAATCATATAAATTAGGACCCATCCCAACAAGGTTTTGTAGGTATGATCAATATCACTACACAAAATCAATGCTACCCCACTCACTCTGATCATTAAGAAAACTGGTCTATCATCACAACTTCTTCAATTACACCATCGATACAAAGCAACCCTCCATAGATATCATGTAATATCATCACCATTCATAGTAGTCTCACTCATCAACTCCACACAACTCCTACTAGGTTGTCCATATATGACCTTTTGCAACAATCATAGCCTCATCATGAGGCTTTAAATGAAATCTTATGATCAATCAATTTGGAAACACACGATACTAATACCTTTGTATAATTTATTAGTAATATACATACATGTATGCAACCTTCCATCATCTTCTATGATCATGAGATCACTACTCTTGAAGGAGAGGGTATCAATCCTCTAATGCATATCTTGGCTTGCATAAATGACATTACATATAAGTGTGTTCTAATCGACACATGATCATCTATAAGTATCATTTCTACTATCACCCTTCAACATCTCAACATTCCACCCACCCATATTGCTACTCCTACTATTGATCTATAAGTGTTCGATGGTTCTATGCATAAAATGGTGGGTTCCATAATCTTGCCCATCTAGGTTGGTATCAAGACAATACCCACTCTATGCCATGTAATTAATGGGAGATATGCAATACAATATCCTCCTTGAGTGGCCATGGATTTAGGACATGCAATGTGTCCCTTCCATGCTTCATCATTATCTAAAGTATCTTCATGATGGAAGTGCATCACATTTAGGTTGATGAGGATCCCTTCCAATTTTGCAACACAATCACTCTTCCACTAGGTCCACCATTATCTTCTACTCAATTCACACCTATCATAGTACAACCTTCTACATCCTACCATTCATCTACTTCATCCACCAATCAATCAAACCCTCCAATTCTTGCTTCATATCCTTCTAATAATCCATTGATTAACCCTCTTATTCACCCCACTACACATGCATGACACACTTCTCATTCACCCTTGATATATTCTTCTTCTTCTTATCTTAGACATATCACACCACCATTATTACAACCAACTCATATTTGACCACCACATCTTATGTTTTCTAATATTACTACTAACACCCCCATTCTACCCACTCTAAATACTCATACCATCCATCAATGACCATATCAAGATACCTCTCACACCAATATTCCTTTCAATGAATCTCCTTCTTGGTCCACTTCATAATTCCCACATGCTAACCATCCCATTCTATCTACTCTAGTTGAGTGTCATTCTTGGGAATAATGTGTCACTTGGCTTGATGCCTAACTCAATCAATCTCCTCCATATATTTCTTCTTATCTTATTTGAAATCCTCAAGAGTCATAGCCATCATCATCTTCACATCAAGGGTTATCACCCCACCATGAGCATTATGGAATACCTCATGTGTCTATACTCATGACCAACCTTGGTCTAGGGGAGTATAATATTCATAATGCTCGTGTCTCTCCTCCCAACATCCAATCCATTTGTGACTTTGATCACCCTCGTAACACACCCCTCACTATTGGTGCTATCATTCCTCTTGGTCCACCTACGAATCACATAAATTTCATCTATGGGGGTGTCGATACATATTCCACCATACCCGAGCCCAAATAGTTTGAGGATAAATTTTATGGTAATCTTGATCATATGTCAAATCCAGATTTCATGATGCACTATTTCCAATGCTTTCACTGGTATGGATTTGGTTTGGATCATTATGAACAAGGGTCTAGGACCCTTATCAATAACCTAAATATAAATCTGGCTTAGGTTATCAACATGATCCTATTAATATTTTAGAAGATGAGCTCCATCACCTTTATCTAGACCCTCTAGAGGATGATTTTGACATCTAGGACTAAGTGTGACCTACATAGTGATTCTTTATTACCTCATTCTATGGTCAATATTCCTGATCATTTCTTCTAGGATTCCTCATAATATGTCATTCCTTTCACTTATACTATTGATGATCTCATCAAGGACTTCACAACACTATCACTTACATCCTCTCTAATGGATATGGTTCCTTTTTCCACTTCTCCATTGCCTGTCCACCCATACAATCACTCGCACAATAGAAGGTGAGTTTTACTATCTTCTCATTATTCCTACTCTCCACCTATGGTCTTGCAACCCTACTTGAATCAACCCATACCTTCATCCTCCTCCCATGCTTCTTCTACCAACTCTACATTATCTTCTACCTCAACTACATTGGTAAATATGATCACCATAGATCTATTTTTCCTACTTCATTATGGTGCCCATATTGATCAGATCATATGTACCAATCCTGATTACATTAATTTCAATCACATTTCCTCTAAACCTTCTTCCAAAATATTTCCTCCCAATGCTTGCTCCACTTGGCTAGTGCTCCCCTTTCTTCCATCCCACCTCATGCTCCTTTCATCCACCATGCAAAAGTTTCTCATGATGATGAGACTCCTATCCCTAATGTTGTAGAGGAATTACATCTCATTCCCATCCTTGCTCAACTCAAGGATAGTTCCCACATGCTTGTGGAGAATACCATCAATGTTGATATTGGTAATGATCCCTCCAACCCTCATATCATCAAATTAGGCAAGGGTTTATCCCTTGAATAGAGAGAGAGAGAGAGAGAGAGAGAGCTTCACCATACTCCTCAAAGAATATAAAAAATTGTCTTTGCATGGTCTTACACTAACATGCTAAGTCTTGACCCATATTTGGTCATTCATAATCTTACACTCGATAATAGTGCTAAACCCATTAAGCAAAATCTTTGAAAGATGCATCCTACAATTGCTTTAATGGTAAAGGAGGAGTTACAAAAACTCTTGGATATGGGATTCATCCAACCGATTGATTACCTTGAATGGGTTTCTAACATGGTCCCTATCACAAAGTCAAAAGGAGGAATTTGGATATGCACTGACTTTAGAGATCTCAATAAAGCATATCCTAAAGATAACTTCCCCTACCCAATATCGATACATTGGTCGACTCCATAGTAGGTCATGAAATGTTGTCCCTCATGGATGGGTTTTTAGGATACAACCAAATCTGGGTTAATCCTGATGACCAACATAAAATATCCTTCACCACTCCCTAGGGGAATTTCTATTACAAGGTCATGTCATTTGGTCTTAAGAATATTGGCGCTACATACCAACATACCATGACCTACATTTTCCATGACTACATGCATAAAATTATGGAAGATTATGTGGATGACCTATTGGCTAAATCCAAATAGTATCATCAACACATTGATGACCTACACATAATTTTTTATTGACTCCTCAAACACAACGTAGATTTTAAATTGAAAAGCATGTCTTTGGTGTGACCTTAGGCAAACTTCTTGGGTTCATTATTTCTCAATGGGGAATCAAAGTTAACCTAGAGAAATTCAAGGCTATCATAGCTATGCCACCCCTTATAAGCTTGAAATAATTATGTAGCTTATAGGGCAAAATCCAAGCGATTTATCGTTTCATCACCCAACTATCAAACAAGTGTAATCCATTCAACCATCTCTTATAGAAGGGGGTCACATTCAATTAGGACCATAAGTGTCAAATTACTTTTGATGCTATCAATACCTATCTTACATCATCACCTATATTATCTCTACCTCACCCTAGTTTTCCTTTCCATTTGTACATATTTACCACCAATTTTGCTCTAGGGATCCTATTAGCCTAGAATAATGCGTTTACCATGAGAGCAAGCCATATATTATATTAGCTACATGTTAGTAAGCTATGAGACATGATACACTTACATGGAAAAATTATACCTCATAGTAGTCTTCACTACAAATAAGTTATGCTATTACATGTTAAATCACACAACTTATGTTGTGGCTCATGAAAATCCACTCAAATACATATCAACCACCTCATAAAAGCTCCTTTAACTAGTGATAAACCACTTCTCATCGAGCTTCTTGATGACTCAATGTTCCATGCTACCAAAGCTGAACAATATGTGGAACCTAAAACATAGGTAGACCTAACCCTCTTCTTTAATGGCTCTCACTACGAACAAGGGGGAGGCACAAGAATCATATTCTTTACACCACAAGGGGAACCACTCCCCTTTTCATTCAAATTAGACTTTCCTTGCACAAATAATAATGTCGAATACAAAGTACTTATCCTCAGCCTTAAAACAATGCTTGCTATGTGCATCAAAAGACTACAAATATTTGGTGATTCCCTCCTCATTGTCAATCAAGTAAAGGGAATTTATCAATGTCAATACCCCATGCTTAAACAATACAAGCAAGTTGTTGATCAATTGCTCGCTCAGTTTGATTGGTATAAAATTGATGCATCTCCATGCTCTACAAAATATTTTTCCAATACAATGGCCTCTCTTGGTTCTTTGATACCTCAAAATCCACATGATGAAATTATTCATGTGCATGTCCAAATGCTTCATAAATCATCCATCTCCCTGCAAACTTCCTCTGATGATGCGAGCATCAATTTTGTGCAAGCTGAACCTTGTGATCCTTAGTTTTCTCAAATCAAGGATTATATCAAATTAGGCATTCTTCCTATAGACTTGCCTCATGCCCACAAATGCACATTCAAAAAATGTAATACACTATACTTTGTTGGAGGACATCCTGTACGAACACAAATACAATGAAATTATTCTATGTTACCTATAACTTCATGAAGCTAATCATGTTATCATGTTCACCCATGATGATAGATGCAATTGCCACTTTAGAGGTATGACCAACAAATGCATCATTCACATGGGATATTATTGGCCTACCATGGAGCATGATTGTTGTACATATGTAAGAAATGCGTTAAGTGTTAGAAACATGATAATATCACCCATATATAATATCAAGAATTATATATTAACTAATATATGTGGACATTTTCTCAATGGGACCTAGACCTGATTGGAAAAATTACTCCGGCTTCTTCCAACAATCATAAGTTCAGTATTACAACTATGAAGTATTTTACAAAATGGGTTGAGGTAGTTCCTATTATAGAAAAAAAATAGCATAGGGGTGCAGTATTATCGATGGGGAGGTGTTTTCCAAGTCTTAAAATTATCAACTTGTTATTCCCAATAGATGAACCAAATCATACAATTGTATAGTCCTTACAACTAGCAATGTGCGACAACTAAATAGCTTGTACGAAACCCAAATCATACCACTGTATGATTCTAAATCATACAGTGATGGATATTGTACATTTTTATACTTATGAAATATTTCATATTTGGTTTTTCAATCCATCGCACACAGTTTTGTAACTAAATAGTTCGATTTCCCAATGCTACCAAATCGGGTAAATTTTCCACAATCGCATAAACTGCCAAATCGGGTAATTGTCTTCTGTACAATTTGTAAGCGCCCTAATGTATGATTTGTATGAAATGAAGGTACAAACAAGTGCTAACTTGGATACTCTACTAGACCAATCTCTCTCAAATAATTTTTGTAAGGATTTAATATGACAATTAATCCTAATCCTATCAACATGCAAAGTACTTTATCAGGGTTGAGAGAGTTCTATATCCAATGGTGACATCCAAAAATCATACAATATTGTTCAATACATATTTATTGATATCATAATAATCAAATATCATTCATGAGAGCCACACCAGTGCTGGTTTAATTCTATTCCTCCATAGCAATGCATAAAATAGCCATAACAACCAAAAAGAAGTACATGCATTAGAGATAAACTGTCAATTGCTATTCTAACATTCCAGGATTGTACAATACATGGGTGAAAATATAAATTATGCTCATGCTTTATTATTTTTGAACAATTTCAATCTAAAATTAAAGATATGCAATAACACTTCACAACCAAAACTCATAGTATTCCCCAACTAGTCAGAATGTCACCAGAATATCACAAGATTATCAAAATTGAAAATGGGGACTTATAAAACATCACCCAAACCATTCCCAAGTGGTTCTTGAGGCAATGCTTTATTTAAAACTACCCATGCATAATGAAATATATTAAATAATAATTTTACTAAGTCTAATACATTAATGATCAAAATCATATGTAATTACAACTTAAATGACATTTCCCATGCATTTCATTTTATTTCATTGGAAATTGTACGGTTTAACTTTGGTTTGTATGGTTTGTCCTTCTGGTTGTATGGATTTACTCATACCTATATGACTTACAAAATTGGTCAAAATTTTTAAACTTGGGCAAATCCTTCTATCACTTGGGTGAACTACGGTACGTCCAGGAGATAACTTGTTTGCATCCTCTGCAGTTCCTCGTCTATAGGAGTTCACTCTTCCTCCTCTTCCATGTGGTGGTTAGAGCTTCCTCCAAGATCTAGTAGTGCTCTCTTTGTGTTTATATTTTTCCTTGGTGGAGTTTGTTTCACAGTCCTCTCCACCTCCACATCTTCTTACACATTCACAATATCCTACTGAGATTGTTGTTGCTCTATCAATTCTTGGGATTATTTCTTTTTAGTGAAGCCCACCCATTGCTCTTTGATCACATGCTTTTCTTCTTGATTCTATTGAGTTTCCATTTTTGTGACTTCTCCAACAACATGTTCCTGTTCTTGTGACGCCTTCGTCTCTTATTGTGCATCACTCTGATTATTTTGATTCGAGATTCCTCCCATAATGAATTTGAAATGAGGCTTCTTCTTTTATCTAGACTCTTACTCTAAGGCTTCCACTCTCACCTTAGATTTATATTTTTCCTCATGAGTAGTGGCTACTACTTCCTATGCTATCTACCTCACTTCAATATCCTCCAAATTTTTTGAAGAGTTCAAAATTTTAAATTTGTCACACTAGAAAATTTGTGGGGATTCCACCATTTCTTATGCTCTACCCAATTCCACTCATGCAGATCTAGCTTCTTCGAGTTTGACTATTCCTATTCTTACTACTTTTTCTATATAGTCTCAGCTTGTTTTTTTGGAACATGATTATTTACCATTCTTTCCCGTTGTCTCATTGTTTGTACTCGTACTGGATTGGATTACCTCCACATAATTTCATACCTTTCCTAAACTAACGGTTTCTCCTATTGCTGTTGTTGAAGTGCTTGTTGTCCCAACTTAGGTTCCAAATTCCTAGGCCTTTTCCTTTGAGGGTGTACATCCTCATATGAGGAAGTATCCTCCTATACTACAGTGGCTTATTTTTATTTCTATTTTCGAGACTTCTCTGGAGTCTCCCTCTGAAGTGGTACTAAATTTAACCACCTCAAAATGGTTGGTTGTCCTACCTTAATATTCCTAGGTTTTGTCAAACCTAGAAAGTGGATTCCCGTCTTCGTAATAGCATTTAATAACAATCCAATGGCATGGAAATTCATCCTAAATTTTTTTTACCTCTTTGTTAGTACTTCATGCATATTTTTATCTAGATAGGTATCCCAATAATACCTAATTTCTTTGGTGATACCTTCTACATATTGATCCATATATATTGGCATCTTCATGGCTCGTGTATCCCTTGATATTCAAGCCATCACAATATTCATAGCACATGGTCAATATTTCCCTTTAAATTGGCTTTGTTTAATTCCTCGAGTCCCTACACCCGAGATCTTTGCATCTATTAGTGATTTCACATTGGTAAGTGAAGTGATGATGTGATGTGTCTCAATCGGATCAACCAAATTCTTAACTACCTCTGTGCCATATGCTAGCAATCCAATTTTTTTCTTGAATGCCTCTACCGTAACTTCTACTTTCATCGATCGCTTGCCTACATTGACATAGGCAATTTCAATTGCAAGATTATATACCTAAACCATCTCAAATAAATAATTATAGAATAAGGTCTTCTAGTGCGATGAAACTTATGCTATTACAACTACACCATCATCCTCGAATTGTTTCCTATAGGGGTGGGTCTTTTTTTCTTCATTACTCCACCACCTTCTGCATGTCTCTCCTCAATGTTGTATGAATGATATATTCGTTATCTCAACCTAGAATTCCTCAGGTCCTCTTCTTAGATCCTCATATATATCTAGGAAATGTATTTCACTCCTCAACTCCATCCTTAGGATCCTCTCTTGTGCCATCTCCTCCTCTCGATATCTTGGTGGTGTCCTTCTTCGATCAACCCTCTAGTACCTCTACCCTCTTCATGCCCTATATCCTCCTCTTCTTTAAGGATGAGTACCATGCCAATCATGGGACTAAAATTATCACCCTTTGTATTGCCATGGATGTGACTCTCTCTCGTGTAAGTTTCCTGGTGATCATTCCACCCTATTGTCTACAATTCTTCTTAACCAGTATCTGAACTTTTCGATTGAAATTATTTTCTTGTCATTCCTTTGATTATCTTGCTACTCGAACATTACTAATTATGCAATTAGAAGTGTTCCAAAAATTGTACAATCTACTATAAATTGTACAGTATGCTTTCCCACTTGCTCTTGTATAGTTTCCCAATAAATAGCCACCCCCAAATCATACAACTGTTCAATCTGCAAACTATTCAATATTCAGCAATTTGTACAATTGTAACACAACAATGTACAAGGTTGTACCAGCCCATACAATATCCCCGTCTAGTTGCTTCTCTTTTATGAATTCATATACTTTCATATGATTTCGTATGATTTGCTCAAAAAACTTAAAATAGCCCAAAATTTATCTAAAATCGTACAATCATTTTCCCAAGATCGTATAGTCTACCTCTAAATCATAAAATATATCTCTTGAAACCTTTGTTCACATGAAATTTATATTTTTCAACTCTTCCTCATGATTTATAATTGACCCATTTGTTGAAATGCCCCAATCTATCTTTTCAATGCCTTTTAGGAGTAATTCTTCAAATTTTCCACACTTGGTGCAATTTATCCCCAAAAACAATATTTCCTGGTTGTTTAATAGGGTTGTACAGTCTTCTCCTTCCTTCCCTCTATCTTCTCTAGTTCATATTTGGCAACTTTTGTTAGATTAGGGTTTGTAAGCTCCTTTTTCTTGTAATTTCTCTACTCCGGCTTCAATCTGCAACCTCCTCGAACCTTGGTGTACATTTTTCCATAGTCTAGTTTGTATTTGGATGCCTTCTGCTGTAAACTCTTGTTTCCCTTTGGATGAACTTGAATTCTACTTTTAATGGAGTATAACCCTTGCTTTTTCTTCTCCGGTTCAATTTCCTTGAATGAAAAAGTCTCCCTAGTGCAAATTTAAAAATTTCATGAATTATTGTAACTTACTAATGAATTTTAATGTCCATCTAGTTGTTTCCATTCGATTTCACACTTTTCACCTTTGTCCTCCTAAGAATTTTGAATTTCTCCTCATATGGTTTATAAAATTGCTAAGGGTAGCCTTGTATTTCAATTGTTCTCAAACCCTAACCGCTCCAAATTTGAAATTGTGCCACTTAGCATCTCTTTTCATCTTTCTTGCCTGGATAATTAACAACTCATCACTTTTTCATGTGGTTTTAACTCTTTCCCATGTTTTTTTGACAACACATCATTCTGCACATGTGAATATTAAATGCAACAATTGACAATTATACAATTGCACCAATAACTATGCATTGTACGATCTAAATCATACAACATGCCTTCTTGTATGATTTTGCATGTACTTTTTCAAAATTTGCTTGTACAATCTCTCACTTATGCTTTTTCATCTTAAAATTTGACTTGTACAATCTATCACTTAGAGAATTTTTCTATTTTTTCTCTTTGAAGAGGTCACTGTTTCAAGTTTTCAACCCACTTCCTTCTTAATTGCATCCCGAGGGATTTTCACAACTAAGGCATTTTATTTTTTTCCTTTTTTTTTTTTTCTAACCTATTTACACTTACCATCATGGAAATTACATAGTGACATTCACTATTATGATCCCATCTAGGTTCGACCGTGATATTCTGAGTGATTGTGTCATTTGGTACCACTTGCTCTCTAGGGTGGTTCATCTCCACTTGTGATGTTATTGAGGGAGGATAATCCTAGAATTAGATTCTCAAATATTGGTAGGAGCTCTAAATTGCATGAGGAACTTTTCTTTAAAGACATGAAAGTTGAGGATTCTTGTCACCCAAATTAAGGAATTTTTGAGGGAATTAAATGATGTAATTATGTTTTATGTGAGTAGAGATCTAAATAAAATGACAGACTTCCTAACCAAGATGGGTACTGAGAAGGAGGTAGAGGTTTAGTGGCATAGTGACATGGCTATTGAGGATGAGAGGATTAGACAAGTTGGTGAACAAATCCAATGTTTAGCTAGTTTGGACAGCCATTGTAGAAACATGGTTTGAAAAATTTGGCTCTAATGCAGTTTTTCTTCTATTGTTGTAAACAAGTGGACAACCCTTGTAGAAATTTAATTTAGGAGATTTAACTTTAATACAAATATTCTTTTATTGTTGTAAATAGGTGTTCTTATCAACTAAAGCTAAAAGAAGTCTCACTCCAACTTGTAAATGATCTTATTTTAATATAAAAATTTCAAATTCTTTTTTAAAAAAATATTTACATTCTTAATATACTATATATTATTATATACCATTAAGCTCTAAACTTCAAATTAAAATAGTCATTTTAAAAATCTAATTAATCAAATTATTATATGTCATTAAAACTAAAACTAAAACTAAAACTAAAACTAGGCATTCTAAAATCCTAATTAATCAAATTAGCACAAAACCTAAAACTAAAAATAGACATTCTAAAAACCTAATTAATCTTATAAGTCATTAAACATAAAAGTAAAAGTGACCATTCTAATAGAAACCTAATTGAAGTGCACATAAGAAAAAATTGTGGGAGATTTTTGATATATTGTTTTTTATTTGTCAGTCATCATGTCTTATACTTTGTAAACCCAAAGCCGTCATAGCCATTAACATTGTTTTAAGTTCCAGTATAAGTACAGCCTACCACCCTCTGTTCCACCTATTGTTAAATGAAAAGGAACACAGTATAGATTTTTACATTCAAATAGATATGGTTCTTTGATGCAGGAGCATCCGGCGGCAATAGAGCAATCTTGCATCAACCAAAATTTTTCTAAGTGTTTTGTTTTATTTTTAACCAGGCAAAAGTTGGTCATTTTAACAAGGCAAAAGTTGGTCGCGATATCGCGACGTCGTAAAATCGTGACATAAAAATGAAACTAAGGTTCGAAGGTGGGGAGGTCATGATATCACGACATCGTGATATCACGACATAAAAATGAAACCAAGGCTCGAAGGTGGGGAGGTCGCGATATCGCGATGTCGCGAAATCGTGACATAAAAATGAAACCAAGGCTCGAAGGCGGGGAGGTCACGATATCGCGACGTCGCGATATTGTGACATAAAAACAAAGCGTGGGCTCAAAGGCGGGGAGGTCGTGATATCGCAACGTTGCAAAATCACGACATAAAAATGAAACCTAGGATCGAATGCGGGGAGGTCATGATATTGTGACACAAAAACAAAAGCGAGGACGCAAGGAAATTTCATCGTGATATCGTGACATGTCGCGATATCGCGACAACTGAAAGAACACAAATAAGAAACAAACACGCAGACGACCACGTGCATGAAAAAAGAGGCAACAGTCATAGATGAACATTCTGACAAAGCAACAGTTGCAGGTCATGGGCAATATGGATGAGATAGCAGTTCAGAAGAATAGTCTGACAAAACGATGGTTGCAGGTCAAGGGTCTCTTTAATGCATGCTTTCATGCACGACAAGCTAGTGATAGTGAAGCAACAGTCTCAGAGAAAGATTTTAGCAAGCATATCAGCCACTCGCGCATTATATCAAGAGATGCAGTTAAGGCAACTAGCAACGAAACAGCAGTTCCAAAAAAAGATTACGGCAGTTATGGTGGCCAGTCGCACACCTCACCCAGAGTCCCATCAATGCAACTTTCCAGTATTGAGCCAGGTGGCTGTTGCAGATCGTGAAAAGTTTGAAAACACAAAGGGTCGGGGCCTCGATAAAAAACCCAGAATTGTAATGAGAAGGGGTTGGCAAAATGATAGATTGCTGTATATCCTCTATGAATCTTTCTGAAGCTACTGAATAAGGAATTTGGCTCTTGTTATTCTTGTTTCCTGTCTTGTGTTAGATCTATTCTCCACCAAGTGGTATTAGAGTCAGAATTTCCTGAGTGTGTAACAAATTGTCGGACATGAGGCAGTTACACTAGGATCTATGGAAGGGCTTGTGAGAGAGTGAAAAGAATGCCTCCAAGAAGAAACCCTGTTGGTGTAAGAGGCATGGCGGCGACAGAAGCTATCTGATTTTTGCAGAGGCAGATGCAAGCCCTGCAAGAAGAGATGCGTAGAGGATTTGAACTAAGAAGAGATGAAGGTAGTGAAGAGAAAGATGACGAAGAAGAGGGCCAGCCTGAGGAGGAAGAAGAAGCAATAGATCCTACTCAAGCCAGACTATACAAAGCCATATCCCAGAATGGGAAGAGGCCGATGATGGAGGTTTCCACGTATTTTGAAAACCTTGATCCAAAGGAATTGATCGACTGGATCAATGATCTGGAAGAGTAATTTGAGTACGAGGAGGTTGAGGATCCTGATAGGGTCAGATTCGCTAAGACCAAACTGAAAGGTCATGCCAGCATTTGGTGGAAGGGAGTGCAGCTAGAGCGAAATAGAAGAGGAAAAGAGAAGAACAAAATGGGAACGAATGGCAGAAAAGCTGAAGAGGCAATTCATCCCTAGTGATTATGAGTTAGACCTGCTAAAGAAAATGCAAGGGTTGAGGCAATCAAGTAAGTCTGTAACAGAATACAAAGAAGAGTTTCATAAAATTATGATCAGAACAGGCCACTTAGAGGCCAACAAGGAGAAGGTAGCCCGTTACATTAATGGGTTACGAGCAAGTATTCAAGAAGAATTAAGTCTGGTCCGGATGACCACCATAGAGGACGCTTACCAATTTGCCCTAAAGGTTGAAGAAAAGCTCAATAGGAGGTTTGAGAACAAGCAAAGAGGAAGAGGTCGTGGCGGAAGAACCGACGGTAGGACCAGTGGAAGAAGAAATGAAGATCCTCAGAAGAATGGAGAAGGTAGCAGTAATCAGGAACAAAGGAGAGAAAATACCTACCGCCCTCGTAATCAGAATAATGATTACCAAGGAGGAAGGGGTAGAGCTGGACATGGCCAGGGTAGAGGGTTTCAAGGAACCTGTTACCAGTGTGGGGAAGAAGGACATCACCAATACGCGTGTCCACAGCACCAAGAGAGGACACACGAGAGACCCGAGGGTCATGCCAGAGCTGCAGTAGCAAATGATGATGTTGAATCAGAGCACTCTGAGGAGGTAGAGAGAGGAGAAGTCATGGTCGCAAGGAGAGCCTTGTTGAATGAGGAGGAGAAACCAGAACAGAGGAGGAACCTGTTCCGCATGAGGTGCAAAAGTTTAGGTAAAGTCTGTAATGTTATTATAGACAATGGTAGTACTGATAACTTAGTTTTCGAAGAGATGGTTACTATGTTACAGCTGGAGAGGAGGAGGCACCCGCATGGTTGCGAGCATGGGTTCGTGAATAGTGCTTAGTCACGTTCAATGTTGGGAGATACCAGGATGAGGTCCTGTGTGATGTTTTCTCTATGGATGCTTACCATTTGCTGTTGGGAAGGCCATGGCAGTTTGATCGAAGTGCAATGCATGATGGTCATGTAAATACATACTCCTTGACGAAATATGGAGTGTGCCACAAGTTAAAGCCATTACAGGCAATGGACGAGAAGGTGTGCAATAGTGCCAAAATTTGTCTGGTAGAAGGCAGGAAATTTTTTTGCCAGGAGACGGGGTTTAAGCGGGTTGCAGAGGCAGGTGTACATTTGGAGATGTTGCAAAAAACGGTGACCGAACAGCATAGAAGTGAAGGTCACTTCTCCATCAACCTCGGGTGTCTGATGCAAGAGCATCCGATGGCAACAGAGCAATCTTGCATCAACCAAATTTTTTCTAAGTGTTTTGTTTTATTTTTAACTAGGCAGAAGTTGGTCGTTTTAACAAGGCAAAAGTTGGTCACGAAATCGCGATGTCACAATTTTGCGACGTCGTGAAATTGTGACATAAAAATAAAACCAAGGCTCGAAGGCGGGGAGGTCACGATATCACGACGTCGCGATATCGTGACGTTGCGAAATCATGACATAAAAATGAAACCAAGGCTCGAAGGCGGGGAGGTCGCGATATCGCGACATAAAAATGAAACCAAGGCTCAAAGGCGGGGAGGTCGCGATATCGCGACGTCGTGATATTGCGACATAAAAACAAAGCATAGGCTCGAAGGTGGGGAGGTCGCGATATCTCGACGTCACGATATCGCGACGTCGCGAAATCGCGACATAAAAATGAAACCAAGGATCGAAGGCGGGGAGGTCGCGATATCGCGACACAAAAACAAAAGCGAGGACGCAAGGAAATTTCGTCACGATATCATGACATGTCACGATATCGCGACAACTGGAAGAACACAAATAAGAAACAAACACGTAGACGGCCACGCGCACGAAAAAAGAGGCAACAGTCATAGATGAACATTCTGACAAAGCGGCAGTTGTAGGTCATGGGCAATATGGATGAGACAGCAGTTTAGAAGAACAGTCTGACAAAACGGCGATTGCAGGTCAAGGGTCTCTTTAATGCATGCTTTCATGCACGGCAAGCTAGCGATAGTGAAGCAACAGTCTTAGAGAAAGATTCCAGCAAGCATGTCGGCCACTCGCGCATTATATCTAGAGACGCAGTTAAGGCAACTAGCAATGAAACAGCAGTTCCAGAAAAAGATTACGGCGGTTATGGCGGCCAGCCGCACTCCTCACCCAAAGTCCCATCAATGCAACTTTCCAGTATTGAGCCAGGTGGCTGTTGCAGATCGTGGGAAGTTTGAAAACACAGAGGGTCGGGGCCTCGATAAAAAACCCAAGAATTGTAATGAGAAGGGGTTGGCAAAACGGCAGATTGCTGTATATCCTCTGTGAATCTTTCTGAAGCTACTGAATAAGGAATTTGGCTCTTGTTATTCTTGTTTCCTGTCTTGTGCTAGATCTGTTCTCCACCATTCTTACATGTACCTATCTTTCAATCAAAATCTTGCTAATAGACTTATAAAGGTGTCAAGCAGATCCCAAGAAAACAAAAATTAGAAAATTAAATCATAAACTCTCATTTCAGACTTTGAAGATCAGTTATATATTAAATCTATCTAGGAATATGGCTAAGATACTGCAAGATTTTTTTTTTCATTTCGAACAAAAATAAAAACCTGAACACAGCTTCCAAAAATGCGTAGAACTTGGAAAAATACCACTTATCATACCTTGAAAATGGTATTGAAGGAGAACATGAGAGTTTGGCATGTGCGAATTCACACATCACAATCCCACGTAAAAGAAAAATCACCATCTTAAAAACAAATTCCAATAATGATAGATGTTTTAAGGTAATGAACCCTGGTCTTCCTAAACCAATGACTATTATTTATTCATTAGTGAATCTATAAGTGAAAAGATATATCTTTAAAATAAGACTACTTTAGATCAAAGAGTATATATCTGCTGAAACGTCATTATCCATAGTCTGATTTGAAAACGATTGCATAAGAAAAAGTATAAGTACCTTATTGTCAAATGATCTATTTTGGCAAATCCAAAACGAAAGCAGTCAATTTTTTTTATTTTCTCGGCATGTAGTATAAATCTTGAGACCTTCCAGATTTACATGAACCCTTTTATTTGATGTAGAGCTGTAGAGCTATATCATATGATGTTTGGCATGAGAGCCGAAGCAGATTGCGTAGCCAAGAACAACTTGCCGGCTATTCTATTGATATATGTGGTCATATATTCAAACCACTTACAGATTAGATTAGATGGCGGCAAGTCATCCTTGGCTTCATTACCTGCTCTGGCCCTTCATGACAGAAGCCACATGAATGAATGAAAGAAAGAAACCATGAATAAGACTAACTGTAGTTGAAGCAGTTTACCATTACTAAGAAATGAATGGCACACTGCTGGCAAAATTCGATTTGATAAGGAAAAAGAGAAAGGCACCAGGGTAGCCAAATGGCCACACAAACACCAGGGTAGCCAAATGGCCACACAAACTTGTGCATGATTTGTTATGATGAAAGATGATTTGTTATGATGAAAGAGGCGGTGGTCTATATATAGAAGGGAGGAAATATTATTAGAGGCGGTGGTCTTATTCTTGGGAATCATGCTTTGCTTGTTATTTTTCTCTTTGTGCGTGCCATTCACATGTTCTCATTTCAAGATTTTTGCTCACATTTTGGTGCCTGGCACGAAAATATTGGCAGCGTGAGGTCAGCATGACTTCAAAGTTGTTAGCAACAGAATTGGTTTTTGGCACAAAATTGTCCGCAATGTCGACCACAAAATTGTGATTTGTCCTGAATCTTAACTTTCTGTTCATTATGTACAAGCACCATAACATTCTGTTAATTATGTACAAATACCATAGTTTGTAAAGTGTGAATAGCTTTGATGTGATAAAATGTCTCATTTGTCTTGATCCCTGTTCAACTAATATTACAGCAGCAAGTAGATGTTTGTTTTTCTTTAAACTAAAACACATTTGAATTTGTTTTTAACAGCTAGTAGGTGATTTTTTTTGGTATGTGAACTAAAATATGTTAATTATTGAGAGGTATAGAAATGGTATAACTGGATCCTGTAGAGGAGAATAGCTGAGAGAATTGAAGACGGTGTGTCCCTCGGACAGTCTCTGATGGCGGACGGGAAAATGCAAACACACAAATCCAGAATTTTCATTCATTAACTGTGATCTCTTTACAAATGCAGCCCGTAGGCTTACAATAACCAACGCTCGGCTTGGTTTTCTCTAACACCTTCTAAGCGTGTTTTCCAATCCACCACCTAGTCTATTACAGAAACTAGGTTTTTATAGAGGCCTTGACCCTCTGAAAACATCCTTCACGAAAATCGGTCCACCAACCCAATTTATGGCTCCACTCCGCACGGCCCCTGTCATCGTCGCTTCTTGTCAGATCACTCTGATCGTCACTCCCTGTCAGATTATCCCGTGCGACCCATCCTCTTCGTTTCCCGCGCTTTTGGGTAATCGCCCGCTTTTACTGCACCTTGGGTGCCACGTGTCGTCCTCGTTCTGCAACCGCCGCCTGACCTCTGTCATTTTCTTCCTCCAGCTGTACTGTAGCAGGGGTCGTGATATCGCGACATGTCGCGATATCGCGACATCTTCTTTTCCTTGCCCCTCCTTTTCTTTTTTCGGTCGCGATATCATGACATGTCACGATATCGCGACATTTTCCTCCATCGACGTCTGTCTCAACTTCAAGTCGCAATATCGCGACATGTCACGATATCGCGACCTTTGCCTTCGACTGCCCCTTGCTTGCCTGCTCTGGTCACGATTTCACGACATGTCACGAAATCATGACATTTTCAACTGCCCCCTCTCGGCTACTCTTCTCCGTCGCGATTTTGAGACTATCGTGATTTTGCGACATGTCGCGAAATCGTGACATTTCCACTGCTTCCTTCGGCTGCTACTCTTATGTTGCGATTTTGCGATAGTCACGATTTTGCGACGTGTTGCGAAATCGTGACACATCCATTGCCTTCCCCTTGCTGCTGCTCCGATGTCGCGATTTCGTGACGTGTCGCGAAATCGTGACACATTCACTGCCTTCCCCTTGTTGTTGCTCCGATGTCACGATTTCGTGACGTGTTGCGAAATCATGACACATCCACTGCCTCCCCTTGCTGCTGCTCCGACGTCGCGATTTTGCGACGGTCGCGAAATCGCGACATGTCATGAAATCGCGACATTCCATAAGCTTCTTCCCTACCTGCTCTCTCTTGTCGTGATTTTGCGACGATCGCGATTTCATGACATGTCGCGAAATTATGACATTCCACAAGCGTCTGCCCTTCCTGCTCTATCTTGCCGCGATTTCACGATAGTCACGATTTCGCGACCGTCACGAAATCGCGACCCTTAGCTGCTCTCCCATCACGATATCATGACGGTCGTGATTTCGCGACACGTCACGAAATCGCGACCTCCTTATTGGCATTTTCTCTCTCGTGCCGACTGTCACGATTTTGCGACGTCATGAAATCACGACAGTTTTTGCTCTGCATTTTCTCCTTGCCTTCTGCTTCTTCTTCTTTTTCTTCCTTAGCCAATTTTTTTGAAGTGGCCCTCCTGCCACTGGATGCTTCTGCATTAGGTGCTGCTGGATGCTCCTGCATCAGACACCTGGGGTTGGTGGAGAAGTGATCTTCACTTCTGCACTGTCTGGTTACTACCGTCTGTAGCACCTCCAGACATTCATCTACCTCTGCAGCCTGTTCCAATCCTTTCTCCTGGCCCAAACAACTTCTGTCTTTCTCCAGAAAGATTCTCCCACTACTGCACACTTTCTCATATATAGCCTGCTCATACTCCTCTTTGCCAGTTAAATTTTTGCCTTCTTCCAGGCAGATCCTGGCATTGCTGCACACCTCTTTGTCTACAGACTTCAATGGCTTCAGCTTCTGAAGCACTCCATTATCTCTCCTTTTTTGTTTTTCCTCACGTTGTCTGCGCAGCTCCCTTTGTAGGGCTTTCACTTGCCTCTGCAAATCTCTTCTGAGCAGCTCCTCTTGCAGGGCTTGCACTTGCCTCTGCAATGCCTTGAACTCTTTCATTATCATCATATCTCCCTTAGATCCTAAACTCTTTCTCTCTCTTAGAACCCTACCACAGATCCTAGCACAAACTGCCTCACGTTCGACGAATCTGCTGCGCACTCAGAATCTTCTAGCTTTGATACCACTGATGGCGGACCGAAAAATGCATACCCATAATTCCCAAATTTTTCTTCTATTAATCTGGAAATTCTATAGAAATAGCCCACAGGCTTACAATAACCAGCGCTCGGCTTGGTTTTCTCTAACACATTCTAAGCGCGTTCTCCAATCCACCACCTAGTCTATTATAGAAACTGGGTTTTTATAGAGGCCCCAACCCTTTGAAAACATCCTTCACGAAAATTGGTCCACCAACCCGATTTATGGCTCCACTCCGCACGGCCCCTGTCATCGTCGCTTCCTGTCAGATCACTCTGACCGCCACTCCCTGTCAGATTATCCTACGCGACCCATCCTCTTCGTTTCCCATGCTTTTGGGTAATCGCCCGCTTTTACTGCACCCTGGGTGCCACATGTCGTCCTCGTTCTACAACCGCCGCCTGACCTCTGTCATTTTCTTCCTCCAGCTGTACTGTAGCATGTCGCGATATCACGACATCTTCCTTTCCCTGCCCCTCCTTTTCTTTTTTAGTCGCGATATCGCGACATGTCACGATATCGTGACATTTTCCTCCATCGACGCCTTTCTCAACTTCAAGTCGCAATATCGCGACCTTTGCCTTCGGCTGCCCCTTGCTTGCCTACTCTGGTCACGATTTCGTGACATGTCGCGAAATCGCGACATCTTCAACTGCCCCCTCTCGGCTACTCTTCTCCGTCGCGATTTCGCGACATGTCACGAAATCGTGACATTTCCACTGCTTCCTTTGGTCTGCTGCTCTTATGTCACGATTTCGCGACGGTCGCGATTTCGCGACACATCCACTGCCTTCCCCTTGCTATTGCTCCGATGTCACAATTTTGCGACGTGTCGTGAAATCGTGACACATTCACTGCCTTACCCTTGCTGCTGCTCCGACGTCGCGATTTCGCGACATGTCACGAAATCATGACATTCCATAAGCTTCTTCCCTACCTGCTCTCTCTTGTCGCGATTTTGCGACAGTCGCGAAATCGTGACATTCCACAAGCACCTGCCCTTCCTGCTCTATCTTGCCGCGATTTCGCGACAGTCACGATTTCGCGACAGTCACGATTTCGCGACCATTGCGAAATCGCGACCCTTAGCTGCTCTCCCAACGCGATTTCGCGACACGTCGCGATATCGCGACCTCCTTACTGGCATTTTCTCTCTCCTGCCGACTGTCGCGATTTCGCGACGTCGCGAAATCGCGACAGTTTTTGCTCTGCATTTTCTCCTTGCCTTCCGCTTCTTCTTCTTCTTCCTTAGCCAATTTTTCAAAAGTGGCCCTCCTGCCACTGGATGCTTCTGCATCAGGTGCTGCTGGATGCTCCTGTATCATCAGTCTCTTTAAAATGTTGGAATAATTCTTTATTAAAAAATTGTGGTATTGAAAGGAATTTTATAAATACCTTAATAATGAAATGATTCCACTTATAGTATTTTATATTTTTAATAAAATATATTATTTAAATATTATAATAAACCAAATTATCTAAAAAATATATTAAATAAAATAAATTGTAAAAACTAAACACAACACAATTAAACATTAGGATAAGGTAAGATTTATTGTTCAGCTTGTGGATTATTAAGAACTTTCTTCTTCTATTGGATTCCAAGATCATATGTGACACACTCAGTAGATGGAATTGAATCCAATATAATCCTGTAAGTGCAACATGGTTAATTGGTCAATTGATCTGAACACTCCTGCTATCTTATCTTTCTTGGTATAGATTCACTATAAGAATTTCATAAATGCAAGACAGTAGTCACAGTACAGTCCACAGTATCTTACATGGTCCTAAAAATTCTTTATTTTGATGTGCCTCGCAAATTTAATAATTTCACCCACAGTTTATCTTATATGTTTAACAATTTTTTTTTTTTTTTAATATATAATTTTATTGTTCCTCTGAATTTGGATTATTGCTTCTCTTTTAAAGTGACTGTTACGTCAAAATATCATAAATTTATTATATAAAATATATTTCAATAACTGAAAAACAAAGATTAATTTTACATTATTGCTTCTCTGTTCTTGAAGTGGTATAGATGTTGTGTCAAAATATTATATGAAACATATTCCAATAATTCACAAGCAACTCAAAAAAAAAGATTAATTTTATATTGTTTATTGTGTATTCTACCTTCCATTGTAACGACAATAGACCGTTTCAATCTAAGACTTTTGCCTTAAACTATTTGTAAATATTTGTAGTATGAATACATTGATTCCATGCTTTCTCATATTGAAAATGACTTACAAAATGTCTGGCATGTTTATTGAATGCGAAAAGTTTAACATATTTATCGAATGTAACCGTTTAATATATATTTTTTTTACTAATACATTCTTTGTGATACAATAGTACAGTAGTACCCTGATAATATTGTCTGCCACTAAGCCAACTCTAGAGAGAATTCTTGTGGGCGGTGTGGGTCTGATTGAGAGGGTGACTAGAAGAGGGCCGTAAAGCTTTTATTCCTTTTGTCTGCTTGTTCAATTACGTGTCTTCTGATCTTCACATGGCCTCTATCATGCACCTCTGTCGTTTTGGATGCTTTTCATAAACAATAATACAATTGCTCCTTTGGCACATCAGAAGAACAGTCATGAAAAGGAAAATATATCCGATGGGTTAAAGTGTACTTTAGAGCAGCAGACTTTTGACTTTCATTGAAATCGTGAGGAATATATGGCAATCCAGAGCATAATACCTTGGTTTGGCTCTTCCTGGCCTTTGAGAATCTCATTTGAGACAGTAACAGGCCCCTTGTATAATATAAATTTAGATGTTATAAAATTCGTAACATGCATTAAAAAAGGCATTCATCCTGTATTGAAAAATGTCCCACTGACTACTTAAATGAAAAGGACTGCACTCTCAATGGTGAGGATGCATTCTATAATGCTTTTGATAATGAACTCTGCCACTATATCAATGGAAACATAAAATATATGCTTGTATATTAGACTACAAGGGAATGTAATGGGTATTCTTATTTGACTTAGATAAGTATGGTCAAATGTGTAAAAGCTTATTGGCATACACTTGGCATTTGTCCATAATTAGACAAACACAGTAATCAAATTGTATCAGTATAGTGACCTTCATATCCCTGCATAATGGGCCAAGAAAAACAGATCTCAACTTTGTATTGGAATACACTTACCTGTGAAAGGATTCATCAACTTCTGAAAGCATACAGGTATATCTGGATTTCCATAGGGTATTGTAGCGAACTATTTATTAGTCAAAGCATGTCTTGTCTCAAGACTGAAATCAATGTTAGACTGAAATCAATGTTGTAAACTAAAACAACATTAATAAAAAAAGTCAGAATGCCAACAAAAGTGCAATACGATTGGCCACATATATATTGTAATTGATTTATGAAAAAATCGTATAGAACATATGTAACTTCTGGTTAAGTGGACTACTAGTTATTATGCCTGCAATTTGACTATGAACCAATTTTTTTTTGAAATGCACGTTTAAGGAATAAATAGTGTTGTTGCCACTGGAATAACTTATGGACGTTCTTTCCACTAAAATATAAAAGTTCATTACTTATATGAATAGAATTTTACCCTAAACAAATTTTATGAGGTGCACGTTCAAGTAATAAATAGTATTGCCACTGGAATAATATTTGGACATTCTTTCCATTAAAGACTAAAGTTCACATATCAGGGAGGGAGAAGGATGTGGTAAGTCAATGGATTAACCCTTCGACATGTGTGTGGTCAGTGGATTCGACTGACCTGAATTTCTGTGTGAAAAAAATGTTTGAGTGGAACCCACTAATTTGAATCATCATTGTTGAACCTTTAAAAATTTGATGAATGGAAGACAAGGACAAATATGGTATAATTTTCTATTCATAAAAAAAAAGCTCCAAACCATTATTTAAAACTCCTAGGAAAGATTAAATACCACGGCCTAAAAATCTTGTGGCTACATTGGAGCATGTATGATGAGAGGCCCACCGAAAGGAGTGGGTTCATATTGTAAAAAATGCAAATGATAAGAAAGGAATCAAAGAGTGGCTCTTATTTAAACAATAGCATAAGCACAAAGTCAGTAATTAATTCATAACTATTGAAAAAAATATTGTACCTAAAAGTATGAAAAAATAATGTACCTAGAAGTATGAAAATGGCACGCACAAGAAGAAAAGAAAGTGGGATTCCCTAAAACAAAATGAATATTTCTACTGAGCACCCTAAATTTTGAGTATATTTCCATTTCTTTTTATACGACAACTTCTCTTACCATATCATGCACAAGCTTGTGTGGCCGTTTGGCTGCCCTGGTGCCTCTCTCTTTCTTTTTCTAAGAAATCCAATTTTAACAGCGTCAGGCCATGGATTCCATGAGAGGATATGATAAGATGTTTCTGCAAGAGGTAGTTTTATTCTTTGATTGATTGGTTTACTCATGTAGGCTCTCGCATTAAGGTCTAGGGCAGGTGTTGAAGCCAAGGATGACTTGATGATCATAATACTTACCGTCTTATGGTCACACACAAAGAAGTAGGCAAGCGTTATTCTTGGATACATGATTTGCTTGGGTTCTTATGCTAGATATCATATGATATTTAAAATTATTACAACACGCTAAAGGCATTATCTAGAACTAAGAGTTTACATTTCACACTACTTATATTAGCTTTTGATGAATGAACATTGAGAGATAACAGTCACAAGATGCAGAATAATATGAAATAAAGTAAATCTGCTAGATGACTGAAATATGTTGTAAATAGAAATTATATAAAATATTATAGTGTAGCTAGGAAGAAATGAACACTCCATTAATAAAGCTACTGAACTACATTACACCCATCACCAATGGATGATGAGGTACACATAATTATACTATCCCCTAAACTACACTATATGACTATGTCCCCCGACTCTCTATAGCTATATCTAACAATGAGGCCTTTCTTATATAGGAATGTAGGTTCCTTGGCCAACACTCTACCTAGATTTATAGTAATCTTCTTTCATAGTCTTTATAGTACCTATATTTGAAGTGATAGGAGAAAGATAAGTGATTTGTTCCATCACAATATTTGTATGGATGGAAACACCAACAATTTGTCTATCTCCTTAATAAGGTCTTCAAACCATATGTGCACAATTGAAGCTATTCCTTTTTGCATAAAGTCTTGTTGATCAATCTTTTCCTATTTTTGTTCATTTGATTCATTGGATGAATCTTCCTTTACATAGTTGTTGATTTCAGAACTTATTTTGTATTGTAGTGGTTCTTCCTTTTCTTTGCCCTTTTCATCATTGTAATCCATCAGGTTCTTAATCCATATTGGTATTTTTCTCATTCCACTTCTAAGAGCATTACCAAGTATGCCAGTAGACATTTGTATGACTTGAATTCTTATGGATAGAGTAGTCTACCTTATAGCTCCCAAGTTTTAGGATATATGATCCCTAGTTGAAGTATATAAGCTTTGATAAAACCTTTATATATTCTTAGGTTTGTAGGCTACCTTATGTCTCCCTAGTGATGAGAGTATGAACACCTAATTTTAGGTTTTTAAGAAATCTTATATCTTCCCAACTTGATAATATTAGAAAAATATTATTGTTATCAAGTTTTTTAGAATGCTTTATGACTCCCTAATGTTTTGGAGTATGATATAGTGTTTTTGTAAAAATATAGTTCAATTCTGGTTGATTTTGTACAAATTTTGTAAAGATCAAAAATCAAATTCTTAACACCTTAGTACTCCTAATTGAACTAAGCACTTTTTAAGTTTTGAAGAGGTTTTAATGTTGGAAGTATTTTATCCCTTTTTAGAATATTTGAGACAAGAAATAAATATAATTATCCAACCTTAGTAAAAACCCTAATAACCTCTTTTATATCCCTTGGATTATTTCTAATTTCCAATAAATTAACTTTGATGTAGTAACCCTTATGGCTCCGAATTTTGGAAAATTATAAAAATAATAATATTCACAAAATGTTAAATAATTTAATCCAAGTAGAATTCCTTATTTCTCCTAGGTTAAATTGTAAATATTAATTCAATGAGATAAGTTATCACTTATAGCTTTTAATTTCAAAATCTAAGTTTTAACCTTAGTTCACAACCCTTTATCTGCAAATATGAAAGTAATAATAAAATGGGATTAAACCTTACCTTTTTGGATACTAAATACCCTCATTGTTACATGCTTTTTGTGGATAAGTATCACCTTTGGTGTTCAAATCATTGGAGATACCTTGGAGTTATTTGTCTTCAATGCTGGTACGTAGGCACTATAAAAATAAAAAGTTTTGACCTTCAATACCAGGATATTTTAATGCTCATTCTTTCTTCCTTCCACATTACGCTTTAGAAATCTTTGACTATGTTTAACTCCTTGTTGAAATTTGGATTTTAGATGCCTTTTATGGATGAATAATCATGGGTTTTGTGACATGTGTTACCCTCATTACAAGTGAGTGCTCCTTTCCTTATGTAACATCCCAAATTGTTCAATGCTCTTCGATCAATCTGTAATGTATGGGAACTCATGTGGACACTTGTTTAAAGCTTGAGGAGAATACCAATTGTCACCACTTCGTTGTAATTGTTGTGTAAGGTTTATTGAGCATTGAGAGAGGAATGATGTAGTTTATGCCAAGTGGCATTCAAAACCTTTGCATGAAGTCCTTACTTGTAATGTCTTCAAAGATAGAGATTATAACTCAAACACTTGCATATACCATTCCTTTGCTTTGTTATGTTGCTTGGTCAACAATCAAGCTATTCTTTTAAAGGTGGATTGATGATGCGCTATGGAGCTTTAAACATTGATTTGGAGCTTCCTTTGGTGGACGATATTCTCCAAGTTAGATATATTGAATGTAACAACTTTGCTCCTTATATTTTATACCTCGAATCATGTTGATTTATTTGTAGATTTTTGTCATCCTTTAGTAGTATATGTGCACTCTTTTTCTATGCAAATGTAGCTCAATGATAGCCTGATATGAGCTTTGATTATGTAGGTTTGTACGTCCAATATGAGCTCTTTGAGTGGCTCCTTTTGCTTGGAAATAAGAATGCTGAAGTTCAGCCTTCTTTGGTTGATTTACCCTGTAGCTAATGTATCCTTCTGTGGCACTTTCAAATATTCTCTTTTATTGTAAAAACCATATTAGAGTAGTGTAATAAATTGTATTATAAATTCTATATAAGGCTTATTTTAATGTACCTTCTTTTACACTCTATTTCCAGATCTAAAATTATGATTTTTTGGCAGATTTTTCCTGCAATACAAGGGTTTGAGGTTGTATTAAATGAGTAGAAACACCTTTACCTTTTTTTCTTGGACACTTTGATAACAAATCCAATCTTAGATAATAGTAGATAGAAGCTTTTCAATTGATACATTTTTTTGCACTTTCTATTAAAATTGACGAAGCACTTCATTCATTATGATTGATATCAATATAAAGGTTACAATGTGGTTATGAGTTGGTTTATCAAACCAACTTGGTGGTTAATAAACCAACCTAGAGAGCACCTACGAGCGCTACCCTTTTGCAAATAATGTAATGACAATGACATATATGCTAACATCCCCCCTTATTACATTATTGGAAAATTCCAATAGTATCTTGAAACTTTTCATATTTGATACGCCCAAGTGCTTTGGTAAAGATATTTGCAACTTGCACATCAATAGGAATGTATTGAAGTTGTATATGGTGTTTGGGAACTTCATCTCGAATGAAATGACATCTGGTATAAACATGTTTAGTATGTTCATGAAAAATTAGATTTTTGACAAGATTCAAAACACCTTGATTGTCACAAAAAAAATGAAGAGGAAGATTATTTGGAAGACCCATGTTTGTAAGAATGTGACTTAACCACATTATCTCGTAGACTGCTTCACTGGCTGCACGATATTTTACTTCTGTAGAATATAAAGCAACCACATGTTTCTTCTTACTATGCCATGAGACAGGTCTAGATCCTAGATGAAAAACATATCCAAAAGTGGATTTACGATCATCAATGTATCCAACATAATCTAAGTCCGTGTATCCTAGTAAGAAAAACTCATTATTATTTTTGTATTCCAGACCATAATTTGTACTAAACATAATGAAGAACTCTTTTTGCTGCTTTCCAATGACTCATCTTAGGCTCTTGAATGAACCTTGAAAGATATCCCACAACAAAACTTAGATCTAGCCTGGTATTTATCAGATATAGGAGACTTCCAATCAATTGGCGATAGAGAGTACCATCTACCTGAGGTGATTCATCATATCGTGATAACTTAAGTTTTTGCTCCATTGGAGTTGCTTTTGACTTACAGTTAGTCATCCGATATTTTTCTACTAAAGTATTGGCATATTTCTTTTGTGTTACTCTAATATGAAATCTTTCCTGAGTAACTTATAAACCAAGACAATAGTGCGAAGTCCTAGATCTATCATTTCAAATGATTGCTTCAAATAATTTTTCACTAAGTCAATCATTCTTTCTGAGCTTCCTGTTATGATTAGATCTTCTACATAAAGTACAAGGATCACTATATCAGAACCATTCTTCTTAATATAGAGATTTGCATCTGAAGGACTTCTTTTGAATCCATGTTGCACAAGGTGACTATCTATCTTGATATACCAAGCTCGAGGAGCTTATTTTAGCCCATACAAAAATTTGATCAACTTGCATACTTTTTGTTCTTGACCCTCGACCATGAATCCTTCTGGTTGAGTCATGTATACTTCTTCCTGTAAGTCACCATTCAAGAAGGCACTTTTAACATCCATCTGATGCAACTTCCACCCAAACTGAGCTCCCATGGCACAAAGTACTCGAGTGGTAGTCATTTTTGCAGTAGGGGCAAAAGTCTCTTCATAGTCTATGCCTTCATTCTGAGCATATCCCTTTGCAACAAGTCATACTTTATGCTTATCAATAGATACATCTACCTTATACTTCACTTTGAACACCCATTTGCAGCCTATGGGTTTCTTTCCTGTTGGCAGATCGACTAACTTCCAAGTATTATTTTTTATGAGAGATTTATGTTTTACATCCATGGCCTCTTTCCACTATGGTTTATCAAGTGCGAATTGAACCGTTGTGGGTTCATTTGCATTAAATGTAGACATATAAATATTTTCTTCATCCTCATATTCTTCTCTATCATTTTTTGTACCCACTGACAAATCATCAAAGTGTTGACAAAGTTTGTCAACCTCTGAAGTAGATTCCTCTGCTCTCATTTGCTGATTCATACTACGAATACATGGCCTATCTAGAGATAGATCTAGAAGGGAATTCAAATTAGCATATCTTAAAGTGCTAGTATACCATTTTGGGACTTTCTATTGTTGTTGTGGAAGTTGAACCTCCTTCTTAGGTTCTTCTTCATCTAGGTATACAGTTCTGGATGTATCTTTTGATGTGAAAGCTTCATAAAATACATCTCTACTTACGTGTGTCTTCTTGGTCTTAGGATCAATCAATCGATAACCTTTTGAATACTCATCATAGCCAAGAAAGATACACTGTAGGGTTTTCTCATCCAAATTCCTCCTTTTCTATTTTGGAATGTGCATGAATGCTTTACATCCAAATACCCTTAGATGAGAAATGGAAGGTTTCTTACCACTCCAAGATCCTTGTGGTTTTTTCCCTTGTAGAGCTCTAGTGGGTTCTCTATTTAGGAGGTATAATGTTGTGTTTACTGCTTCTACCCAATATTGATCCTCAAGATGTGCTCCCTTTAGCATACATCGAACCATTTCCATAATGGAAAGATTTCTCCTTTCTACAACTCCATTCTATTGAGGTGTATAGGCTATAGTTAGTTGTATTTTGATCCCATGTTTTTTAATAAACTCTGAAAACTATTCAGAGGTGTATTCCCCCATCAATCTAAGCGGAGGGTTTTTATCAAACAACCTGAATCCTTCTCGACAAGTTTCTTGAATTTTTGAAAGTAGATAAATGCTTCTGATTTCAACTAAAGAAATAAAACCCACATATTTCATGGGTAATCATGAACAAATAGTTGAAAATACTTCTTCCAACCATAGCTGGTTGGCATAGGACCACATAGATCGCTATGTACCAGCTCTAAAGGGTTTGTAGCTCGAGAGGATCTAGCTTCAAAAGGTACTCTATGTTGCTTCCCTGCTAAGAAATCTGAGAAAACTGGTAAGATAGATGAGAGTCATGGAAGACCTTTCACCATCCCATATTTGTATAATTCAAGCAAATATCTAGAACTGAGGTGCCCATAATGTCTATGCCAGAGAGAGGTAGCCTCCTTTGTAGTTGCAGCCAGATCAACATGAGGAGTTGAAAGTGCATCTAGAATGAACAAGCCATGTTTGTAGGATCTGGTTGCAACATGTTTACCATTATGGGTGATAAAACATCTCTTCTTGCCTTTGACAAATCAAAACATGACATCCATGTTTCTATCCAACATTTGTGTGACTAAGATCAGATTATTGGATAAACCTAGAACATAGAGAACTTTATCAATTTGATAATTACCATCAGTAAGGGACACAAAAATATCCCCTTCTCCCTTTACTTGATAGACTTGATTGTCAGTAATTATGACTGACTTACCCTCTTTCTCCACAAAAGTATCAAACCATGATTTGTCCCCGAGTCATGTGTTTGCTAGATCCTGAATCAATATAATATACAACATCTATCTGGGAAGACAAATTATGGGTTATGAGCACCTTGTGTGCTCTTTCAGAGTCAAAATTTGAATCGAACCCAGGAGAATCTGAGTCTGAGTTGGAGTCAGCATAAGCAACATGGCATTTAGGTTGCATATGTTTGTTGTATTTTTGTTTGTTTTTTATCTTCTTCTGAGGACCTCTATGATTTTTTTTCTTGTTTTTGAACCAACATCTGTTGGTGTCATTGTTATTCATATGAAAAATCTTGCAATATTTTGTATCATTCTACTGATTTTGCATCCATTTTCCTTTGGAAGAAGGACCCCATTTTTGAAACTGACCTTGTTTTTTACCACTTTGTTGTGTAGAAAGAGCATTATCTGGCACATCATATTTCTGGACCTGAGTTTCCTCCTCAGTCTGAAGAAAATTTACTAGCTCCACAAATGATACTTGTCTACCAGAAACATTGAGAGAAGTGATCAACATCTTGTAGGAATTTGGCAATGCTCTAAAGATGACAGAGTTCAAGATATCATCATCCACTGGTTTTCCCATGGTATTCAATTTGGCTTTCAATTCAACCACTCTGCAAAGGAATATATCAACTATTTCCCCAAAATTCATACAGAGATTATGTAGTTGAGTTTGAAGGTGTAGAATAGTGGATTGATTCTTTCCTTCATATACTATGATCAAGGTATCCCAAGCTATCTTACTATTTTTTGCATCACAAATATGAGGCTGCACCTCATCTATAGTAAAAAGCAAGATAAAAATGAGACTCTTCTTGTCTTTATTATCCCAAGCATCTTCATCTATTCCTATTTTTTGAGGGCTTTTTGCAGTGCTAGTCACTACATCCCATAAATATTCCAACTGAAGAATACCTTTCATCTTTGTTTTCCATGGAACAAAGTTAGGACCTTTGAACAATTATGAATCTGAGAGATACTTATGAATAGTGGCCATTATGAAGGTTCCTTATATCACCAATTGGTCTCCCTTTCTTTATACCTTCTAGATATTTATATCGTAACCATTCAATATATACCCGCCCTTACGTGAGGGAGACTATAGGTATATAGGAACAATATACTACTCAATATGTACCCACCCTTACATGAGGGAGACTATAAGTACATATGAAAAGCACAATATATTGAACATAAAGGATATTGAAAGGTCATCATGTTTTTAATGACACCTACCATAGAAATTTTTATTCCTCATGTGTGGGGCATAACTTCCCCTAAAAACTTTGGAAAGAAAACTTTCGTCAGGATTTACGCCTAACAACAATCACAATGTGGGTATGAAATGGGAAAAAAAATGGTTTACCTTATTTCTCCCCGACAATTAATAAATAAAAATCTTAGATGTCATTGTTGCAGCTATATTAGGTGGTGAATACAGTAGTCCAAAGCACAAAAGCATTACCTATAAGTGTGGACCAGAGGTATCTCAAATACCGAATGCTGCTGTGTAATAAATTGCACAAATAGGGTATAAATTTGAGGTCTTATATTTTTTAATTTATAATTGTTAATGCAAGAAAAAAGAATATTTAAATGCAAAATAAACAATCACAAATGCCCACAAATTTAAGCACCTATTACAAATCTAGCAATTATTTTGCCAAATGGTTTGATTTCCCCCCTTTATCTTACAATTTTGCAAATGAATCATGTGAAGAATGAGATCTCCCCCCATTCGAATTGCAAAATAGACAAGGAGTGAAAAAAAATGGTACCTGAAAACCCCAAAAAAAAAATTGGAGCCTTCAAGGCATCATTTGACTACATAGGCGTCAAATTACCACTTTCGGGCGTCAACTGGGCATGTTCGAGCGTCAACAATGCACTGCAGAGCGTCAAACAAAAGCCACCCACCGTCACAACATCCGCAGGACGTAAAAAAAAATTCCACCCACCGTCACAGTGCACGCATGGCTTCGAAATAACAAGTTATATCTCCTCGAAGGGACTTGAAACCGTGACCTACCGCCTAAAAATCATCGCGCTTACCATGGGAGCCAAAGGACTGATGAGAACAAGCATGGACCAGGCATGTGTTTGAAGAGGTTTTAATGTTGGAAGTATTTTATCCCTTTTTAGAATATTTGAGACAAGAAATAAATATAATTATCCAACCTTAGTAAAAACCCTAATAACCTCTTTTATATCCCTTGGATTATTTCTAATTTCCAATAAATTAACTTTGATGTAGTAACCCTTGTGGCTCCGAAGTTTGGAAAATTATAAAAATAATAATATTCACAAAATGTTAAATAATTTAATCCAAGTAGAATTCCTTATTTCTCCTAGGTTAAATTGTAAATATTAATTCAATGAGATAAGTTATCACTTATAGCTTTTAATTTCAAAATATAAGTTTTAACCTTAGTTCACAACCCTTTATCACCAAATATGAAAGTAATAATAAAATGTGATTAAACCTTACCTTTTTGGATACTAAATACCCTCATTGTTATATGCTTTTTGTGGATAAGTATCACCTTTGGTGTTCAAATCATTGGAGATACCTTGGAGTTATTTGTCTTTAATGCTGGTACGTAGGCACTATAAAAATAAAAAGTTTTGACCTTCAATACTAGGATATTTTAATGCTCATTCTTTCTTCCTTCCACATTACGCTTTAGAAATCTTTGACTATGTTTAACTCCTTGTTGAAATTTGGATTTTAGATGCCTTTTATGGATGAATAATCATGGGTTTTGTGACATGTGTTACCCTCATTACAAGTGAGTGCTCCTTTCATTATGTAACATCCCAAATTGTTCAATGCTCTTCGATCAATCTGTAATGTATGGGAACTCATGTGGACACTTGTTTAAAGCTTGAGGAGAATACCAATTGTCACCACTTCGTTGTAATTGTTGTGTAAGGTTTATTGAGCATTGAGAGAGGAATGATGTAGTTTATGCCAAGTGGCATTCAAAACCTCTGCATGAAGTCCTTCCTTGTAATGTCTTCAAAGATAGAGATTATAACTCAAACACTTGCATATACCATTCCTTTTCTTTGTTATGTTGCTTGGTCAACAATCAAGCTATTCTTTTATAGGTGGATTGATGATGCGCTATGGAGCTTTAAACACTGATTTGGAGCTTCCTTTGGTGGACGATATTCTCCAAGTTAGATATATTGAATGTAACAACTTTGCTCCTTATATTTTATACCTCCAATCATGTTGATTTATTTGTAGATTTTTGTCATCCTTTAGTAGTATATGTGCACTCTTTTTTTATGCAAATGTAGCTCAATGATAGCCTGATATGAGCTTTGATTCTATAGGTTTGTACGTCCAATATGAGCTCTTTGAGTGGCTCCTTTTGCTTGGAAAGAAGCATGCTGAAGTTCAGCCTTCTTTGGTTGATTTACCCTGTAGCTAATGTATCCTTCTGTGGCACTTTCAAATATTCTCTTTTCTTGTAAAAACCATATTAGAGTAGTGTAATAAATTGTATTATAAATTCTATATAAGGCTTATTTTAATGTACCTTCTTTTACACTCTATTTCCAGATCTAAAATTATGATTTTCTGGCAGATTTTTCCTGCAATACAAGGGTTTGAGGTTGTATTTTATGAGTAGAAACACCTTTACCTTTTTTTCTTGGACACTTTGATAACAAATCCAAGCTTAGATAATAGTAGATAGAAGCTTTTCAATTGATACAATTTTTTGCACTTTCTATTAAAATTGATGAAGCACTTCATTCATTATGATTGATATCAATATAAAGGTTGCAATGTGGTTATGAGTTGGTTTATCAAACCAACATGGTGGTTAATAAACCAACCTAGAGTGCACCTACAAGCACTACCCTTTTGCAAATAATGTAATGACAATGACATATATGCTAACATACCCCCTTATTACATTATTGGAAAATTCCAATAGTATCTTGAAACTTTTCATATTTGATACGCCCAAGTGCTTTGGTAAAGATATTTGCAACTTGCACATCAATAGGAATGTATTGAAGTTGTATATGGTGTTTGGGAACTTCATCTCGAATGAAATGACATCTGGTATAAACATGTTTAGTATGTTCATGAAAAATTAGATTTTTGACAAGATTCAAAACACCTTGATTGTCGCAAAAAAAATGAAGAGGAAGATTATTTTGAAGACCCATGTTTGTAAGAATGTGACTTAACCACATTATCTCGTAGACTGCTTCACTAGCTGCGCGATATTTTACTTCTGTAGAATATAAAGCAACCACATGTTGCTTCTTACTATGCCATGATAGAGGTCTAGATCCTAGATGAAAAACATATCCAAAAGTGGATTTACGATCATCAATGGATCCAACATAATCTAATTCCGTGTATCCTAGTAAGAAAAACTCATTATTATTTTTGTATTCTAGACCATAATTTGTACTAAACATAATGAAGAACTCTTTTTGCTGCTTTCCAATGACTCATCTTAGGCTCTTGAATGAACCTTGAAAGATATCCCACAACAAAACTTAGATCTAGCCTGGTATTTATCAGATATAGGAGACTTCCAATCAATTGGCGATAGAGAGTACCATCTACCTGAGGTGATTCATCATATCGTGATAACTTAAGTTTTTTCTCCATTGGAGTTGCTTTTGACTTACAGTTAGTCATCCGATATTTTTCTACTAAAGTATTGGCATATTTATTTTGTGTTACTCTAATATGAAATCTTTCCTGAGTAACTTATAAACCAAGACAATAGTGCAGAAGTCCTAGATCTATAATTTCAAATGATTGCTTCAAATAATTTTTCACTAAGTCAATCATTCTTTCTGAGCTTCCTGTTATGATTAGATCTTCTACATAAAGTACAAGGATCACTATATTAGAACCATTCTTCTTAATATAGAGATTTGCATCTGAAGGACTTCTTTTGAATCCATGTTGCACAAGGTGACTATCTATCTTGATATACCAAGCTCGAGGAGCTTATTTTAGCCCATACAAGGATTTGATCAACTTGCATACTTTTTGTTCTTGACCCTCGACCATGAATCCTTCGGTTGAGTCATGTATACTTCTTCCTGTAAGTCACCATTCAAGAAGGCACTTTTAACATCCATCTGATGCAACTTCCACCCAAACTGAGCTCCCATGGCACAAAGTACTTGAATGGTAGTCATTTTTGTAGTAGGGGCAAAAGTCTCTTCATAGTCTATGCCTTCATTATGAGCATATCCCTTTGCAACAAGTCATACTTTATGCTTATCAATAGATACATCTACCTTATACTTCACTTTGAACACCCATTTGCAGCCTATGGGTTTCTTTCCTATTGGCAGATCGACTAACTTCCAAGTATTATTTTTTATGAGAGATTTATGTTCTACATCCATGGCCTCTTTCCAATATGGTTTATCAAGTGCGAATTGAACCGTTGTGGGTTCATTTGCATTAAATGTAGACATATAAATATTTTCTTCATCCTCATCTTCTTCTCTATCATTTTTTGTACCCACTGACAAATCATCAAAGTGTTGACAAAGTTTGTCAACCTCTGAAGTAGATTCCTCTACTCTCATTTGCTGAGTCATCCTACAAATACATGGCCTATCTAGAGATAAATATAGAAGGGAATTCAAATTAGCATATCTTAAAGTGCTAGTATACCATTTTGGGACTTTCTGTTGTTGCTGTGGAAGTTGAACCTCCTTCTTAGGTTCTTCTTCATCTAGGTATACAGTTCTGGATGTATCTTTTGATGTGAAAGCTTCATCAAATACATCTCTACTTACAAGTGTCTTCTTGGTCTTAGGATCAATCAATCGATAACCTTTTGAATACTCATCATATCCAAGAAAGATACACTGCAGGGTTTTCTCATCCAAATTCCTCCTTTTCTATTTTGGAATGTGCATGAATGCTTTACATCCAAATACCCTTAGATGAGAAATGGAAGGTTTCTTACCACTCCAAGATCCTTGTGGTTTTTTCCCTTGTAGAGCTCTAGTGGGTTCTCTATTTAGGAGGTATAATGTTGTGTTTACTACTTCTACCCAATATTGATCCTCAAGATGTGCTCCCTTTAGCATACATCGAACCATTTCCATAATGGAAAGATTTCTCCTTTCTACAACTCCATTCTATTGAGGTGTATAGGCTATAGTTAGTTGTATTTTGATCCCATGTTTTTTAAGAAACTCTGAAAACTAATCAGAGGTGTATTCCCCCATCAATCTAAGCGGAGGGTTTTTATCAAACAACCTGACTCCTTCTCGACAAGTTTCTTGAATTTTTGAAAGTAGAGAAATGCTTCTGATTTCAACTGAAGAAATAAAACCCACATATTTCATGGGTAATCATGAACAAATAGTTGAAAATACTTCTTCCAACCATATCTGGTTGGCATAGGACCACATAGATCGTTATGTACCAGCTCTAAAGGGTTTGTAGATCGAGAGGATCTAGCTTCAAAAGGTACTCTATGTTGCTTCCCTGCTAAGAAATCTGAGAAAACTGGTAAGATAGATGAGAGTCATGGAAGACCTTTCACCATCCCATATTTGTATAATTCAAGCAAATATCCAGAACTGAGGTGCCCATAATGTCTATTCCAGAGAGAGGTAGCCTCCTTTGTAGTTGCAGCCAGATCAACATGAGGAGTTGAAAGTGCATCTAGAATGAACAAGCCATGTTTGTAGGATCTGGTTGCAACATGTTTACCATTATGGGTGATAAAACATCTCTTCTTGCCTTTGACAAATCAAAACATGACATCCATGTTTCTATCCAACATTTGTGTGACTAAGATCAGATTATTGGCTAAACCTAGAACATAGAGAACTTTCTCAATTTGATAATTACCATCAGTAAGGGACACAAAAATATCCCCTTCTCCCTTTACTTGATAGACTTGATTGTCAGTAATTATGACTAACTTACCCTCTTTCTCCACAAAAGTATCAAACCATGATTTGTCCCCAGTCATGTGTTTGCTAGATCCTGAATCAATATAATATACAACATCTATCTGGGAAGACAAATTATGGGTCATGAGCACCTTGTGTGCTCTTTCAGAGTCAAAATTTGAATCGGACCCAGGAGAATCTGAGTCTGAGTTGGATTCAGCATAAGCAACATGGCATTTAGGTTGCATATGTTTGTTGTATTTTTGTTTGTTTTTTACCTTCTTCTGAGGACCTCTATCATTTTTTTGCTTGTTTTGAACCAACATCTATTGGTGTCATTGTTATTCATATGAAAAATCTTGCAATATTTTGTATCCTTCTACTGATTTTGCTTCCATTTTCCTTTGGAAGAAGGACCCCATTTTTGAAACTGACCTTGTTTTTTACCACTTTGTTGTGTAGAAAGAGCATTATCTGGCACATCATCTTTCTGGACCTGAGTTTCCTCCTCAGTCTGAAGAAAATTTACTAGCTCCACAAATGATACTTGTCTACTAGAAACATTGAGAGAAGTGATCAACATCTTGTAGGAATTTGGCAATGCTCTAAAGATGAAAGAGTTCAAGATATCATCATCCACTGGTTTTCCCATGGTATTCAATTTGGATTTCAATTCAACCACTCTGCAAAGGAATATATCAACTATTTCCCCAGAATTAATACAGAGATTATGTAGTTGAGTTTGAAGGTGTAGAATAGTGGATTGATTATTTCCTTCATATACTATGATCAAGGTATCCCAAGCTATCTTACTATTTTTTGCATCACAAATATGAGGCTGCACCTCATCTATAGTAACAAGCAAGATAAAAATGAGACTCTTCTTGTCTTTATTATCCCAAGCATCTTCATCTATTCCTATTTTTTGAGGGCTTTTTGCAGTGCCAGTCACTACATCCCATAATTCTTCCAACTGAAGAATAGCTTTCATCTTTGTTTTCCATGGAACAAAGTTAGGACCTTTGAACAATTATGAATCTGAGAGATACTTATGAATAGTGGCCATTATGAAGGTTCCTTATATCACCAATTGGTCTCCCTTTCTTTATACCTTCTAGATATTTATATCGTAACCGTTCAATATATACCCGCCCTTACGTGAGGGAGACTATAGGTATATAGGAACAATATACTACTCAATATGTACCCACCCTTACATGAGGGATACAATAAGTACATATGAAAAGCACAATATATTGAACATAAAGGATATTGAAAGGTCATCATGTTTTTAATGACACCTACCATAGAAATTTTTATTCCTCATGTGTGGGGCATAACTTCCCCTAAACACTTTGGAAAGAAAACTTTCGTCAGGATTTACGCCTAACAACAATCACAATGTGGGTATGAAATGGGAAAAAAAAATGGTTTACCTTATTTCTCCCCGACAATTAATAAATAAAAATCTTAGATGTCGTTGTTGCAGCTATATTAGGTGGTGAATACAGTAGTCCAAAGCACAAAAACATTACCTATAAGTGTGGACCAGAGGTATCTCAAATACCGAACGCTGCTGTGTAATAAATTGCACAAATAGGGTATAAATTTGAGGTCTTATATTTTTTAATTTATGATTGTTAATGCAAGAAAAAAGAATATTTAAATGCAAAATAAACAATCACAAATTCCCACAAATTTAAGCATCTATTACAAATCTAGCAATTATTCTGCCAAATGGTTTGATTTCCCCCCTTTATCTTACAATTTTGCAAATGAATCATGTGAAGAATGAGATCTCCCCCCCTTCGAATTGCAAAATAGACAAGGAGTAAAAAAAAATGGTACCTGAAAACCCCCAAAAAAAATTGGAGCCTTCAAGGCATCATTTGACTGCATAGGCATCAAATTACCACTTTCGGGCGTCAACTGGGCATGTTCGGGCGTCAAAAATGCACTGCAGAGCGTCAAACAAAAGCCACCCACCGTCACAACATGCGCAGGACATAAAAAAAAATTCCACCCACCGTCACAGTGCACGCATGGCTTCAAAATAACAAGTTATATCTCCTCGAAGGGACTTGAAACTGTGACCTACCGCCTAACAATCATCGCGCTTACCATTGGAGCCAAAGGACCGATGAGAACAAGCATGGACCAGGCATGTGTTTGAAGAGGTTTTAATGTTGGAAGTATTTTATCCCTTTTTAGAATATTTGAGACAAGAAATAAATATAATTATCCAACCTTAGTAAAAACCCTAATAACCTCTTTTATATCCCTTGGATTATTTCTAATTTCCAATAAATTAACTTTGATGTAGTAACCCTTGTGGCTCCGAAGTTTGGAAAATTATAAAAATAATAATATTCACAAAAATGTTAAATAATTTAATCCAAGTAGAATTCCTTATTTCTCCTAGGTTAAATTGTAAATATTAATTCAATGATATAAGTTATCACTTATAGCTTTTAATTTCAAAATCTAAGTTTTAACCTTAGTTCACAACCCTTTATCTCCAAATATGAAAGTAATAATAAAATGGGATTAAACCTTACCTTTTTGGATACTAAATACCCTCATTGTTACATGCTTTTTGTGGATAAGTATCACCTTTGGTTTTCAAATCATTGGAGATACCTTGGAGTTATTTGTCTTCAATGCTGGTACGTAGGCACTATAAAAATAAAAAGTTTTGACCTTCAATACCAGGATATTTTAATGCTCATTCTTTCTTCCTTCCACATTACGCTTTAGAAATATTTGACTATGTTTAACTCCTTGTTGAAATTTTGATTTTAGATGCCTTTTATGGATGAATAATCATGGGTTTTGTGACATGTGTTACCCTCATTACAAGTGAGTGCTCCTTTCCTTATGTAACATCCCAAATTGTTCAATGCTCTTCGATCAATCTGTAATGTATGGGAACTCATGTGGACACTTGTTTAAAGCTTGAGGAGAATACCAATTGTCATCACTTCGTTGTAATTGTTGTGTAAGGTTTATTGAGCATTGAGAGAGGAATGATGTAGTTTATGCCAAGTGGCATTCAAAATCTCTGCATGAAGTCCTTCCTTGTAATGTCTTCAAAGATAGAGATTATAACTCAAACACTTGCATATACCATTCCTTTGCTTTGTTATGTTGCTTGGTCAACAATCAAGCTATTATTTTATAGGTGGATTGATGATGCGCTATGGAGCTTTAAACACTGATTTGGAGCTTCTTTGGTGGATGATATTCTCCAAGTTAGATATATTGAATGTAACAACTTTGCTCCTTATATTTTATACCTCCAATCATGTTGATTTATTTGTAGATTTGTGTCATCCTTTAGAAGTATATGTGCACTCTTTTTCTATGCAAATGTAGCTCAATGATAGCCTGATATGAGCTTTGATTCTGTAGGTTTGTACGTCCAATATGAGCTCTTTGAGTGGCTCCTTTTGCTTGGAAAGAAGAATGCTGAAGTTCAGCCTTCTTTGGTTGATTTACCCTGTAGCTAATGTATCCTTCTGTGGCACTTTCAAATATTCTCTTTTCTTGTAAAAACCATATTAGAGTAGTGTAATAAATTGTATTATAAATTCTATATAAGGCTTATTTTAATGTACCTTCTTTTACACTCTATTTCCAGATCTAAAATTATGATTTTTTGGTAGATTTTTCCTGCAATACAAGGGTTTGAGGTTGTATTTTATGAGTAGAAACACCTTTACCTTTTTTTCTTGGACACTTTGATAACAAATCCAAGCTTAGATAATAGTAGATAGAAGATTTTCAATTGATACGATTTTTTGCACTTTCTATTAAAATTGACGAAGCACTTCATTCATTATGATTGATATCAATATAAAGGTTACAATGTGGTTATGATTTGGTTTATCAAACCAACTTGGTGGTTAATAAACCAACCTAGAGAGCACCTACGAGCACTACCCTTTTGCAAATAATGTAATGACAATGACATATATGCTAACATCCCCCCTTATTACATTATTGGAAAATTCCAATAGTATCTTGAAACTTTTCATATTTGATACGCCCAAGTGCTTTGGTAAAGATATTTGCAACTTGCACATCAATAGGAATGTATTGAAGTTGTATATGGTGTTTGGGAACTTCATCTCGAATGAAATGAAATCTGGTATAAACATGTTTAGTATGTTCATGAAAAATTAGATTTTTGACAAGATTCAAAACACCTTGATTGTCGCAAAAAAAATGAAGAGAAAGATTATTTTGAAGACCCATGTTTGTAAGAATGTGACTTAACCACATTATCTCGTAGACTGCTTCACTGGCTGCACGATATTTTACTTCTGTAGAATATAAAGCAACCACATGTTGCTTCTTACTATGCCATGATACAGGTCTAGATCCTAGATGAAAAACATATCCAGAAGTGGATTTACGATCATCAATAGATCCAACATAATCTAAGTCCGTGTATCCTAGTAAGAAAAACTCATTATTATTTTTGTATTCCAGACCATAATTTGTACTAAACATAATGAAGAACTCTTTTTGCTGCTTTCCAATGACTCATCTTAGGCTCTTGAATGAACCTTGAAAGATATCCCACAACAAAACTTAGATCTGGCCTGGTATTTATCAGATATAGGAGACTTCCAATCAATTGGCGATAGAGAGTACCATCTACCTGAGGTGATTCATCATATCGTGATAACTTAAGTTTTTGCTCCATTGGATTTGCTTTTGACTTACAGTTAGTCATCCAATATTTTTCTACTAAAGTATTGGCATATTTCTTTTGTGTTACTCTAATATGAAATCTTTCCTGAGTAACTTATAAACCAAGACAATAGTGCAGAAGTCCTAGATCTATCATTTCAAATGATTGCTTCAAATAATTTTTCACTAAGTCAATCATTCTTTCTGAGCTTCCTGTTATGATTAGATCTTCTACATAAAGTACAAGGATCACTATATCAGAACCATTCTTCTTAATATAGAGATTTGCATCTGAAGGACTTCTTTTGAATCCATGTTGCACAAGGTGACTATCTATCTTGATATACCAAGCTCGAGGAGCTTATTTTAGCCCATACAAGGATTTGATCAACTTGCATACTTTTTGTTCTTGACCCTCGACCATGAATCCTTCTGGTTGAGTCATGTATACTTCTTCCTGTAAGTCACCATTCAAGAAGGCACTTTTAACATCCATCTGATGCAACTTCCACCCAAACTGAGCTCCCATGGCACAAAGTACTCGAATGGTAGTCATTTTTGTAGTAGGGGCAAAAGTCTCTTCATAGTCTATGCCTTCATTCTGAGCATATCCCTTTGCAACAAGTCATACTTTATGCTTATCAATAGATACATCTACCTTATACTTCACTTTGAACACCCATTTGCAGCCTATGGGTTTCTTTCTTGTTGGCAGATCGACTAACTTCCAAGTATTATTTTTTATGAGAGATTTATGTTCTACATCCATGGCCTCTTTCCACTATGGTTTATCAAGTGCGAATTGAACCGTTGTGGGTTCATTTGCATTAAATGTAGACATATAAATCTTTTCTTCATCCTCATCTTCTTCTCTATCATTTTTTGTACCCACTGACAAATCATCAAAGTGTTGACAAATTTTGTCAACCTCTGAAGTAGATTCCTCTGCTCTCATTTGCTGAGTCATACTACGAATACATGGCCTATCTAGAGATAGATCTAGAAGGGAATTCAAATTAGCATCTCTTAAAGTGCTAGTATACCATTTTGGGACTTTATGTTGTTGTTGTGGAAGTTGAACCTCCTTCTTAGGTTCTTCTTCATCTAGGTATACAGTTCTAGATGTATCTTTTGATGTGAAAGCTTCATCAAATACATCTCTACTTACGTGTGTCTTCTTGGTCTTAGGATCAATCAATCGATAACCTTTTGAATACTCATCATAGCCAAGAAAGATACACTGCAGGGTTTTCTCATCCAAATTCCTCCTTTTCTATTTTGGAATGTGCATGAATGCTTTACATCCAAATACCCTTAGATGAGAAATGGAAGGTTTCTTACCACTCCAAGATCCTTGTGGTTTTTTCCCTTGTAGAGCTCTAGTGGGTTCTCTATTTAGGAGGTATAATGTTGTGTTTACCGCTTCTACCCAATATTGATCCTCAAGATGTGCTCCCTTTAGCATACATCGAACCATTTCCATAATGGAAAGATTTCTCATTTCTACAACTCCATTCTATTGAGGTGTATAGGCTATAGTTAGTTGTATTTTGATCCCATGTTTTTTAAGAAACTCTGAAAACTATTCAAAGGTGTATTCCCCCATCAATCTAAGCGGAGGGTTTTTATCAAACAACCTGACTCCTTCTCGACAAGTTTCTTGAATTTTTGAAAGTAGAGAAATGCTTCTGATTTCAACTGAAGAAATAAAACCCACATATTTCATGGGTAATCATGAACAAATAGTTGAAAATACTTCTTCCAACCATAGCTGGTTGGCATAGGACCACATAGATCGCTATGTACCAGCTCTAAAGGGTTTGTAGCTCGAGAGGATCTAGCTTCAAAAGGTACTCTATGTTGCTTCCATGCTAAGAAATCTGAGAAAACTAGTAAGATAGATGAGTGTCATGGAAGACCTTTCACCATCCCATATTTGTATAATTCAAGCAAATATCCAGAACTGAGGTGCCCATAATGTCTATGCCAGAGAGAGGTAGCCTCCTTTGTAGTTGCAGCCAGATCAACATGAGGAGTTGAAAGTGCATCTAGAATGAACAAGCCATGTTTGTAGGATCCGGTTGCAACATGTTTACCATTATGGGTGATAAAACATCTCTTCTTGCCTTTGACAAATCAAAACATGACATCCATGTTTCTATCCAACATTTGTGTGACTAAGATCAAATTATTGGCTAAACCTAGAACATAGAGAACTTTCTCAATTTGATAATTACCATCAGTAAGGGACACAAAAATATCCCCTTCTCCCTTTACTTGATAGACTTGATTGTCAGTAATTATGACTGACTTACCCTCTTTCTCCACAAAAGTATCAAACCATGATTTGTCCCCAATCATGTGTTTGCTAGATCCTGAATCAATATAATATACAACATCTATCTAGGAAGACAAATTATGGGTCATGAGCATCTTGTGTGCTCTTTCAGAGTCAAAATTTGAATCGAACCCAAGAGAATCTGAGTCTGAGTTGGATTCAGCATAAGCAACATGGCATTTAGGTTGCATATGTTTGTTGTATTTTTGTTTGTTTTTTACCTTCTTCTGAGGACCTCTATCATTTTTTTTCTTGTTTTTGAACCAACATCTGTTGGTGTCATTGTTATTCATATGAAAAATCTTGCAATATTTTGTATCCTTCTACTGATTTTGCTTCCATTTTCCTTTGGAAGAAGGACCCCATTTTTGAAACTGACCTTGTTTTTTACCACTTTGTTGTGTAGAAAGAGCATTATCTGGCACATCATCTTTTTGGACCTAAGTTTCCTCCTCAGTCTGAAGAAAATTTACTAGCTCCACAAATGATACTTGTCTACTAGAAACATTGAGAGAAGTGATCAACATCTTGTAGGAATTTGGCAATGCTCTAAAGATGAAAGAGTTCAAGATATCATCATCCACTGGTTTTCCCATGGTATTCAATTTGGCTTTCAATTCAACCACTCTGCAAAGGAATATATCAACTATTTCCCCAAAATTCATACAGAGATTATGTAGTTGAGTTTGAAGGTGTAGAATAGTGGATTGATTCTTTCCTTCATATACTATGATCAAGGTATCCCAAGCTATCTTACTATTTTTTGCATCACAAATATGAGGCTGCACCTCATCTATAGTAACAAGCAAGATAAAAATGAGACTCTTCTTGTCTTTATTATCCCAAGCATATTCATCTATTCCTATTTTTTGAGGGCTTTTTGCAGTGCCAGTCACTACATCCCATAAATCTTCCAACTAAAGAATAGCTTTCATCTTTGTTTTCCATGGAAAAAAGTTAGGACCTTTCAACAATTATGAATCTGAGAGATACTTATGAATAGTGGCCATTATGAAGGTTCCTTATATCACCAATTGGTCTCCCTTTCTTTATACCTTCTAGATATTTATATCGTAACCGTTCAATATATACCCGCCCTTACGTGAGGGAGACTATAGGTATATAGGAACAATATACTACTCAATATGTACCCACCCTTACATGAGGGAGACTATAAGTACATATGAAAAGCACAATATATTGAACATAAAGGATATTGAAAGGTCATCATGTTTTTAATGACACCTACCATAGAAATTTTTATTCCTCATGTGTGGGGCATAACTTCCCCTAAACACTTTGGAAAGAAAACTTTCGTCAGGATTTACGCCTAACAACAATCACAATGTGGGTATGAAATGGGAAAAAAAAATGGTTTACCTTATTTCTCCCCGACAATTAATAAATAACAATCTTAGATGTCATTGTTGCAGCTATATTAGGTGGTGAATACAGTAGTCCAAAGCACAAAAACATTACCTATAAGTGTGGACCAGAGGTATCTCAAATACTGAACGCTATTGTGTAATAAATTGCACAAATAGGGTATAAATTTGAGGTCTTATATTTTTTAATTTATGATTGTTAATGCAAGAAAAAAGAATATTTAAATGCAAAATAAACAATCACAAATGCCCACAAATTTAAGCACCTATTACAAATCTAGCAATTATTCTGCCAAATGGTTTGATTTCCCCCCTTTATCTTAAAATTTTGCAAATGAATCATGTGAAGAATGAGATATCCCCCCCTTCGAATTGCAAAATAGACAAGGAGTAAAAAAAAATGGTACCTGAAAACCCCCAAAAAAAATTGGAGCCTTCAAGGCATCATTTGACTACATAGGTGTCAAATTACCACTTTCGGGCGTCAATTGGGCATGTTCGGGCGTCAACAATGCACTGCAGAGCGTCAAAAAAAAGCCACCCACCGTCACAACATGCGCAGGACGTAAAAAAAAATTCCACCCACCGTCACAGTGCACACATGGCTTCGAAATAACAAGTTATATCTCCTCGAAGGGACTTGAAACCGTGACCTACCGCCTAACAATCACCGCGCTTACCATGGGAGCCAGAGGGCCCGATGAGAACAAGCATGGACCAGGCATGTGTTAGCAGCATCGGGGCCGGAGAAGGGGAAAAAATATTTAATCCCACATGGCCTATGCTGCCACTGTGGGGTCTTTAAAGACATGGAAAGCTACTATATCTTTCAATTACCTTTGGGAAACCACCCCACCCTTTTTCCTCCATAACCATCCATCATCGACCCATGTGTTCGATCTGCTCTATCTGCGTCCATCAGTGTTTCCTTTGTCTATGTGCCTCATGTGTCTGATCTGCTCTTCTATGTGTACGTGCTTTCAGTATTATTGGCAGGTAGTCTGTCCTATGTCTACATCCGTCAGTGTGTCCTCTGTCCGTGACTGTCAGTGTCTTCCAGTCCCATTGGCTGGTAGTTTGTCCTCTGTTTGCATTCGTCAGTCTTGCATCCTTCAAGGTCTGACAGTCTCATTGGCTGGTAGTCTATCCTCTATCTGCATTCACCAGTCTCACGTCTGTCAGGGTCCTCCAATCTTGTTGGCTAGTAGTCTTGTCTACATCTGTCAGTATCCAAGAACCACACTGTTTAGGGAAGTTGGAGTAGCTGGAAATGATAACTACCTTGCCCAACTTCTGCGATCATCCCTAGCTCTGATGCCATATTAAAATTGATGAAGCACTTCATTCATTCTGATTGATATCAATATAAATGTTACAATGTGGTTATGAGTTGGTTTATCAAACCAACTTGGTGGTTAATAAACCAACCTAGAGAGCGCCTACGAGCACTACCCTTTTGCAAATAATGTAATGACAATGACATATATGCTAGCGCTTTCTTTCCTTTCATCTAACCTTGTAGTGCTTTGGATTTGAGACAAACCAAGTCTCAATATTTGAAGCTTCTATTTCTATTTTTAGTTAGTTAAGAACTCCAAAATTTATAGGATTCTAACCTTATTCGTGGCTTCACTTGGCCACTAAGTGTTGTAATTTTTTATGCTTCAATAGTGTCTTTAGACACTTGATACAGATAAGATTTTGTGTCTTTCAAAAACACAAATCTATTTTCTTTTGAGTGTAGTATAATAGTGCAAAATAAATATAATAGAATTTATTTTTAATGCACTAATTTTTTTTATCTTATCACTCCAATAAACTCTCAATATAATGCACTTAATCAAATTTACTACAACTAATCAAGAATAATCTGAAATGAATCTTCCGTAATTATTCTATAATTTCACTACAATTTAGTATTGTAGGACTTAGTCTTATTTTTATTTTTCTAAAGTAGATGATAGGTAGTTGATTGACGTAATTCTAAAATATAATCATCTCCTAATAGATGTACAAATAAATCCTTAAAAATAACCTTCTTTCATTTGCACTTCAGAATACTGTAATCTAATTTTATTCTTGCAACTTCAATCCAAATTTAGGTGTTGTAATAAAATTGATAAGTAATCCAATTAATGAATCTACTTGTATCAAAAGTTCATTACCTTTATTTGTAGCTCTTTTTCCACTTTTATAGAGGATGTAGATATTGGTGTCTAAAATCACCAAGTTGTTGCTTCAAGTAGGATCTTGCAAATTTTTGTAGGATGTCCTAAATAACTCCTTCTTCACCAAAAGATGGTCTCAAATTTTCTTTCATGAGACTAGGATTTGATGGCTTGTTCTTCTATTATGTTCTCCCTCTTCTGCTATATATTTGGAGAATTCTTTATCTCTAAAGTAGTGACTTATTTATGTGAGAGTTAATCTTCAATTCTCTAATATTTGGTGAGATTCCTGTATCTTCAAGTCTTCTTGTCGAATTCTAAATTCATGCATAATCTTCTTCTAGGATTTGGAACTCTTTCTTTAATTCTTCTACATGGATTTGGTGCTTCTTGCCAAATTTTACTTCATAAATTTGGCACTCCTTACCAAATTCTCCTTCACTAATTCGGCACTCCTTGCCAAATTCTCCTTCAACAATTTGGAACTCCTTGTCAAATTCTCCTTCATATATTTGACAATCCTTGCCAAATTCTCCTTCATATATTTGGAACTCCCTAATAAATTCTACTTCTTGGGCTTGTTGTCAAATGGTGATAATTGTGCCAAGTCCTTCATTATTAGGGACTTTATCTTGGTAGTGGATTTCTCCAACAAGTTATCTAAAGAGCTTTTTTTATGATCTTCAACAATGCTCTCCTAACCTTTTTTTGGTTGCTCGATGATATTTTCTCAAGGTATTTTATGTTGTAGATTTTAATGGCCTTCCTTGAGACCTCTTCAACCTTTTGGTCCTAGAACTATTGGTGGTGAGATCTTCTTCTATATCTTCTAATTCTACTACTTATGGATTCAAGCAGGAATCTCCTAGTCCTTATTCTTCCTCCAAGGCTAGAAGTTCTTCAATGAGATCTTCTTCTAATCTCTTCACTTTTACTTCAAAGTTGAGTTAATTTTGAAGAAGATATTATTCCTCACTTTCTTGTAGGAAGTTTCCCAATTCACCGAATCTTCTTTCCCTACAACAAATATATTAGTACTAAAATCTTTATTTTACTTGTAAATCATATATTCTTTTTGAATTATTCTTTAGGATTAAGATTTTTGTGGCCTTTTTTAATATCAAGTCTTTTGTGTCTATTTTTAGTACCTAGTCTACTATGGTCTTTTTTAACATCAAGGTTTTTTTATCCTTTTTTCAATATGAAATTTTATGTGGCCTTTTCCAATATCAAGGCTTCTATGGCCTTTTCAGTATCAACACTTTTGTGTCTTATTTTTAAGGCTTCTAGGGCCTTTTTGTATCAAGGCTCCCATGTTATTTAAGGCTACTATGGCCTTTTTTTATCAAGGCTCCTATGGCCTATTATTCAACTATGGAGTTCTTTAGTCTCCTATATTCACCATGATACTTCACTAGAAGTATTCTTCCACAATATTCTCCTATTGCATAATGAAAAAATATCTACACTATGAGGGCATGCTGACCTTTGGGTAATGAAGTTGGAGTCTCCTATTTTTCTGTTGTAGGAGTCCCAATCCATTAGAATTATTTTTCTGCAACAAAATAAACTTTAGGGAATAGTTAGCAAATTCTAGTAACCTGGATGATCTTCACTCGATGAATTGTCAATCTAATGGATTGAATGTTGAGTTCTAGTGCTCAGGATTTTTCTTGCAACTCTGTGTAAAATATTCTAGACAAATATGATCTTAGTTATTTTTGAAACTGAGATTTCTTTTAGTCCTAACTTTTTGACTCTCCCTAATTCTATTACCTAGATTCTTCTAAGATATTTTGATAGTGGTTGGTCCAGTGATATGTTATTTTAAAAAACACTCAAGCTAAATGATAATGGTGGTTTTCCTATTGAACTACATAGAATAGATCAACCATGGCTCTAATACCACTATTAGCTTTTGATGAATGAACACTGGGAGATAACAAATATAATATGTAGAATAATATAAAAGAAAGTAAATCTACTAGATGACTGAAATATGTTGTAAATAGAAATCATATAAAAGATTACAATGTAGTTATGGAGAAAATGAATACTCCATTAATAAATCTACTAAACTACATTGCATCCATAACCAATGGATGATGAAGTACATAGAACTGTATTATCCCATAAGCTACACTTTATGACTATGTCCCCCGATTCTCTATATCTATATCTAACAATGAGGCCTTTCTTATATAGTAACACAGGTTCCTTGGCCAACACTCTATCTAGTTGTGCAAAGGACAACTTGCATATTGACACTTATGCATTTATTACGTTGTATAACCCAAATGATAACTTTCACATAAAGTAATATAAGTATGTACCTTAGAAGATACATTTACATAACCCAAATTATGGAATATAATCTATTTATAACATCTTATGGAGCTTAAAAAGTGTACCATAAATCTATCAGTAAGGAAGATATCATTTCTATGGTGGATCTGCAAGTTTGGCTTGTGACATCTACGACAACAATGTTCCTGCTTAACTAAATCAGACTCTAGGTAAGTAAAAAATCTCTTTTTCTTGTAGTACACAACATGATATCATAGTATCTCAATCAATCAACCCTTCAATTACTAAAAAGGTTCAGTGATTTAGTGATTCACTGTGTGTATTTTGTGAGGTATATTTTGTGGATTTTAATAGATTTTAGAATCTACGTTCAAACTTTTAATATATTTTAAAAATATTTTACTTGGTTTACTCCAACATCATATTCATATTCACTTCAGCATTCTCCTATGGGTCTTTAGTAAATGGAAGATATATAACACACTTGACCTGTATCTATTAAATGAGAAGTCTATTTTTTAACTGCATTATGTGTTGATATTTTTATAAGGTGTGATTCATTAGTTTACAATAGATCATGTGAAGTCACAATAAAATTTACAGCCAAAGAGAAGGAAAGAAAAAAAAAAAATCCCTCATCTAATTTTTACAATATGTACTTATATAACTATTTAGTTATATATAACTTTATTTAGACAATAATAAGCTAGTTATATTTTTTTGGAAGATTTTATTTTATTTTTGATGAAATTATGTCCTCTAGTATCTTAAAATTAATGCCCTTTAACATGTTCTTATATCTAATATAATAATTTTATTCAACGTTTGAAATTTTGGTCGATTAGTTAATTAGTATGAATTGAAATGAGCTTAATTGATTTATAGAATTATTAATATTATAACATTTTAATAATTATATAGATATATATATTGATTATTAATAAGTGAGGGTTTTGAGAGTAACCCATAACCAAAAACATCCACTTATATAGGATACCAAAAAGGGTCAAAATCCCAGTAGGGATCACCAGTCTATCTGAGAAAAACTAAGCCTATCACCAGAAACAAACAACACGTGAAGAAAATGACCCAACTTCAATTGAAAAGACTTAAACCAACAGAACTTCCCTGATTTCTTAGGGTAATATCTAATATTTGGTAGAAGCATTCAGCCCTAAGGAGACAATCTCCAAGAGGTAGCCCTGGAGGTGATTCACATCTTCTATAAATTCAATAACTGTATTTAGGGTACCCAAAATGGTCTTATATTTCTCATTGATATTTTTGACCAGTTTTACCAAGTTACGAAGTGATTCTGATCAGGTGGAGTCAAAATCTTCCAATACTTCAAGCCAAATATGATACTTCACTACATATCAAGCCCCTAAACCAGATACCTAGCTTACTTTTAAAATACACATAAAGAATTTTATTTTCTAAAAATCCCCTTGATTGCCTCTTCTTATTTTCATTCACCCCTTTTGAAATCACTAAGAGATTGCTTTATTTCTTACTATCCTCAGATCTACTAGAAGAACTTGTAGGGCTCTCGTTTTGGACGTAGTTCAAAACTATGGGTCCTAAATTCTTAGACCAGCATAGCTTACCCCCTCTTAGTCCCTTATAAGAAACTAAAATCTCCCTCAAAAAGTTGTGAGAATGAGGTTCCAAATTATATGGAAAGAAATCCAAATCATTGGAAACAACATGAGCCAAAAATGACTCGAGCATTGAAAAAATTGAATCTAGAAAAGGTTGGTCTCTATGAACTTGAATATTTATTCTATATTCATCTCTCTTTTTTAAGTAAAAAATTCTATGATCAACAGAATGAGACCCTGATGTAACGGATTTAGACCCCTCCCATTTCTTACATCTAACATATATTTCTTACAGGATTGGAACAAGAATGTAGGGATATTTATTCTTTTCTCTTTCCTTAACTGATTGAGGAAAATCACAAGGAACCTTATGATTACTTCACGCAAGGGATCCAACGTGAAGTAGTCCATGATTAATAGGATCACATGGTCCCATAGATACTGAAGCACCTTGGCCCTAAAGCCATTCCACTCTTTCAAAAAAATTCTCTTGCATCCAAAAATAACCCATCTCCATTAATAGGAAATGACCATATCTATTATGATGGTACCCATATAGGGGGATACCTATGACACGAGCTACAATTTCTTCATATATCGTAAAGATCAAGTTACCAACCCTAACCATACCCTAAGACCACAAGAAATCTCACCATATGGAGAGAAAAATATTATGGTTTTGGAATGTCCTTAAACACCCTAGAAGCCCATCTCGATCTAGGATAGCAACTACCTCCTCATCTGCAACCAAGATAGCCAACTATAAATGGAGCTTCAAGTATGTTGATCTCAGTTTTGAACTCTTTTGCCTCTATCACATTAAACCTATCCACTCAGCACCTAGAATCCATGAAGAAAAAAGGTCCTGGATCCTAGAGGGCAAAACCACTATAAAATTTGAACAGGGATCTCAAAAAAACCATACAAAATTCAAGTATGACTAATAAATTCAAGCAACATAATTATGAGCCCTAGTCGCCATGGTAAATTAATAAAATGTCCCTAGGGAACAACTTCCACTGGAAAAAAAGATAACATAGTCCAATACAAATTTAGGAAGAATGACAATAAAAATCAATAAGGTTCATTGGGGTCCACCTAGTCCAAACACAACACCATGTGAAGTCATGGTACCTCCCAATAAATATAGAAAATATGGACCAACTCGAAACTAGAAAAATCCGTCTACTAGGTAAGCATTCGTATGTAACTCCAAAATATGAGGTACATCGAACAACAAAAATATAACAACACAAGGATTTACTTAAACATCTAGTAATATGTCAACGACCACAAGGAAGAGCATCTAGAAATAGATCTTAGGGAAGAGAGCCCATCCTCTAGGACCCACTTCTAAATGATCAAGAGCAATCAGATTTAAGTATGACATTCAATTCCTTGGGATAATTAGATCCCTAATCAGGCCTTCCCATGTGAGCCACGTTGTAGTTAGCCAAAAAATCTACCACTCTATTACCTTCTCTCTAAATTTTGGTGATTTGTACTTCATCTATAATTAGTAGAATTCTTCTTCTCTCATTAATTAAATTGAAAAAGTACCAATTAGATGACTTAATCAACTAGAGAAAATTGATTGGACTCAATGAGTCCCCTCACATGACCATATTTCTATAGCCTAACCATTGTTGTAGCATCACACCTTGAAAAACCACTCTAGACTCAGCAAAGAAGGAAAATTTTGAAGAGAGGTGCTCGGAAAGAGTTGCAACCACCCTACCATTCTCATCTCTGATGATCCCTCCCACCCTAACTAAACTAGAATTAACTTTAGAAGCCTCATAAAAGTTATGTTTCGTCTAACCATTTGAAGTAGGAGATCATCGAATATCTAATATTGGGATGGGGGTTTGAACCTACATCCTTTCAAAATGAAGTCCAAGGGAGTACTCTAGAACCACTTCAAAAGTAGTTTATATCTGGTTTCTCTTGCCCTACTCCTTGAATGTGACACTCACGTATTCAATAGCATAGCATAGGGATATAAAATCCACTTTGATGGGGGTATGCATGGAATTTTTAAATGCATAAGCATTCATTTCTTTCCAAATACCCCATATAAGGTGGAGAAGGAGAATTTTCCATAAGCATCTAATTCTATTAGAATAAAAGGTAGAGTCCCACTACGATATTATCTCCATGATTGAGTTGGAAAATACCCAATTAATTGCCAAAACTTCTAGAACCACCTCATAAACCTATTTTAAGAAAGAACAAGTGCGAAAAATGTGATTAGCTAATTTTAGGTTTGATTCACAAAGGTAACACCTATTAGGGATCACCATACCCTACTTCTTAAGGTTTCCAATAGAAATAATTTTATCTTGTGTGGAAAGCCAAAAAAATATGTTGACTCTAGATAGAATATTTTTAATTCAAAATTTATCACTGGGTCTCCAAAATATGAAATTTGGTTCTAAAAATATATATGTTGACTGCACAAAAAAGGTCCCATTTGGATCTCCTAACCATACTGTCCTATGTTCCTCATCTAAGTGTAAAAAATATTTATGGCCTAACAGATCAAAAATTTTCTCTCGTAGACTTCACCTCTCTATCATTCAAAATCAAGGGCAGAATATTCCAACTCTTACAACCATTGATCAAATAAATGAATTCTAGCACTTTGGATCGGCCCAAGGCTTTATAAAATGGCTTAAAAATGGATAGGATTGGATCTAAACTGAGTGGGTGATCTGTAAACCAAGAGTTCTTCTAAACATCTATGGATTCTCATTTCCTAAAATCTACCTTCTACCCTAGATGAGAAAGGGGTGAATCTTTAGTAAAGACTACCAAAAAGGGCAATCTTCTGCAAGTAAAGGGTCTAAAAGGAGATATTGAAATTGATATTTCACCTTCATTAACTTGAGTCAATCCATATGATCATTCAAGACAACCTTCCAAACTTGTTTGGAAACTAGAGCCCTGTTCATTATCTATATATACTTCAAACCCAAAACTCCCCTGTCTTTATGGTTGCAAACCTGCTCCTAGGAAACTAGGTGAATTTTCCCTTTCAGATAAGGGATATCCAATAGAGAATATTTAAGGATTGTTTCTATCATTTGACCAAAACAATTCGAAATTCTGAATAAAGACATGAAATATATGGGGATGCTCTGAAGAGAGTTTTTGCTAGCACTATCTTCCCCACTTGACTCAACAACAACCCTTTTCAGGCTACCAATTTCTTTTGCAACCTTTCAATGACATAATCCCACAATGAAATTTTCATGCACCCATGGAACAATCGGAGGCCCAAATATATCATCATAAAGGAGGAAATATTCTATCTTAATTTAGCGGTTAGCAGGAGTGTTCACAAATAAAATCAAGATTTTTCCATAATTAATGATCTGACCTGCAATCTTTTCATAGTAGACCAACATTCTCCTGATTTCTTTAGTTTGAACCACTGATGTTAGATAATATAAAAGAGTGTCATAATAAAATTGGTGATAATAAATAAATTTGCTCACTAGGTATGGTTTAAGCCCAGTAATAGAAGGATTTTGAGAAATAGATCTTCCTAGCACTTCCACCATTAAAATAAATAAGGATAAATGGGATCACCTTATTTGAGCCCTTGATAGATTTGGAGAAAACCTGATGGTGCTCCATTGGTTAGCACTGAGAATATGGCCATAGACACACGAGATGATATCAATTCAATCTAGTTCCAACCAAATTCAATTTTTTTTAGGACTTTTAATAGGAAATGATAAGAAACCCTATCATACGCCTTATTCATGTCTAGTTTCAAGAAGAATCCATTCCTCTCGCTCTTGAATATGTAGGTGTAATAGCTCATGCATAGCAATGGTAGCATCTAAATTTTTTCTTCTTACCACAAAACCCCTTTCAGCCTTATCAATGAGCAGGGGAAGAAGACATTTCATCCTATTAGCCATAACTTTGATTAGGATCTTGTGGACCATGTTACACAAACTGATGAGCTTGAAATCATCAAAGGAATAATCTCCAGGTAATTTAGGGATCATAACCAATAATATGACATTAAAAACTAATGAATTCACCTTGGATATTTGGACCTCATTTAGGGCTTCCTCTACATCTTTACCATCATATACCAAAGTTTTTGGAAGAATAGTGGTGGAAATCCATCAGGACCTAATGCTTTTAGTGCTTCCATTTCACTAATTATCATCTTAATCTCTTCACCAGAGAAGCTTACATTTAGTATTTTATTCATCTCATCAAAAATGAGGTTGGCAATTGAAGATACTAATAATTCTTCCATGTGAACATCCTTGGGATTTATGGAACATAAAAATGAACTAAAGTGCATTACTTCTTCTTAATATCCTCCCATACGATTTAATAATTTCTATGATCCTATTAAAAAATTTGTGTCAAAGAGTCAAGGAGTGAAAAAATGTGTATTCTTATCCCCCTCTTTCAACCAAAAGTCCTTGGACTTCTGTTTCGACAACATATCTTCATTGGCCAAGGTGATATGGAGTTTCGAGAGCATTTATTTTTCTTTAACAGAGTGCTCCATAGAATACCCATTCTTCTTCACCAAAATTTCCAACTCATGGAGGTCCACTTTCAATATTTATTTTCACCTAAAAATATTCCAAAAAAAATCTTTATTCTATTATTTAATCTTGCTCCTAACCAATCCGATTTTTCTAAGAAGTTTGATCGTACCCTCACCCACATAGTCTTTCATCCACCAATCCCTAATGGAGGCCTCCAAATCTGGGTAAATGCACCACATCACTTTGAATTTGAAAGGCCTAGGATGATGAGAAAAATTATTAGGGAGTTCAAACCAAAGGGTATTATGGTCAGAGCCCACCCTAGGGAGGGTGGAGATGGGAGTATTCCCAAATATGGGGATTTCCCACTATGAAACTAGGAATTTTTACAATCTAGAAAGGATAAGTTATTCTTATGATCTGCACTTACTCCATGTGAACTTTATCCCTTTAAGATCTAGATCTATGAGCTCTACTTCCATTGTAAAGTTTGAAAATTCTTCCATACTTCTTGGGTCAGAGGGGTTACACCCCCTATTATTCAAGGAAAAAAATGAGAATTGATGTTCCCCTCAAGGACCCAATACTTCTCATCAAAGTACTTCTTCAGGTCAAGCAAAGTAAAAAAAAATTGACATCTATCAATAATTTCATTTGGTGCATAGACATTAGTCAAAATCCATTTTCTAATGATCATTTTACAATAAAATGAGATGTTCATGAATTGGTCTTGTAAGTAAGTGAATTTCCCATCAAACTTCATAGGGTTCCAAAAGCACAGCAAACCTCCAGAAGCTACTATTACTTAATAGGCTACAAAACCAACCTCTATATGAGAAGAATCAAAACTATATTCCTCTAATTTAGATTCTTGGATGAGTAAAATATTTGAGAATTTATCCTTTCTCAAGGATGCTAACACCCTCTATTTTGCAGGGCCATTAATTCCCCTAACATTCTATGAGAAGACTTTCATTTGGGGGGTTACAGGAAGAATTTACCTCATTTAAATTTTGGTGAAGAGGTTTGAAACTATAAAGTCTAAGTTACCCAAAAATTATCACTTTAGATCCATCTAGGAATAGTATTTCTTGAGTTCTATAAAAAATTGTAGCTTCTGCTTCTCTTTTCCTCAACATCCTATTACTAAATTTTCCAACCCCTTTTCCACTCCAAAGTCAAATCTAATATTTCGATGACTTATGGTTTTAGGACCAATATATCCTTTCTCTAGGATAGGAGTCAAAACAGAGAATCCCATCTCTCAAATCTTACCAATAGGAACACTAGGGGACCATTTCTCCAAAAAAGGAGAATGCAAAGGGGTCACGACAACTTGATGCAATATTATTTCCTTAAAATTAAGGTAATCAAACTTGTTGTGCAAAGCAAGATCAACAAAACATACCTTTCTTGGGTTTTTTGGATCTATATAAGGTTGGAAACTTCCCTCACCTTTTAGAGTTATGAGCCTAATCTCTACTGGAGTCTAGATTATCTCATATTCTCCAACAAATAGGTTATAGGTTATCAAAGCTTTTTCCACATCTTCCTCCATGGGGTCCACAACTAAAGTCTCCACCGTAGTAGGCTCTAGGTCATGCAATATCTCCTTTACTTTAGAATTATCTTATTTTAGAACCCACTTGCTAATGACTTCCTTCTTGCATACTTGGGGGTAGGCTTTATCCACATAGAGAAAGTATTTTTTAGGTGTCCCACCTTGCCATAAATTTGGCAGGACTTATTATTAGGTAATATTTCAATAATAAGATTCAAATTGTTTAGTTCTTGAAAGTTAAATTATTCAGATTTTATTTTAGAATTTTTATAGATATTGTAATGTTATAAATAATAATAAATTATTTATTAAATGAATTTTTTAGAATATTATGCTAAGAAATATATTTTTAAGGTTTAAATATTAAATATAATATTGATAGTAGTTATGAATAATTTTTTTTTAGCTAATTATTGTGAAAGGAATATTTGTAATAATTGTGATTAAATTATTGTAAGTTTATTAAAATTCATGTATATTTTATTAATTATTTTTTATTTTTTATTATGGTTTAGAAATATATTAATAAGAATTTAACATTATCAGCCTAGGTTTGATTTAGGGATTTTATATTCCACATAAAATACAATAAAATAATGACAAACCTTATTTAACAAGATGGCCAAATATAATTTTATCATCTAAAATTCGATCTAAAGTTTATATCTTTAATATTTACAAAAAAATATAACCTAAAATTAAGTCCAACTAGTTAAAATTTTAGATTAGCAACAAATCATTCACTTCAACTATAATAACTTAACATGAGTAATGAATATTGTTAAAATATCAATATTTTTCTTTTCTCTTTTCAAGGTTCCCCTATCAGTGTGTTGTAAAATTGAACAAATCCAAAAACGGTTTCTTTGGTTAGGATTGAATATCAAATCCAGATTTCCTCTATTGGTGTAGGATAAAGTTTGTGTTAAAAAAGATCAAGGAGGACTAGGTTTCAGAAAAATCCATAAAATAAATTTGGAAACGATCAACGAGCAAGGATGGAGAATCATCGAGAATTCTAGAATTATGTGGTTTTATCATCAAAAGCAAATATTTGAGGAGAATATCTCTGCTTAAATACAATTCATTTCCTAAAGGTCGTGCCTTCTAGAATATCATTACTCAGGTAATTCACATTCTCAAGAAAGGCATAAGGTGGCACCTTGGAAATGGATCTCTAATCAGACTTTGAGAAGATCCATGGTTATCTAACCAACTGCTAATTAATGATCATTCTTTATGTGTTTTGAATATGATATCTTATCATATGTTTGGTAATAATATCAGTAACTTCATATCCCATGACTCCTCTATTTGTACTATTTGGAAATTCCTAGCCCAGGATAAAGGTAATCCTAAGTAGCACCATGCTAGTAAAGCTCTTTCAGATATGCTTCAAAGTGTTGTCATCGCAAGTTTCCCTTCTCATAACCCTTCATTCTGGTAGTAGTGTGAGTTTTGTCTCTTCTCTGTTAAATGAGTGTATTTCCTCTAGGATGAGTGATCACGTAGTTGGTTCCCTATAAGAAGTATTTGGTTAAAAACCTTGTCCCTAAAATCACCCACTTCTTCTGGTTAATTTTCCAAAATAGGTTTCTCACTACTGATAACCTTATTTCTAGGGGTATGGTTTTTTTGAATCGGTGTTATCTCTTCCTGGAATTGCAGTAGTGGTTTAACCACCTCTCTTGGAATATCCTTTATTTTTTGGTATTTTTTCTTCCCTATTCTCTTTGGTTTATTTAGCTTGGTCCAACCCTTTTTCTATCACTAACCTTTGTATCTAGTTGCCCCATATGTTCAAGTTCACCATAGTTAAATCTTGGTGGTCTTTCACTCTTCCTCATTTTTTATGGTAGGTATAGCTAGAGCGGAATAGAAGAGCTTTTTAGAAGTTGTTTACAGACCCGAAATTTGTTCTTCCTAGGATCCTATATATGGTTGTGGAGATTGCTAACCTCATTACCTCTAATGAAATACCTTGCAATCAATATGAGTCTAAGATGGTAAATTACCTCAACCTATATCCTGATCCCAATATCCAAATTCACCTCATTGTGGATAGGTCCTTGGTAGCTTAAAACCCAACCCCATTGGGTTGGTTTAAACATAAATTATATGGGCTACAAAAGAAAATCCTGGTAGGGATAGTTGTGGAGGTGTAATTAGATACACTTTAGCTAGAATTATCCTAGAATTGCAAAGAACTTGGATTTTAATCTAACAACTTTGTCAAAGCTAGAGGGATATTTCAAGGGCTTATTGTTGTAAAATATATCCATATTCAAAACCTCATTGTGGAAGGAGACTCACTCAATACTATCAACTACCTAAAAATATCTAATAACCCCTCATGGATCATGCCCACCTTTATTTAAGAATCTAAGATCCTTCTTCAAAGATTTACTAATGTCCTAATTTAGCATGTGTATTAGGAAGATAAAAATTTAGCTGACATCATGGCCAATCATAATATTTTGCAAGAGAGTCTAAAATTATGGAAGGGAGATTTCTCCCAATGCTTGTGGAACATGTATACTTCTAATGACAATGTCTCTTATGCCTAAATTCTTCAATCCTCATGGTCTTGTCGCAAAACACTTTTCCTATAGTCATGTTGGGGAGATTATAACTTTATTTTTACATATTTGCGTCCCATGACTTGGACCCTTAGCCTCATCATCACTCCCATGCCCAAAATGTGTATTGTTAATCCTAATATTAAACCTCATTGTCAACTAACGAGCTATCTTAATTTTTTGCATCGCAATTGGAAACCTAAAATATCTATAGTTTATATTAGTAGTGATTGGTGGGAGGTTTCAAACTCTCTATACATTTATTGTATCAAGGAACCTTGTGAGGAGATCCTTTTTGAAATTCAATTTGTTAAACCATTACAATTTCCCAATTTTCTCGAGTGGTTTGGCCATCAGAATGATTGGCCTTCCAAATCTTTGTTTTAGAGGCCTAGTCTTACTATCCATGATTATCAACATAATTTCAACAATCCTTTTAGACTTTCATTTTGGAACATTGGTAGGTACAAATTATTCCTTCCCAAATAATTGCCTTGGTTTATGGTGTTCACTCTTCCTAGAAGCAACATCATTATTTATCGTTTTGTGGCATATGTGGTAATGCAATGTTGTGTCAAACCAGGCCATCAACAATTGAGCTTTCTTGCCACCTCTAGATCTAATAACATGTCATTCCTATGATTTTTCATATCTTTAATTTTTTTTGCACTCATGTTTGTTTCCAATTGCCCGTGTCAAATTTTTTCAGTGAGTGGCATCTTGAGAAAAGTGTGGGTATTTTTGTAGAGGGTGTGCGTTGTTGAAGAATATTTAGTATGGCTATGTTTGAACCTGAACCTCTTCAGGTTGACTCTATGGTGGAGGCAATTCTTGGGTCTCATGAACCACTTCACTTTCTAAGAAAATTCTTTGGAAATTATTCTAACCTCTCCATGGAGTTTGTTCACTCCTGGGGCAATGGTACTATCTCCTTGTGTGGTTATATTTTTACTGTGACAATTGATCTGCTTGCCAAAATATTTGGTCTTCCTAATTACAGAGATAATATCCATAGGGATAAGCATTCCATGGTGGATGAGTTAATACATTTTAGGGATAAAGAAAAACTTCTTTGTAATAAGTATAATGGAATCATGAGAGAATACCTCCCATCCCCTTGGAATAGAGTGCTAGTTCCAATAATGCAATAACTCACTATTGATGAACCGTCATCACCACTATGAAGCTTGCACATGGATTTTATTAATTTATTGAGAGATGTTAAGGTGATTAATATCCTTGAATATCTCTATTGATTGATGGAGATATTTATGGATAGTGTGAGGAAGGGGAAGTCAACCCATCCAAAGCACCAAGGGTTACATTTGTTAATTTTCAACTACATGGTTTAAAATAGGGCTCTAAGGGATGATCCACCTATGGAATTCAACCTGGATATTCATCCAAACGAGCCCAATATTGACATATAAATATACCAGGTAATCATGGAGAATGTGTAGAGTTATGATACTGATCCTGCAAGGCCTCGTCAAGCTGAAATAATAAATAAAATAGCTTGTTAGGGTTTCTCACTCCATCACTTTATCCTAGTCAATGCTCAACCAGAGCCAAGTTCACTATGGAGAAAGGTAAAATTATAGTTATAGTTAGCTCGATGAAGCTATTAAAGCTTGAATTTCCCTCTCTAGATTGCTATATCTAGAAGACCATTTCTAGTCCTTCCCCCAGAGCAAACTTAACCTAATTTGGTTATGACATTGACCCTATGGTTTATTTAGATGAAATTGTATCTCTTTCTACCACTATGTTTCTTCATGTGGGGAAACACATTAATCATATCAAAAGTTGTTAAGTGGTCAGATAGATGATGACATGCCCACTATGGATGTTGGAAACCAAGACTAGATTCATGTCTCAAACTAGGTGTGATATCTTCATTCATGGTTGTGTTTATCTTTGGTCTCTTTTTGTAAGGTAGTTTCATTTGGGATGGTTTTGTCTCTAGTCTCCTTTTGTATAATTTGGACCCTTTCCTTTTTTCTTCTACTTCATTTTGGTCCTTTGTTCTTTGGTAATTTTGGTGTTGTGACGGGTTGAGGATTTTCTAGTTTTGGAATCCTCTCTTATTTTTTTGTTGTTGGTGGTGGAGGTCTTCCCATGGTTGGGATCCTCCCTTATCTTGCTTATTTACAGGTTTGGGTATCCTCTCAAAACCTCATTATCAATAAAAAAATATCAATCCTTTTTACAAAATCAATCACTTTTAAATGAAGTGGAATATGATTTAGATGATAAATTTTGGTGTCAAACTCCAACTAATATTTTAAAGAAGAATAGTTTTTAAACTCCTAGTAATGTTTGAAAGAAAAATACTTCTTTCAAATCAAGTAAAATATTATCTAAGTAAAAAATAAATGAGCATAGATAGAGTTAGATGGAGGCTATAACAATCATAAGGAAAAGAAAGATTGATCTACACTTATATGATCCATTGATCAAGGTATTAAATCTAGATAGTTTGATTCATATAATGGTTAGTTATGAGTTAAATAAATTATTCCTACATTTGGGAACACTTACATGAATAAGTACTTGGTTTGTTTTCCAATAATAATATGGACATTTGTGGCATTTTATTCTAGGGATCCATTAAATTTCATGATGGAATACCTTAGAAGTACTAACTATTATCTATACATATTATTTGTAAAAATATTGAGTATCCAGAGCAAAACTGAGACCAGCCCCTCGAAAAGAAGGTGGGATATGATTTTGTAGGTCCCTCAGGTGAGGATCCTGGTTTGAAGGAAGTTATTGAGGAAGATATTCAATAAATGGCTTCAAATGATTATGAAAAAGGGTGTATAATTTTGGGAAGTACTTATTCTAGCCTACCAATGCTCAAAAATGAAGATTTAACTTTTCAGACTCCAATTCCTAAGGAGTTTCTCCAAAACTCTTTTCAATTCCTAAACTTGTAGGAGGTTGAGCAAGATGGCTTTGAAGACCCTTAGGTGGGAGATGAATATCCTTAGAATATGGATTTGAAAATGGACCTTCCAATTTTGGGTGATTTCAAATCCCCATCTAGCGATGTCAAATCCCCCTTTAGTGAAGGTTCCTCAGGGGTAAGGATGTTGCGTCCTAAAACTAAAAGCTTACCCGATTGATGTGGGTGTTACAAGGAAGGTAGGAAAACCATCCAATAAATCTCAAATAAGCATGGAGGTGGAATATGATATTGCATATGGATTTCAATCCAATATCAAGTTCAAAAATAAAAAAATATACAAGAGATAAGCAGTTGAAGCTAGATTCATCTTGTTAGTTCCCCCAATCTAAGGATGGGGGTTTTATTTCCAAGAATTGTAAATGAAAATTTTATCATGAAACATTAGGGGCCTTAATATGCAACATAAACATCGTGCATTGGAATCCATCATAAAATATTTTAAACCAAATATAATTTTGTTGCAAGAAACAAAAATGGATAGTAGTAGTGCTGAAATAGTTAAGAGGAAGGTTTAGAAGGAGGTTGAGTTTGTAGCTAACTTGGATAACGGTGCCTTGGGGGGTCTCTTGTGCATGTGGGACCCTAAAACCATTGATGGATCGATTTTGTTTATATCTGACTATGTTATTAGCATATTATTTGTTTCCAAGAAGTTAGGATTTAAATGTATAACCTTGAATATTTATGCCCCATATTTGGAATCCTCTAGAACCATGCTTTGGGATTTCCTTGATTTTATGAGAACATTTTAAAGGAGATGTTTGGATTTTGGAAAATGATTTCAATACACCCTTATAGTCATCTGATAAAAAAGGAGGAACCCCAGTGTTTAGTAGCATGAATTAATTTACCTCTTTTATTTACTCGTACAAGATGATGGATTTGGACCTGAAAGGGTCAATATTTACATGGAGTAATAGGTGAATTAGGAGTCAAAATATTCAAGTTAGGATGTATAGAATGTTGGTGTCTAAATAAGGTATTAAATTATTTGGTGATGCATCCTTATGCTCTATCCCTAAGCTAGCTTTAGATCACAATCTATTTTTTCTTGAGAAGACACAAGATTTGGCCTTCTTTTCTCGACCATTTAGATTTGAAGCAATGTGTCTTCAACACCCTAGTCTAGAATCCAACATCGATGAATGGTGGATTCACAGGTTTTTAGGTTCTCAAATGGCACAAATAGACTCCAAGTTAAGATTTATAAGGTAAATTTGAAGGATTGAAATAAGTAGGTTTTTGGAAATATTATTGCCAGAAATATGGAGATTCACAACCAGTTGTATGATGTTGAGCAGATAGCCAAAACATAGGGTTACTCTACATAATTAAAGAGGCAAGAACTATCTATTCTCCCAGAGCTCCATAATGTTCTGTATGGCGAAGAAATTATGTGGAGACAGAAAGATAGGGCCTTGTGGCTTAATTAGGGTGATCGGAACACAATTTTTTTTTACTCCACTGCACTAAGGCATAGGAGTAATAATAGGATCAGGGTAATTACAAAATAAAATGGAAAAATATTTGAAGACATCGAAGATATTATATTCGAGGTAGTAAATTTTTTTAAGGACTCCCTATGTTCTATGGTAGCACTTATTGAATAACGTACCACATCTAGTCTCTGTAGATATGAATAATGTTTTGGATAATCCTTTTTAAAATTATGAAATCAGTAAATTAGTTTTTGCAATGGATGAGCTCAAAGAATCAGGACCTGATGGGTTTTATGGCCATAAATATGTGATGCCATAAAAGATATTCAGTATTCTAAATGGATCCCTTCAGATGTCAACTCTATATTTTTGGTGCTTATCCCTAAAACAACTGATGCTAAGGATTTTGTAGCTTATAGGCCTATCAGTCTGTGCAATACTATTTTTAAAATTTTAATGAATAACCTTGTAAATAAATTAAAACGTTTATTGCCATGCATAATTGATATCCCATAGATTTGTTTTATGGCTAGGAGGCAAATTTTGGATGGAATCATTGTAGTCAATGAAATCATCCATTTGGTGACAAACAAAGGTAATTATGCAACCTTGATCAAGCTAGATATGAATAAATCTTATGATAGGGTTGATTAGGAGTTTCTCTTCAAAGTAATACATAAATTTAGCTTTATTTAGGAGTTGATAAGTTTGATCAAATCATATGTCCCTTCAGTCAAGTTCTCGATTCTAGTGAATGGATCTCCAATAGGATATTTTAGGAGCCATAAGGAATTTTTTCAAGGAGATTTGTTATCCCTATAGCTTTTTATGTTACTGGTAAAATATTTGGCGTGGACTATCAAAGCTGAATATTCTATTATTGGTATTAATTTAGCTATGTGAATCAATCCCATATCCCATCATCAATTTGTCAATAATACTCTTTAGTCCTTTCAAGCTTCAATTTTGCAAGCAAAATCAATCAAAAGTTTTCAGGAATAATGGGTCAAAAGGTTAATTTTAGGAAAAGTGTTATTTTTTTTATAAATACTCCTTCAAAAATGTAGTTAAGGATTTCAGATATTCTGGGATGTAATATTTGGTCTCTCCTTTAAGCCTACCTAGGTATGCCAATGTTTTTTAGGGCTTCAACATCATCCTTGTAGGAACTGATTATGGAGCATGTCTAGAGAAAGCTTTCAAGCTAGAAAGGTGCTCTCCTAAGCCATGCAGGAAAAGTAATTTTAGTTAAGGCCACCCTTCAAAGCATCCTAGTATATTTCTTTCTCTATTCAAAATATTGGGAAAGATTAGAAATAATCCAATGTTCATTTCTTTGGTTAGGACCAAGTGAGAAAAATAAATTTCATCTAGTGGTGTGGGACCAAGTATGCAGTAAGAAGGAGGAGGGTGGTTTAGGCCTTATAATATTGAAATCCATGAATAAATCTCTTGTTGCCAAGAAAGGTTAGATATTGTTTCAAGAGGATAAAGTGGGATGGGTTGATATTATCAAATCCAAATACCTAAATTATGGGAAATAGTTTATTAGAGACTTGTTACCCCTCCAGGGTTTAGCCTTCTAGTCTAGTCTGAATTGGTGTAGAATAGATATCTATAGAGGGGGTAGGTGGTGTTTGGGAGATGGTAGTTCTATCGACTTCTAGAGTGACATGTGGGTAATTGAGGTTTCGATGGAGTCAAGATCAGAGTTGGCTTTAGTAAAACTAATTATAAATCATTTTTGGGAGAATAAGGTTTGTTATTTCATTGAAAGGATTGAATACCAACCCCGATGAAAATAATTTGACTTCCTATGACTATTGGTGGAGGAAAGGAGGGAATTTTATGAAAGTTTTAATATCATTAATGGATTATAATTCCTGGAAGAGAAATTGTGGATAGATTTACCTATGGATTAGAGAAGGATGGAAAATTCTCTATCAAATCAGCTTATTTTATAGCATATGGTCCTTATGATATTTGGTTTTTGATAGATAAAATTTAGATGAAAGGAATGACTCCAAAAATCAATATTTTTTTTCTAGTTGTCCATACAAGAAAAATTTCTAACTTTAGACAGTTTCAAATGAGAGATATGATTTTACCTAATGCTTGTTTATTATGTAGAAAAATGAAGGAATCCTCGCTCCATCTTCTTTTTAGTTGTCTTTTCTTGTAGGATGTTTTCAACTACTTTTTGAATAGCCTAGAGGATGTGCTGACCCAATGGGTTTCTCTCTTCTTATCTCTCCATATTTGTTGTTTTTAGAAATTCAGCCTTCCTCATATCTGGTGGTGGATTTAGAAGGAAATAAACTCAAGGGCGTTTAAGGATGTTGCTCATTTGGCTAAAGTTGTGGCTTTGCATGCCTTTTCATTTTTCATGGAGAACATTAGAACCCTAAATTTGAATGTTGTTACTATATAGCATAAATGATAAATGGAGATATCTCTTAGATTTAATTCCAATCCTCAACCATTTAGACCTATTATACCTCCATACAAAGATAGGTTTAAATGAGAGCCACATCCAATTGGTTGGATGAAGTTGAATTTATATGGTGCATCTAAATGGAATTCAGGTCCTATAAGTATTGGGGGGATTGTAAGGAACCATGCTGGTTTTATAATTTTAGCATTTTTATATAATCTAGGCCATCAAACTAGTCATTTCATCAAATCTAGGGCCCTATTCCAAGGTGTTTCTCTAATGGATTCTATAGATTGTAGGAAACTAATAATTGAAGGGGTCTCCATTAATATTATAAATATTTTAAGAGCGACTCAATATCCTACATGAACTATTTTTAATCTTCTTATGGAAGTTCAGAGATACATTCAAAATCTGGAAGAGTTTTAGCTTAAGCATACATACAGGGAAGGTAATCGAGCAATTGATCTATTGGCTAATAAAGGAGTTATTCAAAATTGTTTAGTGATGTGGCAAGATAATTTCCTGGTGGATACTGCTTCTATCGATAATGATCTCATACACAATAATTCAATCTGGTTGAGTTGTTGTTTATGACTTGGCTGTAAAACTTGGGGGTACTTGTTGATTTTGGGTTTTTACACCAAATTTTATGTCTCCAAGCTATTATTTCGTCCATGTATGCCACAATCTCTAATGCAGAATAAATTCTTACCTTGATGAGCTGGTAGGCCTCAGAAAGAAACATCCTCATGGGAGAGAATGGAAATGGTGTAAGTCTTAGTTCGTGTTTCAGGTCTTGCTACTAATATATGTTCAGTTGGTTATCTCTAACATCTTGATTTGATTTCAATTTATTTTAAGTTTTAAATTATGTATGGTCTTACCTATGTATTGGTTTGGATTTGGAAGGTATAACTCATTTGATTGGTCATTCCTTTTTTTTTTTTGGTAGATAAGATACTATAGAATTAATGTCAAGTTTTATAGGTTGACCCAAAACCTTTTACAAAAATTATCCTAGGGTTGTTGATGAACATGTCCTTACTAAGGATCCTATATATGTAAAATCTACATTCTTCCAAAGCCATTACATTTGGTAAGGCACATAGCCTATTATCAAAAATAAACTTCCCATACAACATTTTGGGTATACCCCGAGAAAACACACCTGCATCATAATTACAAAAAAAGAAACAGACATAGATCCCTTCCTTGAAATAGTGGAGAAAAAAAAGTTGTAGACACACATAGTAGAGTACTGAAAAAAACTCCCACAAGCTCTATATTGATAGTTACTCTTAATAGTTCTTTGGTAATTGCTTTCTTTCATGTATGACATGCTTTAGGACCACATCCTATCTTGGCCAATCAGCCTTGGAGAAGTGAACCTGTTGGCTAGATTTATGGAGGTGGCTATCTGGTGGTCCACGTGGGTCTAGTTCAAAGTCTTATATTGTCGTTTCTTTCTTACCCTGTGATTATAAACCAACCTCAAATTAATAAGATGACTAGGAGCCATGTTATCTAACATGTGACTATCCCCATTAGTCTTTGTGGTATTTCCAAGCAGCATCCACCCAGACTAACAGCTTGGATAATTTTTATTATGAGTCCATTTCAAAAAAGATATGGGAATACTCATAGCCTTTGAACTTACAATGTCTTCCCTGTTGGTAAATTTGACTATAATTCTTGGCATTCTTGTTGAATAAGCTCCTCTACTTCACTCGAGACACCGTGTTACCATTTTAAAATCTTGTCACCATCGACACCCAAATTGGACAGCTTATCAGCAACTTTGTTAGCTTCCCAAAAGACATGTCAGGATTTTCTGTCTTGTCTTCCCTGGAAAAGGATCCTAGCCTTTTCAACAATTGTTTTAATCCTCCAAGGAGGTGTTTTCCAATTATTGAGGAGATTTATAACATGCATAGAGTCTCCTTCTATGATCAAATTGCCTTCTAAGTCTTGACTCATTTGAAGGCCTCTCCACATAGCTCTAGCTTCAGCTTCGTTGTTAATATTTTTTCTCAAATATTCAAAAAATGTAAGCATCATATTCTCATTATGATCTCACACAATTTTGCCAATGCCTACTATACCAGGAATTTCCTTAGCCCCTCCATAAAAATTAAGTTTAAACCAACCCGTAGGATGTGGGGACCACTTAAAATTGGATTTGGGGTTGACTACCCTAGGCATAGACTCATCTAACAAGGTTAAGATTAAATATTGAGCAATCATTGTCTCCTGCAGATGAGGTTTACGGCTATAAAAGGGATAAGTTTCACATTCTCATTGGTAAATGATAGGATCCTGGCAATGATAATTTTATGATCATGGGTAGACTCATTAAAGAATATATGGTTCCTTTCTAACCACACCTGCCAAATATAGTGATTGAGATAAATTTTCCATATGTATCTAAGTCTTTGGCTTGAAAGGGGGCAAGGCCACTAGATGAACAAATAAAATACGATGGTTGGTTTAACCCAAGTAATATTGAAGGCCTGAAAAACCCCACATAGGATAGTCAAGGAAAAAGGGAACTCAAGGAAAAGGTGATAAATGGTCTTCCAATTAGCCATGCACAGATGACAACGATTAGTGATACAAATACCTTTACACATCATATTATCAATGGTTAGAATTCTTCCTTATTTAACCAACCATGAAAATATTGTAATTTTTGAAATTAAATTTTTTATCCAAACAAAGTCCTTTTGGAGGACAAAATCCTCATCATCAAGCAGAAGCTTGTAATCTTATTTAACAATGAACTACCCATTTTTCGTAGGATCCTAGGTCACTTGATCTTCCTTGGGTCTCATGGGGATAAACTGTTGCCCAAGAATGTTACAAAGATCATTTGATTTCACTTAAAATACCTTAATCCTTATTTGTTTCTACTTCATTCTACCTCTGTCCTCAACCATAATATCAGATACTCTTCTTCCAATGAGTTCTTTCGTGATATCTCTAATTCAGGATAATTTAGGATATTACATCAGTGGTTCGTCCTTAGCCCACCTATCATTCCAGTAATTTATCCTCTCACCATTGCCTAGAACCCATATTAAACCTTTTTTGATGATTTCCTTACAATTGAAAATTGCTTTCCAAAAAGCAAAACCTCTGATTGGAACTGAGTCACTTAGAAATTCCATATTTTGAAGATACTTTCGTTTAATGATAGTTGTCTATTCATTTTCTTCACCAAAAATGAGGCATCATGCTTGCTTAGCTAGTAAAGCTAAATTCATATGAGCAATTATCCTCAGACCTAAGCCCCAATTTTCCCTGGGTCTGCACACTTTGGTCCATCCTACAAGGTGTATTCTTTTTTTCTCCTCTGATCTAGTCCATAAAAATTATTTTTGGAGTTTCTCAAATTTCTAGAAAACCTTCACAAGGGCTTTAAAATGAAGAGGAAATAGACTAGAATGCTCTGAAGAGAGGCCTTAGTGAGGTTCAAATTTCATGCTTGAGATAGAAGATGGCCTTTCCATCCAGCAAGTTTTTTTTAAATTCTTTCAATAACCTTGATTATTACCAGATGTAAGTAATTATGGCTCCCTCTTTTTGGGTGGGGTTTAGTATCTTTTTTACAAGGTGTACAAGGTTTGGAGATCCTTTCAAAACTCCTTCCATCTAATAAAAAATATATTGAGTATATTTTGTATAATTATAGGACATTTTGGAATAAAGGCATATTATTGTGCATTAGTCATAGTGATGATACACACTAATGTGAACCAATAGACTCTCTACACACTAATGTTTTTGTAGATCTAGTTGATGAGGTTCCCTTACAAATGTTGTAGTGATCTATACCAATAGATAAAGTGATTCATTATAATATATGGGAGGGGCCCCAATTTATGAGGAGCCTCTATACAACTATTAAGAGTTGGTGCATTCCCAAGGTTAATAACACTTATAATTGCATTGTAAATTTTAAGGGATATTTGAAATTTTTTCATTCAGACTTGAGGAATATTTTTTAGAATGTATTTCTCAAGTTTCTTTGATTATCAGGATACTCATCAAAAGACAAAGCTTCAATTAAACTTGATAAAGGTAAATTGAATATATGAAATTGACTAACCAAATAACTAGAAGGATCATTATTGACATAGAGAAAATAAAATTTTATTAGATATTTTGAGTAGGAATAATCACCCATGAGGCCTATATAAATATTTTTATACTAAGGTAAATATTTAAGAATTTTTTTAAGTTCATCATGATTTTACATGATCTCATATTCCTTTTCTTTGGTTCAATAAATAATATGTGTTTTCATCTAAGTATTTTTGTGTGACAAAAGTATTTCCTAATGAATTAGTTGTCTTAAATTCTTTCATGTGATATTTTTAGTTTGATTTTTTTTGTTTTCATTACAATAGAAAAATTGAGTGGTAGTATTGATGCATAATTCCATGGGTTTTCTTTAAAAAAATATAATTGATACTAGATTATGTATCAAACAAGAATTTCATAGAGGCATATTTTATGAGTCTAAATAGAAATTTTATATATCAAATTTGGCCATAAATATGTACATATGGCTTCTAGAAATATAGAAACAACAAAATAGTTTGTTATTACTCTAAAATAAGAATGAAAACCCAAAGGAATGCCAAGTAAAAGCTAGAAAATAAAAATTGCACTTGAATTTTGGTTTCAATAAATTTATTGCATGTGGTGGCAAAAATATATGTGGTAGAAAATTATCATACTAAATAAGTCACTAATTTTGATTCTAGAATAATTACAAAAAAACAAAAAAAGTGTACAAAAAAAATTATTTGTAATAAAAAATGATATTTAGAGATGAATTATTGGTTTTGTTTCAAGAGAAAAATAAAGAGAAACAAGGAACAATAATAAATTTAAAAATAACACTATATAGGGATAAGCATGCCAAATAGATAAAATTCTAAAATCATGACTAATTCATTATTTTAATAGTTCGTAGATTAAAATTTATGAATTTCATATTATGCATGTATGATTTATGTTATTGAAGAAAATTATATACCCAAGAAAAATTATTGTTTAATTAGATAATTGTCTTGACTTCTAATTTAATGATGTGCCCCAATTCATATTCAAAAAGTAATAATAGAGTGTCAATGGCTCCTCCAAAAATCCAAATTAAGCTTGAATCCTTATTATATTATAGAATACTCCTATGCTAACCTATGTGAATTACATGAAAATAAAAGTGCCAAAAAACTGAACATGCATAAAATATTAAGGATGTGAGGGATTCAAATTAAATAGGTATTTAATTATAATGAGGAAGTATGCATGATCAATCAACATGAGAATTCAAATAACATTAATATTATCCCATTCATTAAGTATTAAATTTCCAAGCCAATGACAATATGTAAAAATAGAAATACCTCAACCACCATGTATTTAACAAATTACGAGGGTGGTGACAATGATGGAATACTTAAGAACATGCCAATTTCTCAATAATATCATGAGATCAAAGCATAATTTGAGTCTCATAGAGTGTATCTCTAAATTTTCATGACTAAGAGATGAATACAATGGATTCCACAAATCATATTTATAGTTGGAGTTCACCCCTAAGTCACATAGGGTAAAAACTATTACTTCTAGTAAATGTGAATATTTAAAGACATATTTAAAAACATTATGCACCACAAAATTTTACTTGCATATAATAGGATTACTTCTAAAAATTACTTAGTGCACCACCACATGTTAAACTATTACCATTAGAATATTATATTTGGGATCCATACCTTTTATTTCATCCCTCTGCTAGCTATCAAGTGATTTACTCTAGTTAGAAAGTAAACCACTCATTTTTTCTAGAACATTTCTAGCTAACCTTGAGTGGTTTTCGCATACAAGAAAATTAGGTATATTTTCATGCAAATTGATCTTTATTCAATGGATGCCTATGGTATACTTTGATAAATATTAGAGGGTTTTATAAGTAATTCATTGCTTTAACCCATTATTTTGTGCTCTTTAAAAAATTGTGTATCTCAATCCCATGGTAGTTTCTAGGAACTATATTTTTGGTAACCTTATGGGGCACCAAATTCTATTGGCAAAAGATCTAATATATTATCTTTATTCTTGGGCATAGATTCTACAAATAGAATATTTGTAGTAAATTTCAATATTTTTTTCTCCTTAACTAGTCTTTTATGGTAGCAATCCCATAATTTTATGTCACTCTCCATCACTTGGTAGATGGATTGAGACAAGTTCCTTTGATTCTCCCATTATATCTTCAAAAGTATTCTCTAATATTTCTTCTATATTTTGTATTAACTCTTATAGCTTGGAATATGTGTGTCTCAATTTCTTATATATTTCAACTGCATCCTCCTCACCGACCAAGTTCTTTTCTTCTTCAAACATAGCATTAACAATGTCAACATCCAGGATATTTATTTGTAGGTAAAATATGTCAAATATTTTGATGCCAAATAAATCCTAATTTTTTTTAGTCATATCTTACATTAGAGTCTTTAGGGATGCTAGCATGCTCTTACAATCTTGAAGGTATCTTTGGGAATATGGAATCTTCTTTAAATTGTAAAGTGAGTCTCTTCAATCCATCCCAATTTGTTGCACCTATGGTACTAACATGGAGAGTAGAAGCTTAAGAACCTCCTAGTATTTTACCCTAGTAGATAATTATTTTTCCATTTTTCCAATTATTATATTTACATTTTACAAGTTCGTTTCCACATAGATACAAAAAAGAAGTATTTCTATGCATTTCTATTTTCCTTCCTAATATTGTCCCAAAGTGAATTGACCTATTATATGTCATGTAACTTATTGGTGTCTACCGTTATCTTTGTGGTATTTTAGGTTTTCAACTCTATACTTCTCTATTCATTCACCTACAAGGTTTCTTGAAGTTGTTCTATGTAGATTTCCCCTTGCACAAATTGCTCTAAAATATATTTCTAGTATTTCTTGTTCTTTTTAGCTTCAAAAAGCTAGAACTTGATGTCCCCAAATTGCTTATTTAGTAGATACTTTTATAAGACATCCTTATTTATATTTCTATTCTCTTACTATGTTGATTACTTTATTCCTTTACTTGTTCCAATTCTTCTTCAACATCCTTGTTCCTTTTTGTACTACTTAAAACTTAATTGTGAAACCATCAAAATTCATGTTCATGCCATAAGATACCATCATAATTTTTTTTACTCTCTTATTTAATACAATGTAATAAGACACCATCATACCTCTTTCTATGTAAGATGCCATCAAGCTAGTAATAGTACATTACCTTTTGCTTAATTCAAAATATTTTCTTATTCAGTAGACCATATATTAGCTATCTCATTCTCATATGCTTGCAATTAAATCACATCCAGCTTGTCCTATCATCCACTTATATTTCCTCCACTAGTGCAATATGATCTTTAAGAACTAACATTTCTAAGTTTTCACATAAAGATATTTTTATAAGAAGCTTGGTGGGTTTGATATCAATAGTAAATTCTCATATTTTGTTGATATACCCAACCCTCTTTTCTCCTAACCCACTATGAAGCATAATAGATCATAAATTGGGATTTACTATGAAGACTATGGTCTTTCTATATTATAGGTAGTACTTGAACTTCATGAGAGCTTTTAATGTGGTGAAATATTACTTTTCAATAAAGGTGTATTTATTTTCATAGTTGTGGAGAACTTGGATCTTGAACAAAATGTGATGTTTCTCATACTTTATTGTTCTTTTGTGTTAGGATGGTGGCAATGATTTCATCTATACCACATATATAACTGAAAATATTTGGAAATATTTGGGTTGATCAATACTAGGACTCACATAATGGTATATTTGATGTCTTGAAAATCCTTTCTACCTCTATTGGTCCACACTAGGTTAGCATATTTTATTAGTATTTTAATGATCTATTTGACCATATGGGTAAAATTGATTATGAAATTGGCCATAAATTGGATTTGACCTAGGAAGCACCTTGTCCCTTTGACAAAGGTGGTAAATGGGATATATTGTATGGATTTTACCCAATCAAGGTCTATGGCTAAGTCTTTTTTTGACACTACATGACCTAAAATATTTCCTTCTTAGACCATAAAAATGGACCTTTTGGTATTTAATAAAATGTGGAACTATTTACACCTATATAATACTAACTCAAGATGTTCAATATGCTTACTCCTATCTTTGAAATAAATAATTAGATCATCAAGACATATGAGGAGTATATCATTAAAAAGTCTAGAAAATACTATATCCATATCCCTTTGGAAGGTTTACCCTATGTTTGATAGTCCAAATGGCATTTATTGATATGAAAATGTTACCCATTTTATGGTGAAGTTTGTTTTATGCTAGTCATCATCATTAACCTAGATTTAACTATGCATTAAAAACCATTAATAAGGGGTAACGTTTGCAACCGTACCACATTTTGAAAATCTAATCTATAATGGGTAGAGGATAGTGATTCTTTAATGAATATCTATTTATATTGTTTAAATGAATGCAAATATTATATCACTATTATTATTGTATACAAGAGCTAAATTAACAATTGAGGTGGAGTATTTGATTGGAAATATATTATTGGACCTACAAGACCTTCAAAATTTGTTTCATAATTCCCTTGGTTTGATATTTCCTTGGTCATTACACTTGGTTCCAACTCAGTAATATGTTCAATAAGTTTTTGATCAAAGAACTTAATATCTTCATATGACTAGACAATGATGTCCCTGTACTTGCCATAGAGTTCTTTGAAAATATTAATCTCTTCTTGGGATAAATATTTAATAAGCAATATGTTTTAACATTTGGTGACCTAATAGTAGGAAGAGACCTTCGTCTTGAGGCTTCATTTTCCTACAACATCCTCTAGGTAGAATAGAAATTATAAAATAATTATTCCCTAAGGAATATGAATTTTGTTTAAATGTATGATCCCATCTTTGGTATCATCCCCATAATAATTTTTCTCTTTGGCATGTTAGGCCTCTCTATTAATGAATTCTATTATCTATTAATAATTATTGAATACCTATGAGTGATTAGAGTTATCATCAATGGTGAGGATAAAGATTACTTCTAGCTTATTTGGTTTATTCCATATATCCATGGTGGAATCAAATATAGATACTATTCCCACTAATTTATTTACTTAAGAATTGAATTCTCTAGAAACTACCTTGATATTTTATGTATAAAAAATGTCTAGGAAATCCTAAAACTAATGTTTATATGATTTCAAATGTTTATTGTTTATGGCATATTTAGAAATAAATTAGTTTATAATTAACTTAGAGTTACCATATAATTTTGGAAACTCAATCCTCATCTTCTTATATTTTCTCAACTTGGTACATAGTTGTTAGAGTATATTGCATCATTTGGGTCATGTAAATGTACCACCCTTGGTAATTAGAGTAGTAGATTACTTTAGGGGGTATTTATCTAGTTACTTCAAGTAATATAATAAATGCACAAGTGTCTACATGCAAGTCATAAATGTGCAAGGTGTTCCCTTGTACAACTATATAGAGTGTTGGCCAAGAAATCCATATTTCTATATAAAGGGCCTCATAGTGAGTGATAAAATATCACTATAGGTAGTAGTAGGTATACTAGGTAGATCACCATATAGATTGGTTATGGATACAATATAGTTCTTTAGCATCATTTTTGGAGTGTTCATTTCCTCTATTCTGCATTGTATCATCTTTATCACTTTCTATCAATAACATAATTTAGTATCTTACATTTTTTGCATATTCTAAATTTTGTGATTGTATTCTCCCTTGGTATACACCATAAAAATATAACAATGGTATCATAACCATGGTAGATCAATAATATTAGGGAGAACCACAAGGGATCACTATTGCTATAAATCTAAACTCTATTACATCTTTGTAAATTTGATTTGCCATTGTGCACTATTGCATGCAAACATCATCACAAGAGAGATAGAGAGGATAATAAAATATTAATTCTATATTTTTTGAGATTACAATTGGCTAGAGTCTTTCCAAATATTTACAAAAAACTCATGAAGACTAGGACTTAGTATTCGTTCCACTAGATTGACAAATAAACTAGTGAATATTCATCGTTGTCAAGATTTAGAATTGAATTACTAATATTTTATTGTAAGAAAAGTAAACTAAGGGAAGCCCTATTTTAGAATAGCACATTCTAGATTAAAAGGCCATAAAAGCCTTGATCCAAAAGAAAAGGTAACAAAAGCCTTGAACCTGAAGAAGACTCTAGAGAAGAGTTCATGAAAGATATGATATTGATGATATTTGTCTAGAATAAGCTAAAGAGACCCATCAAAGGTCTCATTTAAGAACTTCCATACCTAGAGAGATATAAAAGGACTATCAAAAATTCCTATTCTAGATATTCATGAAGATCTCATTGCCAACACTTTCATAGTTGAAGGTTGAAGGAAAGGTCTCATGTAGAAGACCAAAGAAGCTGCAAGTAAAAAGACCTTGGATATATCTCAAGGAGAAACAAGGAGAAGACTTGGAGAGCCTCATTGCAAAAATTGAAGAAGTCATAAAAAAATTTCCTAGGAGAACTCATCAAAGAAATTCACTACAAAATACATTGGAATAACTTGGGATAATTGTTGCCATTTGAAAACAATCCCAAAGGAGAAATATTTGGTAAACTATTTATAAAAATCTAGAGAGAATATTCATGAATACCTCAAGATATTTAAATTCTTGAGAATAAATTATTGTTTGAAGTCAGAACTCAGATAGAATAAAACTATCAAATTTTAGAATATTTGGAGATTTTACTTCATAGATAAAGAAGGCACATTTCAAATATAGGGATTTTTTGGATTCACAAAAAAAGATAGTGAAAGGGTTCTTGAAGGATAACATTTCAATTAGTTGATTTACTACTAAAGGGCAACAATGAAGATAACATTACTAGCTACAAGACTTTGCAGTTCCAAGCCAAATCATGAAAGAGAATTTGAAATTCTCTACTAAAATTTCAAAATAGTAGACTAGAAGCATTCACGGTTGCAAGCAACCACCATTCTAGACAAGAAATTTGGTGAATCAAATCATCAAGATATTCGTCATCAAAGGTAAGCAACTTAGGTGCAAAAGGTTCATTACTTGAACACTTAATTCGGATTACTACTTAAATTCATTAAGCATGTTCTTAGAATTTGGAAATTATAAAATAGAATGTTGCATTTTAAGTCCTCAAAAAAAATGCAGAAGATATTTTCTATTAGGTTTCATTACCTGCATATTAATAGGAGTTAGATGCATTCTTCCTATTATGTAATTATTGATAAGAGGATGACATTAAATAATTTGAAATGATCATTAGTGCATTTGAAACTACTTTGAGAGCTTATTAACATGAGTAGTAAGATGAGATTATTAAAGTGCATTAAGTTAGACATATTATTTTTTCATTACACTATACTAGTTTTTCATTAAAAAGTTACTTTCAAAGAGTTATTTTATGTATTGATTGTTAAGATCAAGGATACAAAAATATGCATATATCAAAGTGTCTAAACACACTATTCAAAACTAAATATTTGGAATATATTTTTTCCTAGATAATACACAAAATATGATCATATTCCTCCAAGGAATGGATAAGAAATCCACCATTAATATCCTTGAAAAGAAGTCGAAAATAGAGACTTGGTGAGTCTCAAATTCAAGGTGCACTAAGATCTCATTACATGTAAAATATTAGTGCAGAAATTACTCCTTCGAGGGTATATTATCTACATTATTTTTAGCTTGGCTTAATTACTATATTAACCAAGTTAAGAAGAGAGTTTTTTAGAAGAGAATACAACATTAGTCAGCCCTTACCTACAAGAAATAGTACAAAGAAGCCACCATTAAAACTAGCAAAAGAAGATTGCAAAAGAGAAGGTGCAAAATTAAGGTATTGTATTACAAATCTATTTACATTATTCTATACCATAACATATTTTCCTACGTAGGAAGAGGATAAAATTTGAGTGTTTTAAGGACACATCCTCCACAAGTGAGGAACATCATACAAGTGGTCCTAGAGAAGCACTATCCGAAGCTAGAGAGAAGATCTAACAAAGATCTCTAATTACAATATACAAAAACACCCTTACAATCATGAAAGTAGGTAGTCTCAAAAATCAACCTAAAGTACAATATTTTATAAAAGGGTAATTTTACATATACGTTGTACATTATCTATTGTAAATTACAAAGGAATCATTCAAACCAATATATCGAAAGCAAAAACATAGAGAAAAATTAGCAATGCCTAAACTCTTGCCTGGAGAAGACATCCATAGAGAAGTAGTGTTCAAACCATCCCTTGGACCATCATAGAACAATATCTAACCTCCTAATAGCTCCATAAAATAAATATTCAACCTATTCTTACCTTAAAAAAGCATTGAATAAAAAGAAACAACTAGATTTACATTGGCGGGGGGATTATATAGAAGAAGAGAGCGTTGGAGGGAAAATACATGAAATCTACCACTTGTCACCACTGAAAAGAAAAAATCATCCCATAATAAATTGCCTATATTTTAGTGTAGACACCAAAACAACACCAATCCGATTATGTGATGACAAGCACTGATCGAATTGACATACATAGCCCCTAGGGCAGCCCCCAGAGGTTAAACAGTGGTCCTAACCACTCCCACAATAGTTTTGGAAGGTCAGAGGTCAATTTGGCACCTTTTAGGCACTCTGCTCCCTACTCGTTCCACCCTGGGATGATTACAAACTGGTATTCGTCCCACCCCGGGATGATTAGCAGCATTCGCTCCAGGGTGGGGCGAATAGCAGGTTTGACGGGCAAAAGGTCAAACCTTGACAAATGGCAGCTCAGATCCACCACTCAACTCCACCTTCAATGCATGGGAGTGCGAGTGAGCATTTTTGAGCTCAAAGAGGTAGTCATAGAGGCAGTCATGGAGCCCTTAATCAGGGAGGAATCTTCTCTCCCCTAGGAAGGCATGATGGCCAAGTGGCGCCTCTGCATGCTCATTCACAAGAGACCCTCAGGTCTATAAAATGGTGAGTCTTCTCACCCCAAAAAAGGATAGAGTAGGAGCATTTGGAGCAATGGAGTGCTACCGAATTACATCCTCACCCCTCACTTGTGCTTCTTACATCCTTGATCTCTCTTTTGGAAGGGAGGTTATTGGGTGAACATTGGAAGCGCAATCCGGACCTAGAACCCAAACATTTGGCCACAATACCCCACCCAATTTGCTGACACAACCCCTAGGAGGTTTTGGACCCATCCCAAGTGGATTGGTGTCGAAACCAAGCCCCAAACGATGGGCGTCCTGCCCCCGGGTGCCCCCCGCACTGCTGCAGTCCTAATCGCCCCACCCCGGAGTGATTAGAAATTTGTAGTATATTTCCTTACTATTTATTTTGCATTTTATTTTATGTCATTCATATATGCTTCCATTCAAATTTCATGCCATTCTGATGAGTTTTGACTATGTTTTCATTGTTTTTCGCTTTCACTAACATACAGGGAGCATCTTCGGATATAGGGCGATCGAGGCTGAATCTATAAAATCCAACCTTCTGGGTCATCTCAAAATGCCCTATTTTTCCTAACCCCAACTTTGTAGGTGTTTTGGAGGCCTCTGGATGGGACATTTAGGAGGTTGCTTTTTGACATTTTATGACAGTCCTAATCGTCCCACCCCAGAGCGATTAGAAATCTATAATAGATTTCTTGACTGTTCCTTTTGCAGTGTGTTCCTGATAGTGTTTGCATGCTTCTATCCAAATTTCATCTTATTCTGACATGTTTTGATTACCATTTTAATTATTTCATGCATGCATTAACCGGAGGCCTTGGGGATTGCATATTTCCCTCCATCCGTAGGTGCTATTAATCATTTTCTATTTCTTTGAATATAGGATATCAACATTGGAGGGGTAGCAAGGAACTATAGATGCATTCATGCAAGCGGTGATGACGTTTGGCCCGCCCATTTCAAATGTGGGCACGCGAAAGATCCCGAAGGGAAGCGTACCATCCGTGGTGTAACAAAACTATATCTAACGCTCCTAGCTCCTAAAAAGGAAGGAGACGTATTGTAACCTGGTCTCAAAGAAAAATTAATAAAAATAAGGGCTGCACTTTACATTTGCTTTATATCTCATTTCAGTTCGTTTGTTTTCCCTTTTTCATGCACTTTAGTCCTTTGTTCATTTGTAGGACTTAGCATTTCGTATGCTTTTGTTTGCACCACACCCGGTATGCCTATGGGCTTCCGTATCCTCATGCTTTCAGTGGTGATCATGGTGGGACCCTGTCCCTTAATTTTGGGATCAAATTTTTGATCAAAATTTTGTGTTTTTGCTTTCAGGTGTTAATCCTTCAAGCGTTGGACTGTTGCTCGTGCCACCCTATGACGAATACATACTGGAATTCATGCCACCCTAGGATGAATAAGGCATTCATCCCACCCTATGATGAATATAGATCTGCTATTCATCCCACCCTGGGATGATTAGCTCTCTGTGCATTTTTTGAGCAGAAACTCAGGGGCATCTGGTGTGGGCAGAGAAGAGGTAGGTTGTCTGAACACTCTCTATAATTTTTTGTCTCTATTTCTATGATTTTTCTATTTCTTTGCTTGCATAGGAAATTTTACTGCATGTTTCCTTTCTTTGCACAAGTAAAAAGAACCACACACACCATGAGATAATCTAAACATCAAGGCGTTGGTCGTAAAACCCCAACACTTGATCAAGACCAACGGTGGATTTCATCACCACCTTGGCTTGAATTTTGCATACATAACCCCGATCGCTACTATTGCTAGACGTAAATCCTGATGAAATCTGACCAAGTGTAGCTGGGGTGATTCCCAGTGCATGAGGATAAGTCTTCTATGGTAGGTGTCAAAAATAGAGTGATTCCCCTTTCGTACCGCCTATGTTCCACGTACTGTTCTTCTCTCGCATACCAATAGTTTCCCTCACGTAAGGGCGGGTATATTGAGAGGTTCGGTATAATGGCCTGGTAGTGGTATATTGAAGGGGCGACCATTTTGGGAGATATAAGAGCCCTCATATTGCATATACAACAAAATTTTCTTTACAAGGCTTTCAAAACAAAAATCAAAACACACTAAACCAGATCTAGGGCACACCTTTAATCTATAAATGAGATAATCACTTCTTTGATTGTGTGGCTCCTATTTGTTTAGTGTAGCATAAAAAAATGTAAAGAAGATAAAAACCTACATATCTTTTAGAGAGACACCACCATGGTGTACACCCATAGCCAAGCCCAATCACGGGCATAAGCTACGAAAAGTGTACAAGGGGGCACAAGTCACCTCCGCTATAGCCCCAAGGACTTGGTCATACCACCTTGGTGGCCTGACCCACAAAATAGTCCACATCATACCATGACGGAATGGGACTATAGAGGCACCCCTTCGAGGGGCACTCCCATTCAACATAGACCCTTTCAGGAGGAGTCCTTACACGTGGCACTCAACATAGATGGGAGGGCTCCCTTAGACACTCGTTATGAGTGGCCACCATGTGATGAAGTGCTAGAACAACATAGGGTCCATAAGGAGGGGCCACATGATTACATCATCCCTCCTCTACCCCTTATTACTATAAAAAACAATAGGCCAAATCTAGAGCACAAGGCTCTTCAGATAGGGCGAGCCAACTCTGCCCGCCCCTTTCACATATACGAAAGGGAGCATGAGGAAGACCACTACATTCCTCAAGAGCAATACATAGCATGGGAACAATGCACTTCCACACCTGCTATTTATCAGGATCACCTACTGAGGCCAGAGCCTCGGGTGAATGCCGCTAACCTCGATAGAGGGAAGTGACCTATAGAGATCTCGGATCACCATGACCGAGATAGATGTGTAGGGGAGGCATCTAGGCCTCCTAGACTCAAGACGATGGAACAAATTGACTTGGAATTTTCCAAACATGCCACCCATCGAGCACAAATCACGTAGCTTGAGCAAGATCAACAATAGTTAGAGCACCTATACCGCCTTAGCAAAGAGCGCATTCGATGTCAGATAGATGAGTTGCTCTAGAACACTATGCCTGAGAGGGTCCCAACCCCTCGCATGCATAGGATAGAGTTGTATGAGAGGCACAACCCCTTGGTGTGAGACAGGTCTCCATGACCTTATCAAATGTTGCCTCCAAGACCTCCTAGACCTGAGCGGGAGACCACCCCTAGAGCCAATGATGGGCACCCTCCATGGGCACCCACCCATGTTTATAGGTCATGCCCAAGAACTCCTCAAGAAGCCTATGAGGAATTTGAGCAAGAAGAAGAGCGGGCTGAAATGCCCTACCAAGGCAAGGGGGTGCTATCCAGCTACCCCTCCATAGGCCTCAAGTTCCCCATAATTCACAATGGGAACAAACCAAGGAGGAAGAGATCAAATCTTTTGATGCATACAAAGCGCTACTAGAGCGCTTAGAGTCTATGGAGACCAAGACTTCTGGGCCCCAAAAGCCCACTTTATGCCAGCTCCGTAGTCACCCTGTGCATCCTTCAGTGCCTACACCCCCATACCCTGAACACTTTAAAATGCCTCAATTGGCAATATTTAGAGGGGATGAGGATGCCCAAGAGCACGTGACAAGATTCCTGAGCCAATGCTTTGGCATTCAGGACAATGATGCTTTGCTTCTAAGAACATTTATAACCACGTTCGTAGGCCCTACCTCGGATTGGTTTACCCAGTTGTCGAAGCATAGCATCAACAACCTGGACCAGCTAGTGGATGCGTTCCTCGAATGTTTCACCTTTAATACCAAGAAGAAGGCATCATTAAGTGACCTAGCTAGCCTCATGAAGTATGAGGAAGAGACCATGGTGGCTTATGGAAATCGGTGGAGGACGTTGCTTTCAAAGCTACCTTACCTCCCTCCCATGGCCGACCTGACCCAAATGTTCTCGAAGAGTTGTTTGAGATCGATCTCCATGCTATTGTAGCTGCAGCAATATGCCACTCTCGAGGAAGCCCTGGCACAAGCCAGAATCATAGAGGAGATCAAGATACAGGATGGCGAGATTGCCAAGCCATGCAAGAAAGAGTGGCCCAAAAATGCCAAAACTGGGTCAACGCAACCGAAACCCATCATGGTCAATCAGGTTGCTATAAACATACCTAAGCCTGCACAAGCAACACAACCCCCAAAGGCTAATTACTAGGAAGTTCCTCTTGACACCTATGAAAAGGAAAATCATAGGCAAGAGCAAAATCAGTAGCATCACCCTAGGCGACAATTCACACCCTTCACAGAGTCTAAAGACTCCTTGTTTGACCGCTTGTCCATGGAAAACTTGATAAACCTACCAGAAAGTCGACCCGTAGACCCCAACATGCCAAAACCCAAGGGCTATAGGGAAGACTTGTACTGTAGATTTCATTAGCAGAAAGGACATGACCTTTACGCATGTTGGAAGTTCAAAAGCTTAGTGCAAGACCTAATAGACAACAAGATGCTAGCGGTGGATAATCTCATTGCACCAAACAACCAATAGATGGAGGTCTTCAAAGACCCCCTACCTACCCATGATGCGTAGGCAAAGACCCTTCAAGTCAATGAGGTGACACAGAACTGCCCCATGTAGGGGTATGTAGGGATGATAAGCATAGTGACTCGGAACAAGAGGTACCCAAGCACAGCTACCCCCGTGGTAGCTACAGGAGAGGTTCCATCAATGTCACAACCTCAACAACACCCTACACAACCTCCCCCACCTAGACCAGTGGCCATGATTCGGACTAAACTTACCCAAAGTTTAAGGACCACGTCGGCTAGGCTCTCCATCTACGAGCTCATCCAACAATCATCGCCCCATCGGGAGGCTCTAATGGAGATATTAAAAGCCATCGAGCTGCAGCCCCATGAAGCAAACTCTTTCAACAACTTTGTGGGACATGTAAAATGATGTACAAAACCAGTCATCACCTTTAGAGAAGATGAACTAAAATCGGTGATTGGTGATATGGTGGATCCACCCCTGCACGTCATTGCATGGGTCAACGGGATTCCATTTAAGAGGGTGTTGGTGGACACTGGCTCATCCAGTAATATAATCACAACAACGGCATTGAAGCACCTCAAGTTGCCAGCATCTCACATTGTGGCCTCCACCTATACTCTTCGAGCATTCAATGACGCGATATGCTCGATGGTTGGCACAATTGTCCTGCCCATCCAAGTGGGACAAAAGACTATTCCTACATTGTGCCACATCTTGGAAGGTGAGATGGCCTACAATATTTTACTGGGCCGGCCTTGGATCAGGGACATGAAGTGTGTCCCTTCGATAGCCCATCAATGCCTAAAGTACACATACGAAGGGCAAGTGCATGTGGTCCCGATAGACTTAGAGCCCTTCAAGTATTGCAATGCGGTGCAGCTGATGCCACAATCGACCCTTCCATCGACACATTTGGACTTTCAGTTGAATCCATCCAAATAGGGTCTGATTCTGCATACATCCCCACTGTTAAGTACCTCAAATCCCTAGTCGGGTCCATCTTCATCATCTGGTCCTTCACCAATGATGCCACCTATGATGGCCACATCGAAGGACAATGGGAAGAAACCCCTGGAAGAGGCACCGCCATCAGTCTCAACCATCTCTACCGAAGAGGTGCCTAGCCGAATGGAAGTCGAGGCACCTAGTTCACCCGACATGGAGTGGACTCAGGAAGAACTCCCATTCCCTCCCCCTCAACCACCAATGATCACCATTGAGATGGCCAATACAGGCCTGGGGGAGTATCTAGTGTGGAACATTGTAGCAACACCCACGCTTGAGTCCATGCAGGACATGGGGAGACCTCGCCTCCCCATCGACACTATTGTCCCTTTGGGCTACCCACCAAACTAGACAAATTTTGTATATGGGGGCCTCGACAATGACATTGAACCTTACCTACAAGAGGAAGAGGACGAAGAGCCCTTTGTCGAGAATGTCAACTATCTATCCAACTCAGAATTCACTTTGAAATACCTTGGCCAATGTAATTGGCATGGATATGGGTTAGGCAGATATGAACAAGGGGTGCACATTCTTTGTCAACCAAGATATCAGATGTCGTACGACAAATCAGGAGTAGGGTTCAACCACCCTCTGCCCCTTGACATCTTGGTAGAGAACATGCAAGGCCTAGGGCTAGGCAACAAGGATGGGTTGGCACAAGATCCATATGCCAATCCTAACACAACGTACACATTGGGGGATTATCTCCCATTGTTAACAACCAACCTTGTTGACCTCAACAACCCCTTCCCTTTGATCGAGAAAGGAGAAAGTTCAAGAACTCACCTCCAAGAGGGATATAGACAAGGTCAAGAAGGATCTTCAGAAGATGAGTCAGAGTATGAGGTAGCACCTTGGGACCCTTTCGAGTCTGATAGCAATCACTCGCAAGTGACGCCCATAGATGATTATCAGGAGGACTTCATGGCGATGTTCCCCTTGAATGCTCCAATCGAGCAAATGCCACCTCAAGAGAATCAGGTCCTCCCGTAGAGAGCGGAACAACCCCGATGGGACCAAATTAACTTGCTCGAGCATAATGAGCCTCACATGCCACAAATAGCTATCGAAGCCAATGAAGGCCTATGGATATCTGATAGTGATTATGAATATGAGACTGAGATGGCATATCTCAATCATATGTAGTAGCAGCAATACCCCATGGACATTGATGACATGTTTGAATAGCTAAACATGGGGCCAAGGCATAGGTGGCATTTGAACCAAGCATAGTTGGACCAAGTGTTGCATCCGCCACTTTAGGCATACAAAGAGCACCCTCCACCCAGAGACCCTATAGAGCCATCAGTGCCAAGGGTAGACCCTATCCTTTTATCCACACATAGGGCCGATCCATTTGTGCCAATACCCATAGAGCCAGATCCGGAGCACAAAGATCACCAAGGATGTCCGAGTCACCACCCACATGGTAATGGAGACCAAATTCACTTCATCAACATGATCTCCATTGACTTAACCACCCCCATCCACAATCCAACCGATCCAGACATGACCATTGTATCTAAACCTAGATGCCATAGACTCGGATCATGCTAACTCACCACCATCTCCATCAGAGTACTGGCCTTGCGGTGAGATGCTTCATTTCACCCCAAGACCAACTCAGGATATCTTCCATGCTGAAGAGGAACCCGATGTTCCAAACGTAGATCTAAATTCAGCAACTGATATCCACCTGATCCCAACTCCACACCAGTTGGAGGATGGGTCCCACATGTCATTCGAAGAGACGACTGACGTAGACATCGGCTCTGATCCAATGAATCCACAAATCATCAAGCTAGGGGTAAGTCTATCCCCCGAAGAGCAAGCCGATTACATTGCCCTTCTCAAAGAGAAGAAGGAGGTTTTTGCATGGTCCTACAAAGACATGTCGGGGCTAGACCCATAGCTAGTCATGCATAATCTAACGCTTGATCCGACAGTCAAGCCAGTCAAGCAAAAACTATGTAAGATGCACCCAACAATAGCCTTAATGGTCAAAGATGAGCTACAAAAGTTGTTGGATGCACAGTTTGTCATCTACGTGGATTACCCACCATGGCTGTCCAACATGGTACCCATCAAGAAGCCTGATGGGAGGATTCACATATGCACCAATTTTTGAGATCTAAACAAAGCGAGTCCCAAGGATGATTTCCCCTTGCCTAGCATCGATGCATTGGTAGATGCTACAGTAGGCCATGAAATGCTTTCCCTCATGGATGGTTTCTCGGGATACAACCAGATTCATATCAATCTCGATGATCAACTCAAAATGGCATTCACAATGCCTTGGGGGACATTTTGTTATAAGGTCATGCCCTTTGGCCTTAAAAATGTTGGCGCCACCTACCAACGCGCTATGACATACATCTTCCATGATCACATGCATAAAACTTTGGAAGACTATATGGATGATTTGTTGGCCAAATCTCTTTTGCGCCCAGATCATCTCGATGACTTAAGCAAGATCCTCGATCACCTCATCGAACATAAAGTCAGACTAAACCCCAAGAAGTGCGTATTTGGCATCACATCTAGAAAACTCTTGGGTTTCATAGTCTCAAAATGAGGAATCGAGGTAGATCCAAACAAATTCAAGGCAATCCTTGAAATGCTTCCCCCAACCACCATCAAGCAACTCAAAAGCTTGCAGGGAAAGGTCACATCAATCAAGCGCTTCATAGCGCAATTATCTGACAAGTGCCGACCCATGAATAAATTATTACACAAGGGGGTAGCATTTCACTGGGATGACGAGTGCCAGTTAGCCTTCGATGACATTAAACAATACTTGGCTTCACCACTAGTATTGGCACCACCTAGACCAGGAGTGTCATTCTATTTATACATCTCAGCTATTGAGGTGGCACTGGGCGCCATGCTAGCCCAAAAAAATGAACTACATAAAGAACAGGCTACTTACTATCTTAGCCACACCCTGGTCAGTTATGAACTTAACTATGCATACGTCGAGAAGCTATGCTTAGCAGTGGTATTTGCTACCAAAAATCTATGCCACTACATGCTGAGCAATACGACGTATGTTGTGTCTAAGGAGAATCCATTGTGGTACATGATGAGTCATACTTATCATAGTAGCCACACGATGAAATGGATCATGTTGTTGATGGAGTTTGACATCGAATTCATTGGACAGAAGTCCATCAAAGGTCAAGTCATCACCGATCAACTAGCAGAGGCTCCTCTCGAAGATGATCAACCTCTGACCGTAGAGCTACCCGATGATGGGGTCTTCCATGTCTCAGAATCGCTAGATTCTGATGAGCCTGAGTCACAGGCCGACATAACCTTATTCTTTGATGGTTCTAAATGTGAGCAAGGGGGTGGCATGGGAATTGTATTCTTCACACCACAAGGGGCTCCAATGCCTCTATCATTTAAACTTGATTTCTCATGCACCAATAACAATGCTGAATACGAAGCCTTGCTCATAGGTCTTCAGACAACAATCACCATGAACATCAAATGCTTGAACATCTTTGGTGATTCGTTGTTAATTGTCAACCAAGTAAAAGGGGTATTCCAATGCAAATGCCCAGTTCTGTAGGCCTACAAAGCCCTTGTGGATAAATTCCTGGAAAATCTTGAATGGTACGACATCGAGGCACTCCCTCGATCATCGAATCATTTTGTGGACACTATGGCCTCCTTGGGGTCACTAATCCCGCAAGACCCTTCTGGTGAGATGACAACCATTCAAGTCAAAACATTATCACAATCCATGATGGAGCATGCAAGCTCTGACCTAATGCCAAGAATCCACCTGATCCAGATTGAACCATCTCAGGATAAGTTCTCTCGAATCCATGATAGTCTGAATCATGCCAACTAGGGGTCCTTGTTCTCCCCTATTCCCTCTTAATAGCAACACAATGCTATTCTTACAAGTTCATTCCCACTCAACTTTTGCTAGGGATGAACTTCAAGAGGGATTGGCAGTTCATACCATCGAGGTTTCTGATCAGCAGGATTGGTACACACCCATAAGAGACTACCTCAAGCTAGGTAACCTCCCACTTGGATTGACGCACATCGCAAAAATATCATTCAAATAGAAAGTGGCAAAACATGTCTTGCTAGGAGACATTTTGTACCATCGGAGCTATGAAGGGATCCTCCTCCATTGCTTGGACCAGTAGGAGTCCGCTTGGGTGATCACCCAAGCACACGATGGTACATGCGGTGGCCACTTCAGCGGTATGGCCATCGCAAAGTGCATTCTTCGCATGGGCTATTATTGGCCATATTTAGAGTGAGATTGTTGCACGTATGTAAGGAAGTGCATGAAATGTCAACACCATGCTAATTTGACACACGTACCTTCTCAGGCCTTGCAAGCCGATCCAATCGGCTTGGCCATTTTTGTAGTGGGGCTTAGATCTAATCGAAAAGATCTCCCCTACGTCATCAAGGCCATCACACGTTTATCATAACGGCCATAGAGTACTTCACCAAGTGGGTGGAAGCAATTCCGCTTACCTCTACGACTCGGACCTCGCATTGCGGAGTTTATTTTACATAACATCATATGTCATTTTGGTATTCCATCCAAGATCATCTCGGATAATGGGACGTCATTTAAGAACAAAGATGTGCATGCTTTGACAACAAAGTACAAAATTCAGCATAGTTTTTCAACACCCTATTATCCGTAGGCAAATGGGCAAGCAGAGGCATCAAACAAAATGCTAGTTGCCATCCTTAAAAATATGGTCATAGATAGTCATAAGGATTGGCACATTCAAATCCCACTTGCTCTTTGGGCTTATCGCACTAGCATTCGGATGCCCACTAGGGCAACTCCATTTTTGTTGGTGTATGGCTCTAAGGTAGTCATGCCTCTCGAGTTGGAAATACCTTCCTTGTGCATATCAATGCAAGAGTTCATCGATGATGACACTACATGGTAGGCCCGGTTAGACCAGCTTACGTTGCTCGATGAATGATGCATCAATGCTCTCGAGCATTTACGTATCTATCAAGAGCGACTTAAGAAAGCATACAACATGAAAGTTCACCTGAGGGACTTTTAGGTTGGTGACTTGGTCTTAAAAGAGAACCAACAAAATTCTAACTTGCCTCCCCATCTAAGGGATAAGTTCATGGTAAATTGGTTAGGTCCTTATGTAATTGATAGTAAAATAGGACCTGGAACATACCGGCTCACCTCTCTTGAAGGAATCAAGGAACTAGAACCCTTGAACATCAGTCATTTGAGGCCATTCCACATTTAAAGAGCCATAGCCCACCCCAAAAGCTCCAAGGATTCCAACAATCGCTTGGTCAACCTAAAATGCCCCAAAGGTATCCATAATCCCTTTGGTCAAACCAAAAGCTCCAAGGATTCCCACAATCGCTTGGTCAACCTAAAAATGCCCCAAAGGTATCTATAATCCCTTTGGTCAAACCAAAAGCTCCAAGGATTCCCACAATCGCTTGGTCAACCAAAAATGCTCCAAGGATTTCCATAATCGCTTGGTCAACCCAAAATGCCCCAAAGGTGCCCATAATCCCTTTGGTCAAACCAAAAGCTCCAAGGATTCCCACAATCGCTTGGTCAACCTAAAATGCCCCAAAGGTATCCATAAACTCTTTGGTCAAACCAAAAGCTCCAAGGGTTCCCACAATCGCTTGGTCAAAAACAAATATTCAAAAACAAACAAAAACAAAAGATAATAAAAAATAACAAAAAAAATTGCATCTCACTTCCATGCATACTCTTAAAAATCAAAACACAAAAATATAATAAACTGCATTAGGCATCGCATCCATACATTGCATATTTGTTGGTCATACATGTCATAAGCACCATAGACTGTAATTGCTAGGCAATTCCATCATTTTCCACATTCAGTCCATTTTGTAAACACATCCATCCAGAATAATGCCATCCACATTTTTTTATCATAGTCAGTTGTCTGCTAATGTCTTTAGGGTTTTTCATCATTTAGTTGTCTTTAGATTTCTAGTCAAAAGTTGTACAAAGTCAGACAGATTTTACAAAGGTAGAGTTTTACTTGGATCACACCTCGTTACGTAGCATCCCCACACAAGTTAAAACACATAAAAATTCCCAAGTTGTGTGAATGCAAGATGAAACCTACAAAGCAGTCTAGGGTACCATAGGTGAAAGGTTAGCCTGCTCATCCCCCTGTGTGAATGGTTTAAGAATGTTGAGAATTGACAAAAGGACAAGCTCTTCCCCATCCAATTCCCCATAATAAATAGTGGTTAAAATCCACTATCAAAAAACCCAAAACACCTTTGATCCCCAAAGTCATAAGGATTCGTACTACACGCCCCTGACAAGGATGGGTAGTCATCCCCAAGGCCTAAAAGATCAATGCCATTACATAATAATATCCCCAATCACCTTTGGTCCCCAAAGTCATAAGGATTCATACTACACACCCTTGACAAGGATGGGTAGTCATCCCCAAGGCCTAAAATATCAATGCCATTACATAATAATATCCCAAATCACCTTTGGTCCCCAAAGTCATAAGGATTCGTACTACACGTCCCTAAACAGGATGGGTAGTCATCCCCAAAGCCAAAAGGGATCAATTCCATTCACAAGCCAAAAACCTACGAGCTCAACTTTGAAACCTAAAATGCAAAATCAAATAAAAGTGGTTATCACCACTATTCAAACCCCTTGCTCAAAAAGAAAAACAAAAGAGAAAAATAAATAGTGATTTTCATCACTATGTATGAGAGCAAGTATCCCAACAAGTTGAGCAACCGAAAGATGCCTGAGCTTGAATCCTTGGAATTCTTAGCATTCAAAAAACCATCTAGGTGATCCTCATTACGGGTTTGGTGGATAGCCTACCTGGCAATGGCGGTATCCTAAATGCATGACGATATGTCTATCACATTAGCTTTGCATGTGAGCAGACCAATGTTTGCATGTGGATGAGCTAGCTTATGGTACCTTAGATTGTCCTGTGGATTAATCTTACTAAATACAACAAAGGAGTTAGTGGAGCTAATTAGGTGATCCTCAGTACAGGTTTGGTGGACAGCCTATCTGGCACTGGCGGTATCCTGACAAATACCACATAAACAAATTCAATCGCACACACAGGGATGTGAAATAACTTGGTCAAACTCAAGTCTGATTCGTACCTTGTTCAAAAGTCTTGTGAGATAAATGTACAGTCTTGGCTAGTTAGTTAAAACATCTGAATCTCAAAAAAACCTTAACTACATTCTAAAACAAATGTTGTACATGTCCATTCTTACATCACCATCAAAAAATACAAAAAAAATATATATATATATGCAAAGTAATCACATAGTATAGAAAGCCAATAAATCCTGTACAGTCTATGGTGCCACCTACAAGTTATCAACAAATCATTCCATCCATTCCATATGCATACATCATATAATTAGAAACATCACATTCATAATAACACATGCATACATCAACGTAAATAAATGTGCATAAAATTAATAATAAATCATGACAAGTGTATAACAAAAAATAAATTCATGTATATATATCACCAAAATGCCCATAGGCTACAATAAGTTGGTCCTCTGACCTCACAAAAACATCAAAAACTCAAAAACCCCAAGCCTAGGGAGTCGGCCACCATGATCACGTAGGATCGGTGTGACTGGAACTACCCCTAGTGGTGTGGGTCCTATGGGACCTCTCAGGGTGGCTACTGCCAGCCCCCGCATCATGCCCACTAGCGCTACCCTCACCCACCCACCTACGATGAGAGGAAGTAGACTGCTTAGTCTCACTATCTCTCGTTCGGTATGAAGATCCACCTCTAGTGAGCTCAGGTAACTGCCCATCGAGGTGGATAATCTCTGCCTCCAAATCCAATCGATGTCGAACCCAATCCACCTCTCATCGATGGTACATAGCCAATGCATCATCGTCTGTGCCAACTGAGTCCATAGGAGATCCCTCTCCCATGAAGCATCTGTGTCCCCATCCCATCGGTGGTATGTAGCCAATGCATTCTCCCGCTCTACCAACTGAGTCCGTAGGAGATCCCTCTCCTACAGAACCTCCCCATGCTCCTCATCTCATCTTTGTAGTAGATCCTCCAATCATGCTATCTCAATGCAATACCTAGCCTCCATGTCCCCTAGGACTTCCTAAGGCATGGGCATCTCCGGGATGATGGGCTGCTCCGACACCCACTACTCTAGAACGTCCTGTATATCTAGCTTCTCTGGAACCCCTAGGTCATCCCTAGTCAAGTCATCAACCTCCACCATATCCGCATCATCGAGTGGAGCTCCCCAACCCTCCCCTGATGCCTCCACATCCTCACCACCTACTATTGCCACATCCGTGCCTCCTAGAGGCCCCTCACCCCACCATCATCGCATCGTCCACCACTGGTCATACTCTATAGTCACCCTAACATTGTCCACGTTGGGGACATCAATCACTGCATCCGACTCCTCACCCAATGGCTCAATGATCGGCCAAGCTAGAGTCCTCTCGTCGCCCCGATGTCGATAGATCAAAGGCTCACTAGGAAATCCCTGGTGCACCCCAAACTTTCGAGTCACTCGAATGTATGGGAAGTACTCCTGCTCGGTCCCATGTCGCCCGATCAGCCACCTCCCCATGCATGCCCATTGGAGCCACTCCCCAACCTCAAGCCAGGCTGGACAGTCCTGGTATGGATGCTAGAACACCTCCCCTAGAGCAAGATGTGAGAAGGCATCGACATAGTGCCCTACGACACCTGCCCATCATCGACTCTGCCCCTGCTCCTCTGACCTCCGCCATAGAGTAGCATAACCAATCTCCCTGTCCACCATCTCTACCCGAGTGGTCCAAGGCAATCCTTGTGGCTGCTCCATAGCTATGTGCTGCCACCCCCAACACTACAATAGGTAGCTGCATCCAATCCCCTTCCACCTTCGATAGTGGACCTCGTACAACTCATCATAAAGTTATGCCAGTAATGTCTGACCCCACCTCATAATCAGTGGCACTGAGGTCGGACACTCCACAAGTCTAAACACCACCTCAAGCAGGTTCCAAGGGAACCTCGCACCTGAGGAGTCGAAGCAGCATGTTGGAGATGAGAGTCATGAGCAGTGCATGCCTCACTCCCAACACGCCCTTCTCCAACCACCATCGCACCAAAATCCTGCCAATCAGGTAGTCCCCCTCTGCCCTCTCCACCGCCTCATCCACCCCCATCTCTGTCGCATGCCCAAAGCACCGTGTCAACACCGTTGTCTATAGATGGGCACCGTCTATCGAAATCTATAGAATCTGATAAACGTCCTCCAGAGTCACTGTCATCTCCCCTATTGGGAGATGAAAGGTGTTGGTGCGGGGATCCCACAAATTGATCAAGGCAGTCAGATATGCCCGATCCCCCACCACAGGCTCTAACCGAGTCACCTTCTTGAGCCCAAGGGCATCAAGCCACTCCCAGTCCGCCATAGTCAGCGCCTCCCATGCTTCAGAAAATACCGTCGACTGACGGTACCGACTCTTCACCACCTGCAAAACAAAAAACACAAAAACATTAAAACATGACAACAAAAATAAATTAAAATTAACAAAATGTAAAAAAAATAAAAAAAAATATATACAAAAATTATAAAATTGTACAACAAAAAATTTAAAAAATTGTAAAAAAATTAACAAAATGTAAAAAAAATAAAAATAATAAAAATAAAAATAAAAAAAAAATAAAAAAAAATAAAAAATTTTTAACCTAGGGTTTTTAACTCTAGTTTAAACAAAAAAAAACAAAATTTAAATCTAGGGTTTTTAACTCTAGTTTAAACAAAAAAAAAATTTTAACCTAGGGTTTTTAACTCTAGTTTAAACAAAAAAAAAAAAATTTAAATCTAGGGTTTTTAACTCTAGTTTAAACAAAAAAAAAAATTTTAAACCTAGGGTTTTTAACTCTAGAAAAATAACAACAAAAATTTTAACCTAGGGTTTTTAACCTTAGTTTAAACTAAAAAAAAAAATAAAAATAAAAAAATTTTTAAACTAGGGTTTTGATCTTAGTTTAAAACAATGCAACAAAATACAAATACAAAACAATTAAACTAGGGTTTTGATCTTAGTTTAAATGGAAAAATGAAATATAAAATAAATTACGGTTTTGAACTATAAAATAAAAACAAAAAAATAAAGTAGGAGCACCTACCGGTCTTGCCTCGGCTCCACCACTCGATGATCCGGTCTATGAACTCATGGTATCCATGAAATCTCGATAGCGCTCCGCTATGCAGACTCGAACTCCTCCTCCTCACAACTCCAAATCGCTAGAAAAAACAAAGTGCAAATGAGCCCAAAACCTAGTTTTGGCCCTTATATAGGCTTTTAGGCTCGTAATCGTTCCACCCTAGGATGAGCACTCTAGTTAGCACTCATCCCACCCTGGGACGATTACAAAACTGGTATTCGTCCCACCTTGGGACGATTACAGAGCAAGAAAATAAAAAACAACAAAATTGCATCCAAAATGCACCAAAAATAGCAATAAAATTGCCGAACAAAGGCACCTTTGTGCCTAAAATTCTTGGCATCCAAAACCGACGTTGGGGTCACAAATCCTCACTATCCTACTCCCTAAGAAGGCTACCATATTTGGACCGCTCCATGGAGGAAGGATTTTTGAGAATTTCATCCCCAAAAGGCGTCACAAAAAGGGTCCAAACCCACCCAAAAATAGCAATAAAATTGCCGAACAAAGGCGCCTTTGCGGTCAACAAATTATCAATATCCTACTCCCTAAGAAGGCTACCATAGCTGGACCGCTCCATGGGAGGATGGATTTTTGACAATTTCAGCTCCAAAATGCGTCACAAAAAGGGTTAAAACCCACCAAAAATAGGTCAGATTGTTGGGAAACTGCATAAGCATTCAACGGAAAACAACTGAAGGCACCCTTACAAAAGTCATCTTGGGTCAAGCGACTCATCGCTTTTCTCATGTCGGTCATTCCCTCATCGATTCGTCGCTTGAGGGGGTAGTCACACTTAGTCACCAATCAACAAATACACACCCAATCAAGGAAATGGCATGCATTCAAAGAATCATTGACAAAGACAATCACGCTCCTGCTTGGGGCAGCAAACAAGCAATTATCACAAGCTGATCAAACACTTGGCATTCTAGAATCATGAACTCAAGGTTCCCATAGACAAAAGGTTGCACCCTTTGCCTATTCATGACTGAACAATGTCCAAGATCAAGTAACACCTCACCGAAAAAGGTTAACACTTGAATTAAGCTCCTTAGCTCGTCAGAAGCAAGGATTCAAGAATGCGTGCCCTTTCCATACTTGGGGCATCAAAATTTGGTTAGGTTACTGAGAAACCCTAATCATTAGTGCTTTGGTTATCTATTTTTTCTCAACACTGTGCCACGCATAACGCATCCCAAAAAGGGGCATCTATAGACACCAAAACAACACCAATCCGATTATGTGACGACAAGCACTGATCGAATTGACATACATAGCCCCTAGGGCAGCCCCTAGAGGTTAAAAAGTGGTCCTAACCACTCCCACAATAGTTTTGGAAGGTCAGAGGTCAATTTGGCACCTTTCAGGCACTCTGCTCCCTACTCGTTCCACCCTGGGATGATTACAAACTGGTATTCGTCCCACCCCGGGATGATTAGCAGCATTCACTCCAGGGTGGGGTGAATAGCAGGTTTGATGGGAAAAAGGTCAAACCTTGACAAATGGCAGCTCAGATCCACCACTCAACTCCACCTTCAATGCATGGGAGTGCGAGTGAGCATTTTTGAGCTCAAAGAGGCAATCATAGAGGCAGTCATGGAGCCCTTAATCAAGGAGGAATCTTCTCTCCCCTGACAAGGCATGATGGCCAAGTGGCGCCTCTCGCATGCTCATTCACAAGAGACCCTCGGGTCTATAAAATGGTGAGTCTTCTCACCCCAAAAAGGATAGAGTCAGGAGCATTTGGAGCAATGGAGTGCTGCCAAATTACATCCTCACCCCTCACTTGTGCTTCTTACATCCTTGATCTCTCTTTTGGAAGGGAGGTTATTGGGTGAACATTGGAAGCACAATCCGGACCTAAAACCCAAACATTTGGCCACAATACCCCACCCAATTTTCTGACACAACCCCCTAGGAGGTTTTGGACCCATCCCAAGTGGATTGGTGTCGAAACCAAGCCCCAAACGATGGGCGTCCTGCCCTCGGGTGCCCCCGCACTATTGTAGTCCTAATCGCCCCACCCCGGAGTGATTAGAAATCTGTAGCAGATTTCCTTACTATTTCTTTTGCATTTTATTTTATGTCATTCATATATGCTGCCATTCAAATTTCATGCCATTCTGATGAGTTTTGACTGTGTTTTCATTGCTTTTCGCCTTCACTAACATACAGGGAGCATCTTCGGATACAGGGCGATCGGGGCTGAATCTACAGAATCCGACCTTCTGGGTCATCTCAAAATGCCCCATTTTGCCTAACCCCAACTTTGCAGGTGTTTTGGAGGCCTCTGGATGGGACATTTAGGAGGTTGCCTTTTGACATTTTATGACAGTCCTTCATCGTCCCACCCCGAGCGATTAGAAATCTACAGCAGATTTCTCGACTGTTCCTTTTGCAGTGTGTTCCTGATAGTGTTTGCATGCTTCTGTCCAAATTTCATCTTATTCTGACATGTTTTGATTACCATTTTAATTATTTCATGCATGCATTAACCGGAGGCCTTGGGGATTGCATATTTCCCTCCATCCGTAGGTGCTATTAATCATTTGCTATTTCTTTGAATGTAGGATCTCGACACCGGAGGGGCAGCAAGGAACTACAGATGCATTCACGCAAGCGACGACGACGTTTGGCCCACCCATTTCAAATGTGGGCACGCGGAAGATCCCGAAGGGAAGCGTACCATCCGTGGTGTAACAAAACTATATCTAACGCTCCTAGCTCCTAAAAAGGAAGGAGACGTATTGTAACCTGGTCTCAAAGAAAAATTAATAAAAATAAGGGCTGCACTTTACATTTGCTTTATATCTCATTTCAGTTCGTTTGTTTTCCCTTTTTCATGCACTTTAGTCCTTCTTCTTCATTCGTAGGACTTAGCGTTTCGCATGCTTTTGTTTGCACCGCACCCGGTACGCCTATGGGCTTCCGTATCCTCGTGCTTTCAGTTAGAAGGTTACAAAGCATCTTTGAAAGGAAGGAGCGTGATGATAGTCTCACCTATGATCGAAGGTCATAGTCCACTTGGAGAAAACATTAATTCTAGCCATGAGTGTTACTGAAGAAGGTATTGAAACTAGCCTCAAGTATTATGTAAATAAGTCCCATAAATGTTGAAGCTCAAAATACACTTGGATATATTTCAAATAAGAATAAAAAACCACCTCAAATGTTACTCAAGGTACATGTGCCACGTAGCTATATAAGCATTCAAATCCAAGGTAAATACGAGAAGCAAAATTAGAGAAAAATTACAACGTTTGAGTGAGTAAGAGCATGCTAAAATTTGATTCAAAGGAGGTAGCAAGGGCTGTCATAAATAAAAAATTAAATTCTCATGGTGTTAATCTCCCATTAAGGAAGATACCAAGCCAACATAAGCATTATGTAAATGAAGAGTTTGAAGAAAGGGCACGCGGGCTCTTCGTGGGATAGCAAGGTCAAAGCAACATTGATACAACATTGGATATATGTACCAACCAACCATCAAAGTATGTGGACGTATTCAAGGGTATGTAAAGCATCAGACCTTACTAAGGTAAAGATTAAATTTTCTTGCTTTAATTAAAATTGGAGTTATAAGGTGATATAGACTATTGCATTGGAATAAACTTATCAAGCATTAGTAATTATCAAGTAAGCTTATTTCAAGGTATTGAATATTCGTATTTACAATTAACCAATTAGGATATATAATATTGTCAACCTTGATTAAATAATTATTAAATTGCAAATACCATTATTTTCTAATATTTAAAAAAGTAGGGAGATATAAGGCATACTACTTCAAACTGTATACATATAATTAGAATTTAGAAAATTTATATATTGGAAAGAGAAGATAACCAATTTCCTACATTTAGAGTTGGATCTAATTGGTAAAAATTATCTCATACTCATTTTAAGAAGACAAAAATAAATCCAACCATTAAAGCATACTTCATTGGGAAATATAAGGTAAAATTATAAGCTTTATTATTCTCAAAATATTACAAAATCAACTTAGAAGGTGAGCTAAGCATATTCTAATTATTAGGGAGATATAAAGAAGCCTACAAAACATTGCTGATGTTCAACAAATAAGAAACACACCATGCATAAGGGTTTTCCCTTTGATCATGTTAGAAACCAGGCTTTTCCATTATTTTTCAGAAGAATAGGATACAAAAATGAAAAATCTCCTTTTACAATTTTAAATTTTCCATGAATACCCTATTTTCCCATTTTCCCTCCTAAAACAATGCATTTGAAATTTGAATTTTGGAGGTAAAATTCCTAGGGTCATAACTTCGCACTCATTTCTCCAAAAGTCCTGCAACCAATTTTAGAATTGCCAAATTTAACTTTTAAGACCCTCAAAATCCACCTGCAAGATCGGGTACATTAATTTCACTATTTTTGGTAGGGTTTTGCCATAAAACACACATAAATCCCAAACTATTTAGGGTATTGGCATGATTATTTCATCACTGGCTCTATTTTATGATCCTATAGAAAACTAAATACAATTGGAAATAATAAAAGTAATTACAAATTTTGGGTGATGCAAGATCACTCTCACACCGTTGGATGCTCCTGCATCAAACATAATTCCAAGAAAGGATTTATCAAATTACTTCACATCTCTTAACTAAGGAGAAATAAGAAATTCTAAAAAATAAAATACTTGAATAGTTTTATCAAAATAATTCTACACTCTAAACTAGGGAGCTATAAGGATGCCTACCTTCAAGAATACAACAAATAATAACATGAACAACACCATTAGAAAGTAAAGAGCAAATGCCATAAAAAATGGGATCATGAATCTACTTAAAAAGTCTGAAGAAATTATAGATCTTACCTCAAATGTGATTCATAGTGAATCCTTATAAGATAACTTTGATACTATGGAACATTATCTACATGCTCGACTTACTGAAGCAATTAATAATGGAAAAATTAACATTTCACTTTCCTTAGATTTTGTAATCATATTGTATATGACATTACTTATATAAAAACATTATAAGAATGAGAATGCAAAACAAAAAGGATTTATAGAAGCTTTTAAAAATAAAATAGAATTAATTGAATCATACTTAGAAAGATATTTCAATCCTCATGTAGTATTGGTACTTCAAGTTCTACTAATTCAAGATCTAATCATGAAGCTTTGAATGTTTTTTTAGAAGCCTTTGTACAAGCAAGGACAAAGGTGGAATATTACCTTTACATTAATTAGATATTAAAACATCCACTTATGAAAGTACAAAAATAGGATCTAAATAAAAGGCTAAAGAAGAAGAGGAAGAGTTAGACCAAGAAGGCATACAGTGCAAGCCAAAGACTATTCAAGAGAAGAAGATCCATATTGAAGACCAAAGTTTTCAATATCCAAATAATGTAATACAGGGGGTGTTAGAGTATATTACATCATTTGGGTCATGTAAATGTACCACCCTTGGTACATAACTAGAGTAGTAGATTACTTTAATGGGTAGTTATATAGTTACTTCAAGTAATATAATAAATGGACAAGTGTCTATGTGCAAGTTGTAAATATGCAAGGTATTCCCTTGTACAACTAGGTAGATTTTTGGCCAAGCAATCCATATTTCTATATAAAGGCCCTCATAGTTGTAGGCCCAAAAAGGCCACATCCTTACAAAAAATTGAAAATCTTATCTAAGGTATGAATTTTTGATTCTACATAATTTTTAGTGCATTTTGGAGCGAATCCGCAATAGAGGTTTTCCAATCTGCCAAACACTTAGTGTATTTTCTACTTGGAGAAATTATGCACAATTCATAATGTATTTGGCAGTGGACTGGTGATGCATTCCTATTCCACAAAAGTTTTGGGTGAATATGATGTCAGTGCAAAGAGAAGTGCGAAATAGCAATTGCTTATTTGTTTCCATATCCTCTAAGCGGCTAAGTGTTGAAGAGACCAATTCTAGTGAGATTATTGAGTATTTTGTTCCAGAATGATGATGAAGAGGTGAAAATTTATAGAAGAAGTGTAGATTGACAACAAGGATACATTTTTAATGGACTTATTTTTGGATTGGAGATAAGAATACATTTTACACTAACTCTAGTACAAAATGGAGGAAAAGCTATTTTACACTATGGTAGGTGCGGATTGGAGATAAGGAAAAATTTACACTTACCCAAGTGTGGATTCCTAATTTCACAAAAGTTTTTAGAAAAGATGATGTCATCAGCTTTTGTACTACGGATTTTTGGTTGCTTCTAAGTTCCAAGAAGAAAAAGGAAGATTGATGGGCAGATTTCATCCTGCTTAATTCTTGATGTATTTTATGTCAGATTCATGTTCTACAGATTCAAAGATAAAATGGTAACATCATCAGATTAAATAAGTGGAATGGTGCTTTGGTCTTTCCTTACAATTGTATAGAATATTTTACAAATCAAATCATAGCCGTGCGATGGGGAAGATCAACGATCAAGAACTTGTTGATAATTTTTAAGTATTCAAAGGTTTTTTCTCATGAAAAGTTGTAGATCAACAACAATGCGAGATTCCATGAAAATTTCATGGAGTAGATGTAGTCTCTAACGACCTGAACTCCAACTGACATCAACCAACTAGTGAGTTGTAGAAGCTCTAAGATGTCATGGTGGTCTACTTGCAGTGGATTTCTTGGAGGCCAAACCAGTAATAAAATGCTAGTAAAAGCTCTTTTTTGCACTATTAAAAAGTAAATAATTGTAATGTTCCTTATTATTCTTTAATTTTGAAACTATAAGTAGAGGTCAAACCCTTATATTTCAAGGTTGGCTCTAGTGTGTTTTCCTGCACTATTGTAAATTTCCCTATAAGATAATGAAAGGAGAATTACATTGATCTTCACCTCAAATTTATATCTTCATTATCTCGAATCAGAGGTTCAAAATCTGGAGTTGCATTTCTGTCAATATTCAAATGGTTAGTTTTTGCCAATTTATTGGATTACTATCTACTATGGTAATTAAAATATACTCTTTATTAGATCTATATTGGTAGAGAGTGCATTTCTGTAAAATTTGAGTGTTGATTAATTCTATTTTTTGGATTATCATTGTTTGGATATTCAAATTGTTCTATTCAATATTTCTCTATTGTGCCTTAATCTATGAAGGTTCATTTGATTTGAGACAACGTTGATCTGAATTAATGAGTACATTGAGGTAGTTTATGGAAGCTTTTTTCCATAGTGACATTGTTGTTAGCCTATCCATCCACTATTCACATTTTATAAGCCTAATCTCTTTCTTAACCTTAATCTCCAAAACCCTAAGTGAGCATAATTGTGTCAACACCCTATTTAAGTTGACAAGGAACCAGTATACTCTGGAGGTTATATTTGAAGCCCCGTTTTAGTCCATCCAATGTTGAGTGATGAGTTGTAGCTATCAGGTGCATACCTGGACATAAAGTAGGAAGATAGACAGTCATAGTATTAAGTAAAGCTTGATGCAATTCAATGCCTAATAATAGTGAGTGATAAGATATCACTATATGTAGTAGTAGGTATACTACGTATATCACCATATAGATTGGTGATGGATACAATGTAGTTCTTTAGTATCAGTTATGTGTTTATTTTCTCCATTCTGCATTGTATAATTTTCATCACTTTCCATTAATAACATATTTTAGCATCTTACATTTGTGCATATTATGCATCCTATGATTGTATTCTTCCTTGGGATACACCATAAAAATATAACAATAGTGGTTAATGTTCATCCATTTTTTTAGTGCAATTTAATAACAATCTATTTACAAACTTATTCTATGTGCCTTGTAAGCCAATAAAATTAATACCAACACCTATATCATTTCTAGTTCTAGCAAATTTGAAATGTGTCACCAAGTATTGTCTAAATCATCATTTCTCCTATTGAGAAATGAAATATATTCTGATTAGTATCTCATTGCTTGTACAAAACAACTAAATATGATTGGTTCCATTGCTCATAATGGACCATCACCATATTTACTACTCCATAGAACCCCACATATCACAACCATTGATTCTTGCTTGTACCCCATATCTTCTTCAAATCCATAAGCAAAAGAAAAAACTAATACCTCATCTCCATATCCTTCACCTATTTAGCACCAATATTTCATTAGCTTCAAAAGAAAAATATGTAGAATTTCATACATTGGTATGAAATTACATATATTCTTACAATAATACAATTTTAGGTTACCCTACGATCATACAGTCATAAGGTAACCTATCACTGTATAGATACCGGTAGATCTAACAACCCATTTCACTTATTTTCATAAATTTATCAAAAAAATTCAAAATTTCATCAAAAATTGTGCAAACACACACAAATGCGTACATCCACATAAAAAATAATGTCAATAAAAAACAAATAAAAGTACACATGCAAAAACATGCATACTTTCCACCCCACTTTCATTTCCATTCCCCATGCATCACCTAAGCTATGTTTCATTTTGCCACAAAAGGTTCATATGTTTCCCTTTATTCCTCAAAGTTCACAAAATAAGACCACATGGCCAATTTATCAAAAACTATACACCCTCCAATGCCCACTTGCACAACACCCATGGCCATCTCATCCACCTCAATATCTAATTTGATAGCACTTCACTTCAAACTCTCTCACTCTCTTATCCCCTTGCAATTATTATATTTTGCAAGTTTTAAAATGATTCATGTGCCTTGCAATTAAGGCTTTATAGGCATGCACCTTAGGATCACAAATTACCTTACAATCGTATGATTGCAAGGTACCTTATGACTTTTTAGGTCATAACTTACCTTGCAATTGAATCCAAACTACTTCCAAATTTTCCACACATTCAAAAACAATGCCTCTCACCTCAATTTCATCCTATCTTCTTATTATCACTCATTTATCATGTGTTGGATATACTCTACCCCACCATTGATCAGTTTGACAAGTGTTTTACCATTGATTCAAGCTTTCTCCTCCCATCGACTCATCACTTGAGTAGGCATACATCATACAAAAAATATATGTTGCACATGATCGATAATCAAACACTCAACATTGGAAATTGTGTTTGTCCAAAAACCTTTACCAAAGATTATATTAATTCCTCCTTTTATCGAGAAAAAAAAAATATGATTCCTCTTCTCAACAAAAATCCAACTGAAACAAACATTTTATAGGCCCAATTATTAAGCCTATAGGTTAATAATTGATTCTCTTCATCATAGTGGTAGTCATAAAACCAATCATGATAGAAGCACCTGACACAAATATACCAAGGACTAAATGGTTTACCAAATCAAATCAAGCTCAATAATTCATCAAAGGTAAAGTTTCAAAAACATGTATCCCTTCCATAATTGAGGTATTTTACATTGATCATGATAGTAATGTAACCTTTCATATAATGTCCCAACAATATTAAAAATATGATAAAGGTTGTAATCATCCATAATCATCCATAAATTAAAAAAGAAACATGGCGAAGCAATTTTCTAAAAACTTAAACTAGTTTCTGATTCACCATATCATAAATGTGCAAGTGAAGAGCATACTTCTCATGCTATATGATTTTTTGTTCACCATATCACATTATCCACAAGTGAAGAGCATAATACCAAAAGAAAAAATGTAATGGAAAACAAAAGGAAGAAAAATAAGGGATTATAAACTTAAAGAAAGAGACGAGTTAGGAAAGGAACAAAAAAAAATTTATTGAATTTTTATTTCAAAAAAAGAAGTGATGCATCTAAAAAACTCTGAACGTATTTTGACCTACAAGTTTTGACATATAAAACTCTGCTAATGATACCTATAGGTAGAAATGTATTCAAAGTTTTTTAGATGTATGTGGGTGAAATTTTATATCCTTCACCCACTATTCCCTTTAGGAAGCAATTCCCTCTACTTGAAAGCAGTCCGCTAAATATTTGAAGACATTACTGCATGATGGAAGGTACCAAGTGGTAGTGGAAACAATCACGAGTGGACCAAAGTGTTGGATGAATTACGAAATGAATTAGGGGGAGCCATAGCACAGGTGGAATTTTTCCCAAAATTTTGGGTGAAACATTCTAAAAACTCTCTTTACTCATTGGATGGATATTCCAAGTGACTAGCAAGGGTGAAAATATTGATTGATCTTACCCTTTAAGATAAGAAGAATCCCCACCCATCTCGCGTGGGGAAATAAGAGAACTAGTCAAGAGAAACATGTGAGAATCATCCACCTTCTCTCTTTGAGGCCTCCATGGGCAGAGGTAAGTATAAATGAAGAACCCACCTAATACTAGAAGTTCCTGAATTCACCCAAGGTTCAGAAAGAGATCCACTTGCTATTATAGTGGTTTGAGTACACAACACCATATGTAGAAGTTATATGTTTTTGATGTGATGCTCCCAAGGTTCTTTAGTTTCTGTCACCCATCGCCTCAACTAGAGGATTTCCAATTGAGGAGAATGATGAGGAAGCTAAGTACTAATAAACTAGGTAAAAGTATCATAGGATACAAGGGCCCAATTTTAAACTGATGTATCTACCTCTTTATAGAAGAATTGGTGCTATCTAAAGAAGCAGTGTACCAGTGCGGTGCCTGCTAGCTATAAGAGTTATCTTCTTGTCTACCACCATTGGTGTATGATTTTGAATCCATGCAAATGTAATTATAAATAGTGGAATTTTGGTCATTCCTAAGGGTGGCTATTTATCCATTATAATTTTTAAGTAAGGTTTCTCCTATGTAAATACAAATTCTACACTGTTTGATCTTTGGGTGTGTCCTCTTATTCTTTATTGAATGTATGAATGTTCTTTTTTTGTTTGGTCATTTAAGCTATCCCATGTTATTATATTGTCTATATTTTATGGGATTTACTTGAGTGACTCAGGATTGAGTGATCATTAATATGGATTGGGTATTTATTTTTTCTAATACCAGCCAGATAAGAGCGCTCTAATTCTGCATACTGGATCTCATGCACCTACCCACTGCTAATAGGAGCTAGAACTAAGATATAGTTGGGTGATATGTTAGGTGTTAGGTCTATATTTATTATGGGGTATCTCATATGATAAGTATTGATGTGACTATACCCGTACTTGTGAGTTTTGGCTACGACCATTTTTATTTACTTCTTTTTGCTTTTTTTCTCTTCCTTGTTTTGCGTCATAGATAATTGGAACCATCCCCAAAGGAGCCAATATCCTCCAAATATTATCCATCCCATCTTCAAACGATGGGATTTCTATGCTTGGCATTGGTCTACCTCCCCATCATGCATGCGGTGTTGGATTTTTGACCAATAATATTTGGTGACTTTGTTAGGAAACTCACTAAGTCTCTATGTTTCAAGAAATTAGATTTTGGTGAGTTTTTGATTTTCCTAGACCTTATCAAAGTCACCTAGTGACTATGACTGCATAGAATATCCAGATCATGATACAAGTCACTCACACATGTTGAAACTCCAAATATCTCAGAGGACTCAAGGTATGGTGAGCAGTCTTGACCTCATTGGTGGGTATAGTATGCTCAACTTGTAACTCTGACTTCGACTCCAATAGTAGAAATGTGACCTCTAAATATTGGTTCCTTAATGGCTCAATTTTTTTTCCCTAATAGAATGACCTAATTCCTCTCAATATACCTCATTGACATTATATCACAAAAGCTAACTTTGATGCCCTAACAAAATATAATGGCATCAATGGAGCTATGAAGTAATAACTTGAAATTATGGCTTCTCTAGCCACCCTTCACAATATCGTGCATGAAGATGCAATGATTAGGCTTCTAGTTGCTTCCCTTCAAGACAGAGTATGGATTTGGTACAAAAAAATATACCCTAGGAGAATTTATACATGGTTATATCTGGTAGAGCCTCTCATGGATACATTTGGTGAAATGGAGGACCCCTTCCAGTCTCTAAACCAATTCACATTTATCAAGAGGAACCCTCTTGAAAGTGTGGCAAAATTCAATGTCCATTTTGAAGAGAGATGGAAGAGGATTCCATAAAAAATCCTCCCAATATCTGCCTAACTATATTTATTCTAAATTTAGGCTATTGGTCCTGAGCTTAGCTTCATTATACACCAATCAGGGGAAACCAGTTTCCTACAATTCTACAAGAAAGTTGCTAGAGATAAGCAAGTTCTAATATGGAGGCTCCATATAATCTTTTTCTTTCAGGAGATGGTGTTGAATCATGCAATGGGTATATTCCAGGAGAAAGTGTGCCACGATGACCATGTCCATGAAGGAAATATGATAAATCAAACCTAGAAAAAACAAGATCTATGTTAGAATATGTATTCCCATGAATGGGAGAAGAATCCAATGACAAAGTAAGAGTCAACCATGGGATTGGCACAACTAGTCGATCTCAAAAAGGGACAACATGAAAATTTGATCCCTAATAGCTCACCACCTGAAGGGTAGAATACAATGGCAAATTGTATTTTCACCCTAGGTTTTAAGGACCTAAGTGCTCACACGCTTAGGTAAAATAAGAAGAATTATGATTTTATCATAATTCTGAGCTAGAGTAGATAACATTAGATAAATTACAAGCGATGCCTCAAATACAATGTGATATGATCTAGCCACTAAAAATTTAGAGTATTATTTGTAGATGATATCCTTACTCAGGCATGCTTGTCACATCACAATTTTATGATCAACGAATAAAACCTTACATTATGCCAAGCTAGTGCATTGGAAATCATAAGTTTTATCACCGGCCATTGGCACATCAAAGTCCCATGAAATATTACCACTTAGTCAAGCATATAAGGGCATAATCAAAGGATTCCCCAAAAAATATTTATGAAATGTAATATTCTCCTTTGTCTCTATGTTGTCTTCCTAGTTTTGTATTCTTCTATCTATTGTTGTTGTGACCCTGTAGCCCAATGCATATATTCAACAATTTTCAAGGCCTTCTAAATCATACCCAAGAGTTGTAGCAAGCCTTGGAATTCACATATTCAAGCACAATGTAATATGAGTATGCTATAAATATCCCCTATGGTAATATTCAAGCGATACCATAAAGTACAAACCACAAGTTGTGGTTGAAGCTAAATGGCCTCCTGATTGATAACAGTTTGTAAAAGAGGAATATTTGTTGGATTGTATAAAAAAGAGATCTTGGGATAGCAGAGATAAAATACAATGGTAATATGTCTACTATTGGAATATCTCATGTCTTCATTGGGTTGCATTTAGGGAAATTCAATTTGTAAGAATGCCTTGTGAAAAAAGGGTCTATGCCCCATTGGTTTCACTTGATAAGATTCAAATTGCTTTTCCCTTCATGTATCTATTTTACCCTACCATTTCCTCCCCTTCCCCTTCCTCTCCCCTTTGTTTCCTATAACTCTTTCAGTTGGTAACAAAGGCTTCACTATATCTATTGTTTCATGTTCCCCTTTCCTCTTATGTGTGTCATACAAAAAGCTTCAAAAGTATTTGCTTACTATTTATGCTACTTGTCTTCTTACTTCTTTTGTCTGCAATAGGTCTCTCTATGTTGTCCACCTTAATTTTTTCCTTCTAGATTTATTTTTCTTGTTGCTCCTTTCTATTCTCATCAGCTGGCTCCCTGTTATTTTTCCTTTACTCTAATTTTCACCATGTTAAGTATTCCATTTCTTCCAAAATGTTTTTGTGTTTGGTTTTTCCTTGTCTTGTATCCTTCCTCCCTTCATTTATGTCTACATTCCCTTATTTCTCTTCCTCTCCTTCATTTCTCTATTGTGTTTGTTATATTTCCTAATCCTTTTGGGTTCCTTTTTTCCATGATATGGAAAACCCTTGTAAGTCACCAGAAGTGTGGGTGAAATTTTACATCCTTCACCCACTCTTCCCTTCAAAAAGTGATTCCCTTTGCTCGAAAGGACTTCACTAAATTTTTGAATACACTAATGGATGGGTGGAAGGTAACAAGTGGTGGTAGCAGTAGTCACAGGTGGAGAAAAGTGTTGTATGAATGGTGGAATGAAGCGAGAGGTGCTATAGTATAGGTGCACTTTTTCTCAAAAATTTGGGAAAAATATTCTAAAAAACCCACCAAAATTATTGGGAAGATATTCCAAGTGACTAGCAAGGGAAAAAATATTATTCGATTTCAACCATTAATATAAGAACTCCCATCCACATCGGGTAAGGAAATAAGAGCACTAGTCAGGAAGAACATGTGAGAATCACCCACTTTCTCTCTTTGGGTCCTCCACAGATAGAGGAAAGTACAAAGGAAGAACCCTCCCAGTACTTGAATTTCCCATCTTCACCCGAGGTTCAAAGAGAGACCCACTTTCTACTGTAGTGGTTTGAGTACCTAACATCGTACGTAGAAGTGCTAAATTTTTGATGTGATGCTTCTAATATAATTCAATGTGTATCACCTTCCATCTCAACCAAAGGATTACCAATAGAGGATAAGGATGAGATAGCTAATTATTAATGAACCAGGTAGAAATGTCAGGGGATCCAAGGACCCAATTTTAACTTGATGTATCTACCTCATTCTAGAAAAAATGATGCTATCTAGATAAGTAGTGTACTGGTGCGGTGCCTATCAACTATAAGATTTGTCTTAATACCTACGACCATTGGTGTCCAATTTTGAATCCATGTAAATGTAATTATAAATAGTGGAATTTTGGTCATTTCTAAGGATGACTCTTTAGCCATTATAATTCTTATGTAACATTTATCCTATGTAAATATAAATTTTGCATTGTTTGGTCTTTGGTTGTGTCCTCGTGTTCTTTACTGAATGTATGAATTTTCATTTTTGTTTGGTCATTTAAGTTATCTCATGTTATTCTACTATCGAGATTTCATGGGGTTTACTTGAGTGACTTAGGTTTGAATGTTCATTAAAATGGATTTGGGGTTTATTTTTGCTAATGCTAGCCTAACAGGAGGGCTCTAATTTTGCATCCTGAATCTCATGCACCTATCCGTTGGTTTTGGAATTTACTTCCCATCCACCATTGATAGTATCTAGAACTAAGATACGGTTGGGTGATCTATTAGTTTTTGGGTCTGTATTTCTTACATGGTATATAACCTACATGATTCTTTATGCAGCTATACCCATATTTTTGAGTTCTAGCTATGCCCATTTTTTTTACTTCTTTTCATTATTTCCCTTTTCCCTCTATTGTGGCATGGATAGCTAGAACCACCCCCGAAGGAACCGACATCCTCCAAAAATTATTCATCCCATCCTGATTGAGTGACATTTCTATGCTTAGTTTTGGTCCACCTCCCCATCTACGCGCGATGTCAAATTTCTGGAAAAAAATGTATCACTTATTTTTTCTAGAATAAAAACTCAATCAAATATTTTATGTTCCTTTCCCAAATTATCTCTTTCTTTTAGTTTATAAATCCTTTTTTTCTTCCTTCTATTTTCTAATGCATTTTTGCTATCGATATTGTGCTCTTCACTTGGACGTAATGTGATTTGGTGAACCATAAAGCTTGTAGAACTAGGAGTATGATCTTCACTTGCATATTTGTGATCTGGTGCATCAAAAACTAGTTTACATTTTTATAGTACTGCTTTACCATGTTTCTTTTTCAAAATAAAACTACCAACTAGTGTCATAAGTTTTTGCACTACGCTGTGTCTTCACACATTGTAATACAAAAAGAGGTAAATATAGACACCCAAAAGTCACACATTGCCACTTCCATCATCACGGATGATCAATTTGTAAAACCCATAAAATTTGCATATACTAGCCTCAAAATACTATTTGTTTATAAAAACCTCTATTAATGCACTATTCATAAGCTCCCTTGGGTTACTTAACCCCTTTCCTATGCTTAACCCTAGGTCCTCATGTAACCATCATCTTCACTTAACCTTGGTTACTCTCTAAACTTGGTCAAAGTCACCTCATAGCCAAAATCCAACCCATGGTCAATATAACCATGGGCAATGTAATTCATGGCCACCTAACCTATTCTACTCTTTGAGTAGGCTAGCCTCCACCTCATCCATTTTAACTTAATATAACCTAAGGTCAACCTAAGCATGCTTAAAATTAACCCTTGCTCCACACATATCCCCATGTGTATTTAGGGCCTTAAATGGAATTTGAAGACTTTTATGTCCTAAAGCATGGGAGACATAGTGAGTCATCCTCCACCTCATCCAAAAATAAAAATTTAACCTAGGGTCAACCTAACCCTAGTTGGATTTAAGCCTTGTTCCTTTTCAAATCTCCATGTGCATTTAAATCCATAAATGACATTTGAGGACTTTTTGGTTTTAAAGCATGGGCCAAGGGTGAGTCATCTTCCACCTCACCCAAGTCAACTCTTAACCCATGGTTAATCCTACTACACTTAGGATTTAACCCCAACTCCACTTCACATTCCCATTCTCATTTATGAAATGTAGGTGGGTGATGGATTATCTCACCCAAATACACGTATGAGGCATGCCACATCAAGGGACACCTCACAAGAGAAACCTTAACCTGCCTAACCTCTCCAAATTCTATAAATAGAGGCTCATTTCCTCCATTTCAATACATCCACCATTTGCATACCTAGACTCTACCAAAATCCATCTAGGCTACACTACATTCCATCACTCACTTTACCATCAATATCCATCAATCACCATAGAAAACATCTTTTAGAACCCCTTTTGTGTCCTAAATAATTGTTTTATTGTAGGTTATAAAGGTGACTCAATGAATATAGGAGATCCAAAAATAATAGGAGCCCATTTTACACCATCCAAAATTCTATCAAGATATCATAGTCTCAATCGTAAGGCAATCAATAACAAAAACATTCACACCTTAATGTGTGACCCTTTCCAAGGGTTAGTTCTAGAAACTAGAAGGACATACAATCCTCCAATAGGTAAGTATCACCATAAAAAAATATTTTGTAATTATTTTTAATATTTTTGTAATGAATTAGTTTCATTTTAGAGTAATTTTGTCTATAAACATGAGGTGTCTGATAAAGACAAGTCCCTAATTGTTCTAACCCCTTTTTGTAGGTCTTGAGGATAGGTGTAACCGATAAAAATAAATGAGTAATAATACCACTTCTCTTGGGAATATCTTGGAAGACCTTTGGGTGTTGTTTAACAACTCATTGGAGAGGGGATTTCACCTCCTAAAACCTTGCTTTATGGTCTCCAAAGGAACTTTTGTAAACAAGCTCTTCTTGTAACCCCATTTAATCATCTATTGCAAATAACACCAGTTTTCCATAAACCTTGCTTTGTGACCTCTCAAGGCATTTTGGTAAAAGGAATCTTCTTGTAATACCCTTTAATCATCAATTGAAAACAACACTAGTTTTCCATTAGTTCATTCTTTTTTACATAGTTTTTTTAAGCATTTGGATTAGTTAAATGACGATTTTTGAATTGATAAAAATGCTTCAAAAGATATGGGATGTATGATGCTATATATTAGATATATGCTATTATTCAAGTATAATTAATTAATTCTATAGAGATGTATATATCTTGGGTTTTGTTTATATTTACTTGTAGGACCCAATTCAAGAAAAATCCCAATCCTAGGAGGAGTTGTGAGGTTGCAATAACTAGGTATATATGAGTCCTAGAAGGAGTTGTGAGAATGCATTAGCTATAAATACATAAATATGAAAGGATTTGCATTTATGCAACAACCAAATTCATGTGAATCAATGCACCTTAAATATTAAGGATTGCATGTATCACAACTAGGATTTGTGGTACCATTCACAAGATAGTAGTGGTGATTCCTCAAACATGTAGGTTTCAGTAATCATGTTCATTACCAAATGAGTTTTAATGACCTTAGTTAACCCATGGAGGTGTGGTAACTAGGCAATAAGGATTTATACCTAGTTAATCTACCTATATGGACTTAGGTTATGGTTAGGGAATAGACACTCCCCTTTAAGTGTTATGGGCCTTAAAGGATAATTCCTACACAATGGTCACATTATCCTATATCATGAAGGGTTTGGAAAATTTGGGGTATCAATTTGACATCCTTCTAAATGATGTGGATTAGTAAGACAAACCCCAAAAAATATGGGATGTTGGACACTCTTGTCCACTCAGTTTCATCTATAGAAACATAGAACTCTAACATCTTGAAGCCTTGAGAATGATAGAAAGAAAATATATTAGGATCTCCTTTGTGTACTTGTGAAAAATTATCTCTCTTGGGTTTGTATTTTTTGGTTGCTACACTCAACCTACATTATGAGAAAGGGAAACTTTTTTTTTTTTTTAATAGCAAAAAACCCCTTGCGGGGATTCTTTGGTCTAAGCGACCACGAACAGGGGGTTCTACACCATCAAAGTCATCCGGGGGTCGCACCCAGCCCTGCCCGCACCAACATTATCAATTGGATTTTGGGTACCCAATTCAGCTTTTTGGTAGGGTGGAGATACAAACCTGGGACCTCCCTTGGAGGATTGCTCTCTCCTCTCCAACTCACATACAACACCTGGGTGAGAAAGGGAAACTTTAGGTCCTTATAAATATTTTTAAGTTTATAGTGGTCCAAGGAGCTAATAATATTTTTGGAAAATTTCTTATCACATGCTATGACATTGAATTTATTCATAGATTAGACTTATCCAAATGGAAGTCATAGGTACTGATGGAGCTTGATGCACTCCTCAAAGGCTTCTTTCTCATCAAGTTGAACTATGAAGAAGACATGATTTGAATCCTTTAATGAGGTTTTTGGTTATTTAGTTATCTTGGTCTCTTTCTACGTAAGTGAGGTCTATATTTTGATCCAAAATATCAAAACATCAATTTAGTGCTAATTTGGGTTAGAATCCTTGGACTTCATTTCTAGTTATGGCATATCAAAATACTATTGGGAATTGAAAGGTTAATAGAAAAATTATCATAATTGACCTTACCATGATGGCCAAATCCAAGATGGTCTACACTAGAATGTGTGTAAATGTTGACCTTGGAGTGGAGATTCCCAACTCCATAGAACTAGCTAAAGATAACATCTAATTTTAAGGAATAGAATATGAAAATAGACCTTACTTATGTGCTTCCTACAATAAGCAAGATTAATTTGTCAGCTAGTGTCCCTTAAGGAAACAAATCTAGGCCATAAAAATGTTAGGCTTTAAAAGGAAATAATTGAACCCTCTATCTATCAAGGGAACAAAGAAATCTCACCAAATGATACTATTTTTATCCCACAATAGTCACAGGAAACCTTTCCAAATATAGAAGTTCAATAAGTGAGATAAGAGGGGGAGATTCTGGAGCTTTTGACTCAAGTAAACCATTTGATTTTGAATTTAGATTGTTCCTTTCTTATCTCTTTATGGAAAAATTATTTTGAATGTTTAGGAGAAGATATTTTTCAACCTATGAAAGGAAATAGGGTCTCTCATGGTCTATTACATTTTCTAGAAATCCATCTAGATTCTTCTACTGAGAAAATAAAATAGGCTCATATCTCAAAAGGAAACAAGCAGGGTTATGCATAAGAACAAAATATCATAAATTAGCTCTATTTAATATTTTTAAAATTTTGAGAAGGCTAATTTTGGATCCTTTCACTAGGGCCCATTCGCCCAAAATTTATGGGGTGGAAGTTTTTTTGGGGTAAATTCGCCCACCGTTGATAATCATGAACATAATTTTATTTTAATTCACCGACCTCAAATTACATATGATTTTGATTTTCCCACCTAATTCACCTTATAATTATAAATGATTTTATATTTCCTACCCAAATAGCCTTCAAATTATAAATTATTTTATTTTTCCCGCCCAAATCACCTCATATACTACCCATATATACTGTACTGGGTACTGATAAACATACATCGAAAATACTCTAAATTGAAATTAGCTCTAAAACAACAAAAAACTTGAGAAGGTTGCAGAGGAGTGTTTGTCAAAATAATTCGATCAATTATAGAGGAGTGTCGATCGATGCAATATGATCGATATAATTTGATTGGTATAATATGATTTATTGCAGAGTTGTATCTATCGATATAAGTCGATCGGTTGTAGAGCTATGTCTGTCAACGTGAGTCGATCGTTTGTAGAGCTATGTCTATCGGTATAAGCCGATCAGTTGTAGAGTGGTGTCTGTTAGCATAAGACGATTGATTATAGAGTTGTGTTTGTATACATAATCCAATAGGTTGTAGAGGTATATCTATCAGTTTTAGAGGTGTATATCGGTATCAACCTATCGAATGGGATTATCGATCGATATTTATCTATTGGTTGTAGAGGTATCGATCGATATTAGTCAGTCATTTTATGAACCATGTCAATCAGTATTAGTTGGTCAGTTGTAGAGGTGTTGATCAACATTTATCTATCAGTTGTAGAGATTTTCGATCGATGCTTACCTATCGATTGTAGGGATTGTCGATAAACATTTTTCAATCGGTTGTAGATGTTTTGATCAATATTAGTCTGTCGATTGCAATACCATATTGATCGATATTAGTTGGTTGATTACAATATTGTCAACTAGTATTTTTTGATTTATTGCAGAGTTGTATGTCAATATAAGCCTATCGATTGTAGGGATAGTCGATCGATTTTTTTTTATCGATTTTAGAGGTGTCAATTAGTATCAATCTATCATTTGCAGGGATGTGTTGATCAACATTTATCTATCAATTGCAAGGATATATGATCAACATTTTTCTATTGGTTGCAAGGACTATCGATTGGTATAAGCTGATCGGCTACAAGGAAGTGTCTGTCAGCAAAAGCCTATCGATTATAGAGGATTCACAACTAAAAATTGGTAGAGTATTATTCTTCCATTGTTATTTTGTCCAAATATCTTTTTCTACAATTTCATAGGCACTGTAGATGAACTATACGCAACTGTGGTAGACAACTATCAATGTCATATGGTTGTGTGTCAGGAGTATTTATCTTATTAGAGACCAATTCTTATCTCTTAGAGTATGTTTCATTCATAGTGTAGAAGCACTATCTGTAAATGTGGTCGATAAGTATCCCTATCATGTTGTGTTTAGGAGCATTTTCTTGTTAGACTACTTGTATTTTAGATGTCATTCTACATGGAAGCATAGGTTCGTCTTGATGAATGTCTACTATTTTCCTTCAATTTCATATACTTTTTCTAACATCTTAAGGTTTTTATTTACATATACAATATCACCTACTAAATATGGAACAAAGGGAGGCCAATCTTCTTGTAAAAATACAATTCTAAAATATTTTACACAAATATCAAAATGCAATGAGGCATCAATATCTACATATTCTACACAACTTGCAGGTACAGACACCTTTTACCATCAAATTTTTAATATTTATATTTTTATTAAATGTAAAACCTTTCTATATTAATAGATAAATGGTTTTATGCTTATCTACCTCTTTTTAAATGCTTTGTAAAACTGTATTCTATTAATTATTTAAAATAGTGCTTTTTTTACAACAAAAAATGATAGAGAACACCAAACATTGAATGCAGTAAACATTGTCAACCTTGATGTGCATTCACTTGAAGATATTCCAATAGATGAGATGAGACCACATAATAAATTTCCTAATAATGACATTCAACAACCACTTCAAGAGATTTTAAATTCAGACACATCAACCAAAAAATAAAAAGACAATACAATTAAAATTCAAACCTCTGGAGAATCTTGTAATAAAAAATATAAATGTCAAAAGATAAGCAAATGGACTATTGAAAGGTATTTTAAAAATGAATGGGAATGGTTATACCCATTTATTGAACTAGATGAGAAAGTGAATGTGTGTAAATGCATTATTTGTACATGGAAATTGGGAAAGGATCATTTACTTCAAAATAAGAAAGACACAATAGAAAAACACTGTGAAAAAGTTTACATCAAAGAAATACTAAGTGGTGGAACAATTAATAGATTTCATAGGTGGAAGGATGTAATATAATTTGTGCATGTGAGATATACACTTGAATATGAAAAAATAATGAAACAAAAAAAAAATCTCATTGAGAAGGGTGGAATAATCGAGGCATAATTTGAAAAAATTAATAAGACTGTATTAGCCTCAAATAAATTGCAATTTGTTATTGTATACAATATTCTAAAAAAAGGTCAACCCATGTTTGATTTTACTTATTTTAAGGAAATACTTCAACTAGCCAATGTACAAAACCTTACTAGTTCACATTGGTCAGATCGAAGTGGTTAGAAAATCAAAAAATATCTATCGCTGGTTGAGAAGGAAGACCTGAGATAGAATGTGAAACAAATAAAATTTATTTCACTTTACATTGATGAGGTAATAACTATTGACAACACATATTGTATTTGCATACATGTTTACACATTCAACAAAAAAATATAAATTATCAGTACCCATAGTTGGAGGAGGGGGCAACATTTGTTTATTTTGTTGATGAAATTGTTGTAAGGGAACTTGAAACATAAAAATAAAAATTAGTTATAAAATTTGTGAAGGTAGAAAATAAAAACTAGTTATAAAATTAAATTATGAAAATTGGTTGCAAACTTTGTTATAACACTTATCGATAGAAGAAAAAACATCTTGCATAGCTTTTGCTGCAAATGGAATGTGGGCATGTTGTACATCTTAAAAAAAAATAGTAAAAAATTTGTGAATTTTTTTTTTGGCAGTAATTAAAACTTACTCGTCAAATATGAAACCTCTTGTACAACTACACCCATTGGCACAGGATGTGCAGCAGTAGGTTGAGGTTGTCAATGATCAGGAGAACTAGATCGTCTACGTTTCCTTATTGATATTCTCCTTAGCGATGGTGTTGTTTCCTCCGTAGGTGTTTCAGAGTCTCCTGATTCCTCTGGATTATAACCTCTGAAAGCAACATCCCGCTTTGAAGAGGAAGAGGATACCCTTTTCTGTGTTTGGTATAAAATGTCAAAATATTAAAAAGATAAACAATGGAAAAATAAAAAAATTTACTTAAATATTAACAAAAAAATTTACCTAAACTTGTTTTGTCATAGCTAAATTGACTACGTTTGAGTGCCAAGATGTTGGTACAAGAGTGTTCTGCAAATTATAAAAATATTCATAAATAAAAGAAATAATATAATTGCTTGTGCTAACTGTTGGTGATGGTGAAGCATGGGTTTTCACATTCTCAATTTCCAATCTGATCCGATGTGAGACATAGGTGTACTAGTCAAATTTCTAGTGTGCAATTCAACGGACCAAATACGCTTAGGCCCACATCAGAATTTATATCGGCCTTCCTTGAAAAATGAGTCTGGCAAGGAAGAATCAGCAACATACCCGAAGAAATTTATTTTTAATCGTCGGTACAGTCAAACCCCTTCTAGACTTGGTGGATGTAATTGCAAAAATATAAAATCAGTAATTATACACCAGTGACAAGAATTTAAATTCAATTTAATAAAAAAATAGTTATACCTTGAAAATATTTTGACTACACTTTGAAGTTGGTCTCCAAGTAGAGTTTGTCCTTATCAGTTAAGTGGTATTTGTAAGTGACAAGATCAACACTAGCATGGGGCAATGCTGTCAATCTGGCGATATTTGCGGCTGTGAAAGAAAAAATGATGTTTTTTTTGTCAAAAAAATGATTTACCTTTCTTGAATCCATATTATAAGCTACAATGATCCTCTCCACTAGTTTAATGTTCATGTCAAAATGCGGCATTGAAACTAGACCTCGAAGACCATAGTTTGTGACCCAAGACATGTCATAACCCCATGTTGAAAAAAAATTCTGAAATAAGGAGGCAAACCAGGTTTTTATAATTAACTTTAAACATTCCATGGGTTGTAGGGGATGCCATAGGGTGTACAGGTATGGATAAGAATATATAGTGGAAAAGGGTTCAAACAAGAGAAAAAGGGTTAAAAACCGCTTAAAAATTAAGGTAAAATAATAAAACCAAGATAAAAGTGGATGAAGAGGATTAATATTGCATCAAAACAAGAGGAAAAGGGGTGAAAATGCATTAAAACAGGAGGAAAAGGGTTAAAATTATGATAGAAAAGACAAAAAAATGATTGTTAATCATTTTATATAGACTTTTATGCGTGCAATAAGCTTCTGTATGGGTGACACATGTTCTCTACATGCAATCATTCAATGGATGGATGACACATGGTATAGATGTACCACTGCTACTGACTGGGAACTTGATACTATCGCAACACATACATGTTTACAATCAATTTGCATGCAACTGATCATCATGCCTATAATTGATTGGAATTACTGTAACCAATCGTCATGCCTACAATTGATCGACATACCTACAATCGATTATCATTCCTACAGCCTATCGTCATGCCTGCAGCCACTTGTCATACTTGTAGTCAATCGATATTCCTAAAACCAATCATCATACATGTAGCCAATCATCATACCTGCAGTTGATCATCATTCCTGTAACCTATCATCATGTCTACAATTGATCATCATGCCTAAAACCACTCATCATATCTACAATCGATTGACATTCCTATAGCCAATCGTCATACCTACAGCCGATCGTCATAACTACCACTGATCAGTATTCCTATAATAGATCGATATAACCGATCGTCATACCTATAGCTGATTGTCATACCTATAGCTGATCATCATGCCAACAATCAATCATCATACCTACAACTGATCGACATGTCTATAGTCGATCGACATTACTATAGTCGATCAACATGCCTACAGCCGATCGACATTCTTGCAATCGATCATCATACCTGTAGCCGATCGTCATGCTATTGGTCGTCATGTTGGCCTAAAGTATTTAATATTGGCCTATATATTTTAAATATGTTGTATATTTTTTAGATTTTATAAATCGATATTCATATTCCCCAACACAAAAAAATTAGCCACGGTTTGAAATTTTTTGGAGAAAAATTAATGAAATTTGCCATGATTTGAAAATTTTGGGAAATAAATAAATACAATTCGCCATGTATACTTCTACAAATTTTTCTAAGATTCCAAGATAATTTACCTTTATTTTATAAATATATTTGGAGGTCGACCTCTTATGCATAACCCTACCTAGGATTTCACTTTTGAAACCCTAGCCCCCACCCTACAAGTTTTTATTATCGTTGTTCATATCCTTATCGTTGCTCTACAATTTTATGGGAATAATCCTAGCCAAAAATTTTCTAACCCTAATCACTCACTCTATAGTTTTTTTTGGTAGATAAGATACTATAGCATTAATACTGGGTTTTACAGGTTGACCCAAAACATTTTACAAAAATCAGCCCAAGGTTGTTGATGAACATGTCCTTACTAAGGATACTATATATGTAAAATTTACATGCTACCAAAGCCATTACATCTAGTAAGGTAGATAGCTTGTTACCAAAAAGAAACTTCCCATACAACATTTTGGGTATACCCCGAGAAAACACACCTGCATCATAATTATAAAAAAATAAATAGACACAGATCCCTTCTTTGAAACAGTGGAGAAACAAAAATTTGTACACACACATATCAGAGTACTAAAAAAAACTCCCAAAAGCTCTATATTTAAAGTTACTCTTAATAATTCTTTGGTAACTGCTTTCTTTCGTATATGACATGCTTTGGGACCACATCCCGTCTTGGCCAATCATCCTTGGAGAAGTGAACCTACTGGCTAGATTTATGGTGGTGGCTATCTTGTTGTCCACATGGCTCTGGTTCAAAGTCTTATATTGCATTTTATTTCCTGCCCTGCGATTATCAACCAACCTCAAATTACTAAGATGACTTGACATGTGACTATCTCCATTAGTTTTTGTGGTATTTACAAGCAGCATCCACCAAGACTTATAGCTTGAATAATTTTATTGTGAGTCCATTTCAAAAAAGAGACGGGAATACTCATAGCCTTCAAAATTACAGTGCCTTCTTTGTTGGTAAATTCAACTATCATTCTTGGCATTCTTGTTGAATAATCTCCTCTACTTTTCTTGGGACACCGTGTTTAAAAGTTTGTCACCATCATCACTCACTCTATAATTATCATCCATCACTTTATAGTTTTTTATCATTGCTCTACACTTTTTGGTTGTTGCTTTATAATTTTTGATTGATGCTCTTCAAACCCTAACCATCACTTAATTGTTTTTAAGTTAGCTCTTTGAATCCTCTAGCTTTTGGCCATTGTTCTACCCTTATTTTTTGATAAATGTCAAATCTCTAACTTACATAGATTATCACCTATCTAAATGTCTAATATATGACATTTTAATATACCTTCTAGATTTAGACCTTCACTCTTCAAGACTTTTAGTTTTTGGACACTACTCTATAAAATATTTGGCTTTTACCTAACCAAAATTTCAATGCTCTAACTTAAATAAATTGTCACCTAAATGAACAACATATATATGAAGTTTGAATAATAACTCTAGTCTCCATTCTTCAAACCCTATCCATCTATCTATATTTTTTGGACTTTACTATTCAAAACCTAGTCATCACTTCACAAATTTTTTAAAGTTGCTCTTTGAATCCTCTAGCTCTCAATCACTAATCTAATTTTAGTTGTTTATAAATATAAAATCCCTAACTCACATAGATTATTGCCTATATGAAAGGCTAATCTATGAAGTTTTAACAAATATATTGGCTAGTTCTTAGACACTACTATACAAACCTTTTGGATTTCAAATATCATAAAATTATGATGCTCTAGATTTTATAAATGATCACCCAATCAAACAACAAAGCTATAAAGTTCTAGAAAATACTCTAGCACTCATTCTTAAAACCCGCGTTTCCTCTCTATAGATTGTTTCTCTTCAATTTTGTTTGTTGCTCTATAATTTTTAGTCGCTACTCTTCAAATGCTAACCGTCACTTTATAGTTTTTTATAAAGTCACTCTTTGATCCTCTAGCTCTCATCCACTTCTCTACTCTTCAATACTTCTACTTTTTGGACACTACACTTCAAACCTTCTATATTTAAGCTATTAAGAAATATCAGTGCTCTAACTTATATAAACTATCACCTAACAAAATGATAGATCTACAAAGTTTCAAAAATAAATCTAACCTTCATTATTTAAACCCTAGCTGGCTCTCCACATATTTTGATCACCACTCTATAGGTTTCAACCATTACTTTATAGTTTTTGGTTGTTTCTCTTCAATCCCTAGTTGTCCTCACTAATAAAATTAAACGGCCAGAAGAAGCTCTATTTCCAAAAGCAGGTAGGATATCATCAAATGGAATATTTTTATGAAGATAAGGTATATGATACTTATTATTCATTCTACTATTTTGATGTATTAAAATAGTTAAAAAAAAACTATCATAATCATAGAATCATTTTGTAGTTTTGTAGGATAATTTTTATAATATTATTGGGACTATTAAAATAGGGCCTTCCAATGTTGTAAAAATAATCCTATGATACTTCTAGTTGTATCAATGATTTTGAATAATTCTATGATCCTATAGGAGGATTCTATAGGATAATTATGTAGTATTGGTTGCAATTGTTAAAATTTTAACTTACCAATATTACAGAAGATTACTTTTGTAGGTTGCAATTATTTTTATTAATATATTGCATATTTTCAATATTAAATTTTTGAGGATCCTTGCATATGCTTATTGCGTTCATCATACATATACAATCTATTGTTGATGCACATATCCACCCTTATTGGTCATGATTTCTACATAGATTGTTATAATATTAGATCAAATTCAATGCATCATTTAAATAAAGCTTATAAGGAAGCATGACCACTCTATAGCATTGGTACATATCATAACTTATAGGAGCATTACAAGTAAACTTAATATTTTTTATACATTGAGGGTTTTCATTCAAAAATAGGGGCTTCCTTGGAATCCATGATATTTGGTAAGGTTGTTCCTTCATTAAAAAATAGAATGTTTCTTGATAACCATAAAATATGCTAGTATATCCTCCCAAAATTTAGATTTAGTATTATTTTAAATTATATGACCTTGTCTTCTTTTATTTTTATCAATAATCAGTATTTGTACTCAACATCCCCTATCTTCACTTTCATGTTCCTTCTATTTGCACTTTACTTTCACACCACTCCATTTATTTTCACTCTATTCATTCTTCTTCATTCCATATCTTCTTCTATACACCTCCTATAATTCTTATCTCCCCTATACTATTTTAAAGGTAATCCCATAACCATACCTTGTATCTCATGGTTTATTTATCATTTAAAAAAATGGGAAGCATTACCAAAAAGTTTACAAATAGAATGATATTATGTAGGACTCACATTGGGGACTTGAATTGACCTCACAAGAAGTTATTAAAAAATAAGCTAACAAGATATTTTATTTAAAGTTAGAAAATATTTATCACAAGCCAAGAGTAATATTTATTATTTAGAATTTTTCTACGTGTGTTATCTCTATCTAGTATATTTAAATTCATCTTTGCTTAAATGTATTAACTAGTTGCTATAGATTTTTTTAAGCTTCTTGTTTCTTTTTGCTATAGGAATCTATCTTATTTGTAACATGCTTAAGATAGATGATCAATAGCTAGTGGAAATACAATTCTGAAAAAATAAGTTTCTATGGTTGCTAAAAACACATTTTATTGCAAATTATACACTACATTCCACCTTAAAAAATGGGGAATACTATCAATTCTATGTTTTGCATAAAATTTATATGGGTTATAATTAAGAATAATTTGAGAATAATTCTACTATAATGAATCCCCTTTACCTCACTTCTTAAGTATCATTCATAGCCATTTAGTTGGACATTATCTACACAACATACATTCATATGCACTTATATGCTTATACCATTATTTACCTCTTTTTATGAATCTTCATGCCCATTCCCATCACATGTGTCCGTTACATCTACCTATCCTTTTGAAATTTCATGATGTATCACCTTTGAAGGAAGCATGTTCTCCATTTTATAGATGTCCAAGAACTTGCATACTCGTGTTCTAATTTACATGAAAATAAAAAAAGATAAATAAGAAAGAGAGAAAAAATAAAAATAAAAAGAGAAAAGTTCAATTATGAAATACCTTTTGGAATCATTAAACAAAATTTTATATGAAAACTAGGTTTTTGGCAAGAAATTTAAAACAATCAAGGTTGCTCTATATAGATCCTCTCTCAAGTTTTATTATGTAGTGTTATTGGGGGACCAATGACATCTTGGTTGGGGGGGAACACTATGTTTGTATTATTTATGTTTTTCTAACACTATGTAAAATTTATTTATTTTTGATGCTCACTTTCATGGGGAGAATTATTATAGATCTCACGCTAGATTGGGGGATTTTACTTCTCCCTAAGCTATGAAATTTTCTCCATTGATTCAATAGTTCATAATTCTATTTTTGGATTACTATGTAAAGCGTTATTGTTGATAATGGAATGAATATATTTTGATCTATTGAATCTCAAAAATTCTTCCTAGAGTGATCTAAATTAGTCTTAGACAGTTTGTAGCAGGGTTATGCACAAGTGTGAAATATCATGAATTAGATCTATTTAGGATTTTTAAAATTTTGAAAAGTCTAATTTTGGATCCTTTCACTGGGGCCCATTCGCCCGAAATTTACGAGGTGGAAGTTTTTTTGGGTTAAATTCACCCATCATTGATAATCATGAACCTAAATTTCGCCGACCTAAAATTACATATGATTTTGATTTTCCCGCCCAATTCGCCATCAAATTATAAATGAATTTATATTTCTCTTCCAAATCACCTTCAAATTATAAATGATTTTATTTTTCCTGCCCAAATCACCTTATATATTACCTCTATATATACTATACTAGATACTGATAAACATACATTGAAAATACTATATCTCAAAAATAGCTCTAAAACAACAAAAAACTTGAGAAGGTTGCAAAGGAGTGATTATCAAAATAAACCAATCGGTTGCAAAGGAGTTTCGATCGATGCAAGATGATCGGTTGGAGAGCCGTGTATGTCGCTATAAGCCAATCTGTTGTAGATCCATGTCTATCGGCATAAGTCAATTGGTTGCATAGTCGTGTTTATCGGTATAAATTGATTGATTGCAGAGCCATTTCGATTGGTGTAAGTTGATCAGTTGCAGAGCCATATCTGTTGGCATAAGTCGATTGATTGCAGAGTAGTGTCTATTAGCGTAAGTTGATCAGTTACAAAGTCGTGTCTATCGATGTAAGCTGATCGATTGTAGAGTCATGTCTGTCGATATAAGTCGATCGATTGCAGAGCTGTGTCTATCAGTATAAGTCGATTGGTTATAGAGCTATATTTGTTAGCATGAGATTATCGGTTGTAGAGCCATGTCTGTCGATATAAACTAATCGTTATAGCTGCAATCGATTGTCATGGCTACAACCAATTGACATGGCCCCAATAGATAGTCATGGATGCAACTGATCATCATGGTTGTAATTGATTGTCATGGCTGCAACCGATCACCATGTTTGCAATTGATCATCATGGTTACAACTGATCGTCATGGCTACAACCAATTTTCATGGCTAAAACTGATTGTCATGGCTACAACAGATCATTATTACTACAACCGATCATCATGACTTCAACCGATTGCCATGAATGCAACCAATCGACATGCCATTGGTCGACATGTCAGTCTTAAGTCTTTTATATTGACCTAAAGCTTTTAAGTATGCCATACATTTTTAGATTTTGTAAACGATATTCATAGCCATACAAAAAAAATCGCCATGGTTTGAAATAATTTTGAGACAAATTAATGAAATTCGCCACGGTTTGAAATTTGTTTGATACAAATAAATGTAATTCACCATGTATACTTCTACAAATTTTATCGGGATTCCAAGACAATTTGCCTTCATTTTATAAATAGATTTCGGGGTCAACCCCTTATGCATAACCCTAGAAACAAGGTTTTAAATCCATTGGTCAAGGACTAAAAAGAAGAAAAAAGGGTCACTACCCAAGGCTTTATTACTAGAATAAAAAAGAAAGGAGGATAAAATTTTGGAAATTATAGGAAGGTGGGTAAAACCTCAAACTAGGAAATGATAAAAAGTAAAGTAGAAGCAAAAATAGCCAATGGCTTACAATCAATCCTTAAGGGAAAAATAGCAGTCTATCTTTGCTTCACTTTTGCCCTCAAATGCTATTATTTTACAACCTTAGTATAAGGGAATAAACATCATGCCAAGTCATGTAAAAAAATATTCTTTCATGGATTGTAAGGGATCTCAATGGCCAAGCTAATTTTATAGTATTAGCTTCTATGAATATATAATTAAATCCTTAGATCATGCTTCTCCAAGAAAAAAGTGGGGGAACCAGGATCTAGCTCTTTGATGGAAGACCCTAAAGAGGAGAATGCCCTGTAAGGATCCTATGTGGATATCTTCCACTAGATATTTATTTCTATTCTCATAATTATTTTCTTTGGTGTTCTCATCTTTTCCTTGTTAGGATCCTCTTTTGATGGTAGGATCCTTATTTATCTATTCGGTGTTTATTTTATATGCTTCTCTTTTTGCCTTATATTTATAGCTTGTATATGGTTGTAAAAGGTTTGAGGATCCTTTCAAAACCCCTTATTTCTACCTAATAAAAAAATATTAAATTTCATATATTTTCAAGTTATATAAATGCCAAAAAATCAACTATTTGGATAGAATAGTTAAAATATTAATATGTTTATAACCTTTTATTAATTTTGACAATACATATTTTACAATGTTTAATATGTTCAAGTCTATTTGATGTTGGTGGGAATCCAAGAACGTGTTGAAGAATAGTGCATTATTTGGAACATGCAAATGTACCCCCATGGTACCTTTATTTTTTTATTTTTGGTAAGTAAAAAGCTTCATTATCTTCCAGGTTTTTTAGGTTGACCCAAAACCTGTTACAAAAATCAGCCTTATGCTGAAGTTGTGGATCCTTGACATCCTAAGGACTTTCTATCCTTTACTACTTCTAGCTAGTCTAGACCACCTATCTATTAAAGGAAAGCAAGCCTTAATCCTACCACCTATCAGAATAGACAAAGATAAGCAAAACTCCCATATACATAAAACAAAAACTAAAAATAGGCATTCGCCTTGAGAGGAAGACTTCCTCTAAACATTACGTAAACCAAAAATGGAAACATCCAGAGCTTGAGGACCCTTAGGCCTCATCTTTGACATCCTCTTCGAGCTCCTCATCCTTCTCTTCCTCCTCATCTTCATCAACATCATTGACCTCCACTTTTGGCATGTAACCATCATTGAAGAAGACCTGAGTCAGATTATTATGGGTTTCCTGAATCTGTTGGATGATGCTAGCATAGGATTTAAGGACAAAGCATTTTAGGACCATAATTGTAGGTCCTTCATCCTCTAGGTTGCTCGCACTCACTTTGGAGTTGCCTTGAATTTGCTTATTTTTTAGCCTTAAGGAGGATCTCATCGTGGGTTCCTCAATCCTTAACCTCTTCCTTGTTGTCCCTCCTTTAATTGTAGGCTCCCCCACACATTTCTTTTCCAGAGACACCAAAGTAGTATTGACACTACTGGTACTAGCCTTAGCCCCCAAAATATTTGCATGATGGTTGGGCTAAACTTCCTTGATGACCGAGGATTCATGGTTGAGATTCGTGGCCAATACCCACTTATACATTACCTTAAACAACCCCTGGTGCAGTAGCATAGTAGATCCCCTCTTACTATGACAAGTGTTGATTGTATAGTTCATTGAATTCATCAGGAATTGTGGTATACTGATCGGGTTGACATCCCAAAATAAGTTCACGAAGGCATAATGGAAGCTAAGAAGGTTCTTATTGGGATCCTCCATCGTAAAAAATTCCATTATGTTCTTCATGACCTTGTTCCATGGGGTGGACAAATCCATTCTAGTCAGACCATTTTTAGCCTCCTTAAATATTTTGGGATTATCTTTAAATTCCTTCAATTCAACTTCCCAATGGTGCTTCTGACGGTGGATGGAGCATCCTCTCATCGTTTGCCCTATCACAACAATGAGAAAATTGACATCAATGATAATATATCTGCCATGAATCTCCACCTTCCCATCTTCCCATGTTTCCATCACCACCTGAGTAATATCCTCATCCGCTCCTAAAAAAAGATCAAAAAATTGGGTGAACCTGCACTCAGTCAAGATGGCCTGGGCCACAGGTTCCATGATAACCATTATGGGTTCCACATATGTCATTTTGCTATTCTCAATCCTTTCACTCGTAGCACTCTCAGTCTCGATTATGCTCCACTCCTTTCCACATTTGCCTGAGTTGAAAATGTGGTGGGACTTATAGCCTTTCTGGCAAGTAACGAAAACTTCCTTGTTATGAGTGCCAAACCTAGGAAAGGACCACCCAATATCTTCCATGTGGATTTGTTGCCATCTGGTGGTGCCTATAATTTTTGTTAGTGTTCTAGTGAGCACCGATTCCTTGTGATGCAGCTCCACAATTGTTGCACATTTGTCGATGCCTTCTTTGTTTGGAGTGCCATGCAAAGGAGATGACCACCCATCTTCCTCCACTCGGATCTCCTGACAGTTGGCCTTATCTAGAAGCCTCATCATTAGCCCAACAAGATCCAAGTCATCCTTCTGATCTGTTATCTTAACACTTGTAGCAAACATGTCGACACTTCCCTTGTAACTCGTATCCCCATATTGTGCACTCATGGCTAGGTTTGACATTCTCTCCTTGGTTGGGATACACATGCCATAGTTATCCTCATAATCATATGGATTCTGGACAATGATTTTTGTTCTTTTACAACAGGGCCAATTACGGTCATGATTATTGTGCATTGGGTATGAGTTAGTTCTATCATGCCTTGGATACTCAATAATTCGTATCCTGACTTTGGCCTCATTCATAATTTCTATCAGATTTGCCCTAAAATTTAAGGCTCTCAGATTAAGAAAATTTGTTGAAAGCACCTCATGGCCATCAAGGGCCACGTTTTACTTGTACTCCTCACCCCTATCCACCTCAATAAATGAATCACCTATCATTACAAATGATATCTTCCACATCACATGGTATGCCCCACGTACATGTTGTTAGGTTCCTAGCATCAACTCCAAGGTTGGCAAGTTTGTTTGCTTTTCTATTGGTCTCACGAAAAACATGCTGAGCCATTTTATTGTGTTTGTCCTCGAAGAGGATCCTTACCTCATGGATTATGGCCTCTATCCTCCAGGGAGGTTTTTTGCTATTAGTAAGGAGGTTAATGATGACCATTGAATCCCCTTCAACGATCAACTTGCCCTGCATCTCCTGAACCACCTGCAATCCCCTCCACAATGCTCTTGCTTCAGCCTCATTATTGGTTCTAATTCCTAATGGTTCAACAAAGGCCATCACCAGGTTTCCTTGATGATCCCTAACCACACCTCCTGCCCCTGCCCATCCAGGATTCTCCTTAGTCGCACCATCAAAATTTAGCTTGATCCAGTCACTAGGGGGTGGCTTCCAAATGATACCAATTCTGGGATTGGGCTTATGAACCAGGGCCACCTCATCCTCAGGAATACCTAGGGATTGAGAGAGTTGCTTTTCAAAAGGAGGAACAACCTGGTTCTCAACAGACATGATGCTAACATTTTCAATCACAAAGCCAAGGATCTTGTTGAGGATAGTCCTAGTATTATGCTTGGATTCGTTAAAGGCTCTATGGTTCCTTTCTAGCCATATTTACCAAAGGAAGTGGTGCCAACAAATTTTCCAAAGAAACTTGAGTTTTGGGCTCACAAAAGGTTGAGGCCATTGTTGAAAAAAATCAATGATTGTAGCTGGTCTAGCCCAAGAGATCCTAAAGGCCTGGAATAATTCATCCAAGATTGTTGTTGACACAGGATATTCTATAAAGAGGTGGTGGACCGATTCCCACCCTACCCTACCCATGTTACCTTTATGGTACAAATGTAAATATGTAATAGATTAGGGTTTGAGTCTATATTTTAGATGAGTGATTTATATTTTTCTTTATGTAAGTGTCTATGCACAAATTTTATGTATGTAAGTGTGCAAATATATAATGTGATGATGTTTGCACGTCTTGTATTAGGGGTGCATGGATGAGAGTAAGATTTATATATAAGTATGAAAGTGTCATAGAGTCAAATGTGCATCTAAGTAGCAAGAGAAGAGTCGTGTATACAAGTGGTAAGATGAGAAGCCAAAGGAGAAGAATAAGAGAGGTTACAACTCTCCGATATGTGAAGAGTGCAATAGTCAAGTATTAAAGAGTTGTCTTTCTATGTCTATATTATGGGAAAAAATTCCATAGAATGTAAATGAAAAAACGCTTTGTAACGATCACCATAGCAAGCATTCATAATAAAGCTTGTATATAAATTTTGAGTGATATTATAGTAAGTATATTTCATGTTTGTACATGATTTATTTTGACCATTTACATTCGTATTTAATATTATAGTGAATATTATTATATTTATATTTTCCAATATATGTATTTGATTTCTCTTATATATAATTATACTCTTGATTATTGATATTAAAACCTAAGATATTGTAGCTTAATTATATTGGGACTTGAGATAGTTTGTCTTAAAAACAAACATAACATTAAGCTTGAAGGATGGTAATTTTATTGGTACCTAGGTGAATTCCATAGAGCTTATCCATGTTCAATTATATCCTAGTAATTATTATGAATATGAGTACATGATTTTTTTTTAATCATGCCAATGTCAAGTTATAATGACATTTCACTACCTTGATAATCATAATATTGGAAGGTTGCAAGATAGTGCAATAAGTTTGTCAATGCCTTCCAAAACCCATCAAAATTTGGCTAAGTTCAAGACAGGTGTGAATTAGTTCAATATTAGTCTACTAACAAAGTGAAGTGATTGGTTTGTAGGACTAAATTACTAGCAATTTATTGGTGAATCATGAGTAGATTTGAGTGATACCTCCTAGAGTGAATTGCTCATAGGCCTATCAAGGGGTAAAAGTACAAGTATATATCCAAAGGAATATCTTTGGGAAGTGATGTTTTGGTATGTAGTGGCATCATATCTCATTTTAGAATCCTTCTAAGTCTTCATGATAAAATTATATTTGCTACTAGGGTTAATGGAAACAATAATTTTTTGATTTTGAATACAACCTTGAACTTGCAAAATAGATTTTTTACATTCAAACCAATATTTTTCACCATTGTTTGGCCCTGATGCACCAGGTGTACTTTCCTTAGCCTACACATTATTAATGCATATTCAAAGTCTTCCCATGTGTATATTTTTATGAGCATACACAAATTTTTAAAACCAAGGAGAAGCTACCTTTTACAAACAAGAAAAAAGACTGAATTTCCATAGTGACTCAGAAAAATCTAAAGAGTTTTTGAACTTCTTCAACCATTTTTGGGCATCTCTATCATCCCTGCCATTGACTATTGACATATCAATATTTTTTTTAAGTATCTAGGGATTTAAATAACCAAAAAATTAGAAATTTTGAAATATCATCTACTCCTGTCTTCAACAATTAAATATTCAAAACAAACAACTGTTGAAAAAATTTAGTTGTCATTGATGTCAAAGGTGCATGGTATTCAAGGTAAAAATATTCTTCAAGAAGTTTATAATGTTGAGAAATTATTCAAGGCAAGGTATATCTCCAAGCAAGGAAAATATTTTTAAGAAAAGGATTATAATATTTAAATATTATAAATAAGGATAAAATCTTGGGACACAAAGGTTTAAAAGTTAATAAAAGTTGCTTGGGACAAAAGTTTAAAAGTTTTTTGGAACAAAGGTTTAAATCTTATAGAGATAAGGATAAAATGTTTTGGAAGGTTATATTTAATAAATTTAAATATATATTGCATGGGCCAACATCCCTTGGGCGCACCATACAAAGGTAAGGTTTAAATTTCAAAATTTAAATATGACAGTCGACCTCGTTGAGCACCAAAGTCAAAAGATTAATAAAATGCTATCAAATCACTATGCTAATTGTGGAGAAAATTTGAAAATCCTTCACGTGGAGTTCGTGCAGTGGGTAGACGACAAGGGAGAGAAGAGTGCACATTTTGGAGGTAGAAATCAAAAGGATCTTAAGTTAATAATTGTACACCTTGGTTTTCGTTCGGGTGGTTAGCTCGGAAACTAGCCTAGCCCTGCATAGAACATTTCTTGGTAGGAGGTCAAGGTGTCAAATCCCATCGATGTTGAATTTTTGTTGGAAGTGGAAATCAACTTATGGAGTCAAAAATATTTTTGTGCTATTCTAATCTCATGTGCTGCGTCAACGCAGCTGGTTACAAGCACTTGGTAAAGAGTTGTGATTCTTGAGGTTAGTGTATCAATTCATGGTGGTGCAAGATATTAATTTTTGTTTTATTAAATTTGATAAAGGTGGACAGGAGAAATAAGGTTCATTTTTATAAGTTTAAGGTTATAATTTTTTCATGTGAATAAAAGGGTGAAATAAGATTTTCAAGTTAGTGTGAGACTTTATTGTTGGAAATAAATAGGGGTTAGAAGGATTTTATGTTAGTGTAATATTTCATTGTTAAAAATAAATAGGAGTTATAAGGTTTTTTATGTTAGTGTGACATTTTAATGTTGGAAATTTATAAAATGATTTACAAGGGTTAGAATTTTCTTAACAAAGCTTTATATTATGAGGGAAGTATAAGATATTATTTTTAATATTTATTGTGCATATATTTGATAAGGGTTTTTAATGTGATTTATTTCTTATCTTATGAATAAAATAAAAAGAGATATGCTAACCTATTTTTGAGTGGCAAAAGAAAAAAATTAATTTTGGTAATACGGGTTTGGAAACCACATGCAAAATAAGATTTTCATCATTGCGGCAGATTTAGAGGTATGGTAATTTAATTCCTTTCTCAAGGATGGTTTTGTTTGAGGAAAATATTTTTGATGTCATATAGTTGGAGGTATAATGATTGATTTGATGTGCATTGGTTTTGATTGATATGAAGAGTAAATGTTCAAAGGTTATAGATCATATTTGAGAACAAATTTATGCATTATTCATAACTAATTTTGGGATTAGATGAGAAGGAAAAATTTGTGCATTGCGATTGATTTTGAAGTGAATGTGGAAATAAGCAAAATAAATATAGTCTCACACAAATATAAGGGTTGTTTTAAAGAAATTCAAAGTGTCATCTAGTGTAAATATAGTATGAAATGATTCATTGAAGTAAAGGACATTGCAAGGTTAGTTTTCAAGTGCTAATTTTAAAAGCTATCCTTCAATATAATGAATGTGAGACATGATAAAGCAACAAACTTAATGAATGTGAAATATGGGTATTTTTAATGCATATCATTTTTTATATTTTCATGAAGAAAAAGAGTTATGGGTAGAATATGTATTAATTACTTTAATTTGAAGAAAATACTTTTAGAAGGGATTTGAGCATTTTTTGTATATAATATTTGAGCAAGATTGAGTAGAATTTGTGAGAAGGATTGAGTAGGTTGTGTGAGAAAATTTGAGCAGGTTTTGGAGTAGATTTGATTAGACCTTTTGAGAAGGATTTGTGAGTAGATTTTAGTAGGTTTTGTGAGCTTATTTGAGCAAGGATTTGTAAGCATATTTTAGTAGGTTTTTTGAGCAGATTTGAGTAGGTTTTTGAGCATATTTAAGCATGTTTTATGAGTAGATTTGAGTAGGTTTTTATGATTATATTTGAGTAGAGTTGGTATTAGGTTTAGAGTAGATTTGAGCAGAGTTGTGAGCATGATTTGGAGCAGACTAGAGCATATGAGATGGGTGTATCCTATGGATTGAAGTCCATGAACCAGGGTAGAGTGGATTGAGGTCCACAAACTAGAGTAGAGAATATTGGTGTCTCCTATGGATTGGGGTCCATGAACTAGAGCAGATGGGATTGGTGTATCCTATAGATTGGTATCCACAAACTTATGAGAGGGAACATGTGTTTCCTGTAAATAGAGTTCCACAAACATTGTAATAGAGAATTGGTTCCCAAAAAAATTGTTAAGAAAATTTATAAGAAATGTTTCTTTGTGGATGTAGCCCACATTAGGTGAACCACATTAAATATGTGTCTCTTATGTGTATTGTGATTTGTGCAGTGTTTAATTATTGCAATTGATAATAATTGAAGTTACTAATTTGGAAAGAAAAGCATAAGTTTTATCTTATACTATTCATTCCCCTCTTAGTATAAAATTACATTATTCAATTGATATCATAGTGGGTTCCTTCATGAAATTCAAATAGCTTGAAGTAATATCTTATAGGAACACAAATGGAAGGGTTTTCAATAAATAATGCTCAATTTTGTGATGCGATTCTCATAGCCTATGAGATGAGGACAAAGAAATATCAAACATAAAAAAGGGAGACAACATTCAAATCTTCAAAGAAGGAAAAATTAAAGAACCATAATCAAATTAAGAATTAAGTAGTGAAGAAGAATCTAATTTTATGAGAATAAATAGTAAGGATCCAAGAAAATGCAAATGTTTTAGTTGTGGTAACATTGGTCACTATGTAGCTAATTGTCCACAAGCTAAAAATAGTAGTAGTGAAGAAGAAGCTAACTTTGTGAGAAGAAATAAGGACCTAAGAAAACACAAATGTTTTAACTATGGTAACCTTGGTCACTATACAACTAATTATCCATAAGATGGAAGTAGTAGCAGTGAAGAAGAAAAGGAATATAATAAAAAGAAAGAAAGAAAATTTTATGATGAAAAGAAAAGTAGGCACGGTCAAGCCATAGAAGAGAATGAAGATTATCCCATTGTCAAAGACCAAGAAGAAGAGAATCAAGATGATCTTGTTGTCAAAAACCAATAAGAATAGAAAGAATATGATCTTGTTATTGAAGACCAAGAAGAATAGAAAGAGTCCAAAAATTAAGAGTAAGCCACAATTGATATGGAAAAGGAAATTGATGATTTGAAAAGGGAGAACATAAAATTGAAGGCTAGAGTACAAGAGGATGAGAAAACAAAGGAAAAGCTTCTACAAGATCTCACTGACTTAAAATTTAAAGTTGAAGAGGAAAGGAAAATTGAAGAAGGTATGGCTAAAATGTTAAAGGCAAAGAGTTGGAATGTGAAATACTGGAACATGCAGTTGTTTCTCTAAAGAAGGTAGTTAAAAAGCTACAATAAAATATCAAGTTTGAGAAAAGCAAAAAAATATTGAATGATAATATCAAAGCACAGAGATCTCCATTTATAAAAATAGGACTTGGTTTTGAATAAGGTAAATAGAAAAAAAAGAGGAGTCAAGATCAAAAGGAATAAATAAATCAAAGAAAGAAATTGAAGAAGAGCCCAAGACCTATGCTGATGTGTTGAGATGTGATAATATAAAAGAGGAAGTAAACAAAGAATCATCAAGGAATATATACCATCACAAGAAAAGGAAAGAAATAACCATGACATCAAGGCAAGATGAATATTTATTACAAGGTTATTGCTTCTCATGTAATCATTTTGGTCATAAAGTTATACATTGCAGGGTTCATGATAAAAATGATTATGGATTCACCAAGATAAATTTCAAGTCATTTGCACCTTTCAAGGACTACAACATCATGTGTTTCAATTGCAATAATTTTGGTCATAAAGCTATACATTGCAGGGTTCATGGTAAGAATGATTATGGCTTCACCAAGAGAAATTTCAAGTCATTTGCACCTTTCAAGGACTACAACATCATATGTTTCAATTGCAATAATTTTAGGCATAAAGAAAAATGGTGTAGAATAGAGTTTCTGAAACTTCCAAAGACGAGCAAGAAAAAAAATGCTCAAAATGATCAAAAGGGTATGACTACAAAGGTGTGGAAAAATAAAATTGAGAAAGAAGAATAACATTGTAATTTTGGAGTAGCTTTACTCCCATATCAAAATTAATCACCTCAATAAAAGGAGGTGGTGAGGGAATTGAGTTAAATATCTTATTTTTAGCCCTTAGGAGCCCTTTACCATTGATGTCAAAGGGGGAGAATTCAGTAAGGGGGAGAATCTAGTCAAGGGAAGTAGCTTGTTAGGAGGAGCAGATTGGGAATCTTGTTGTAGTAAAATAAAATATTTTAAAAGGTTTCCATCAATGTAAAATAATTTTTTTGAACTTATTCAACCATTCTTGGGCATCACTATCATCCCCGCTATTGACTATTTGCATCTCAATATTTTTTTTAAGTAGCTAGGGCTTTAAATATCCAAAAAATTAAAAAATTTGAAATATCATATACTCCTACCTTCAACACTTAAATATTCAAATTATCTTCAAAACAAAACAAACAACAATAGATTTGCTTACCTGGATTGAAAGTTATGATTTTTTCTCTTTTTCATGCAACCCAAAAACAACACCATATGCCCAACTTGCAATAGTTATAACTCCCTCAATACTTATCCGAATTTAACAAGTGAATAGTCATTTTCGTAGTACTCAAAATAACATGCATGTTGATGCAAAAATATTCTGAAAATAATGACAAAAAATTTAATACAAATTTTTTATTTAAAAAAAAAATCACAACCAAAAAAACCTCAACAAACTAACTTCAAACAACTATAAATATGTTAATATGTTATAATATTTCACAAGTGAGCAGTCATTTTATAGTAATTAGAATAATATACATACTGATGCAAAAATATTATGAAAATGACTGATAAAAAAATTAATATGAACCTTTTTATTTTGAAAAACAATTCGTGGGGCCAAAAAACAACAAAAGCAACCCAAATTCAAACATATATAACTTTCTTAATACTGATTATAATTTAAAAAATGAGTAGTCATTTTTGTAGTAATTAAAAATATCAAGACAATGGTAAAAAAACCTTTTGAAAATGATTACTAAAATAAAAAAATATGGCCTCTGCAAAAACAAACCCACTTTACCCAAATCTCTGTTTTGATACCAAATGTTATAAAACTCTCTTCTCATTCCATAAACCATTCAACAACTAGCATAAATATCAAAAATAAATTGCATAATATATTCCTCATAATAAAATAGATATTGATTATACCCTTGAGGTAGGGCAACATCGTACAATGCTATTTTGGGAAGGAATCCACTCCATAAGATCTCTAGCTCCACAAGCAAATACTTCTCCAAGAAAATGTCATAGATGCCAATTACAATGGGGGTACATCTCTATTTATACAAGAGTATGATGATTCACCTTACATGAGTTACAAAATCACCCATGTGGTGGTTCACTTTACAAGGTGTGTAATAATATGACAATATTCCTTGCGGTTACATATGGCAATACTCCCCCAATGGTTATATAAATAATTCTATGACATACATATTTCTAATTTGACATGTGGTCTTCCTTATTTAATAATTAATTAATGACTCATACCATTATACAATATAATACCTAACATAAAATAATACCTTTTACAAAGGCCATGGGCAACAACACATGTAAAACATCGAGTAGCTTCTAGAATTTGCATTTATAAGGTTAGATGGCAAACCATGATACCAATAATTATTGTAAATAGAAACATAATTCCTATAAATATATGTTTTGATATTTAATGGAAATCAATAAAAAATTTATATTTAAAATAGCCAAATCCATATCATTCATCTACTTGCCTTAAGACCAGCTCAAGGTACACAGTCAAATTCTAGAATAAAATCAAGTGGGATAGAAATGATAAAAACTTAAAACTTTGAGTGTCCTTCAATATAGACAACCCATCATGAATTTTTCTATAAATAAAATTGTCAAAATCAAAACCATCATTTCTCTACTAGGTGTGTATCCCAAATTTTGTAGGACATCAAGCTTGGCTTGGACTTTGTCCTTGTCATCGTTAAGATAAAAATAAATTTCAGAATACTTATAGTATCTTTGGAAATTTCCTTTAGGATTTTTTATCTCAGGTAGAACTTTGGAGGTATGGGATCATTGATATCACACTCCTTGACTAGGAAACCTAGATTTTTGGGAATGGTGATATAATACTCTATGTCACTTTTCAAGATGATAATGAGTTTATGTATCTCTATTATCACCATCCTAAAAATGACATGGGATATGAAAAAAATCCTATAACTCCCATCATATGACCAGATATGTTAGGAACCTAGTTCCTAGCAATGGTAACAAGTGGAGAAAATAATGGAAGAGTGTAAAATTAAATTAAACGTATAATCACTTTTAAAGGATCATTTTTTCAAATGGAGGTTTTCCTGTCAATTGCTCTCAAAGAGATGTAATATATTATGTTCTTGGATGTCAAACTACACCCATATGAAAGCATATAAATACCTAAACCTAGAGTTGTGAGATGAAAGGATGCAATGGTCCACAAATTAAATAAGTGATTTAATATTAATAATAGTTAGTATTAGGATCCTAACAAGACACCCTCCTTAAAAAGATATTTTTTCTCAAAGCTAAAAATGAGAAGCTTCGTTCCATATTTTTCAAGTAGTATTTGCTAAAAATGAGTGTTCGTAACCATTGTACTCCTAAGAAAATATCACATCCTCCTAAGGGAATTGCATACATGTCATGTTTGTAATCACCCAAGGTGAGCTTAATATTATGGAATTACCCCTTACAAGCAATCCTTCCACCATTACCAATCATGAATTCAAAATTATTGCAAGGATGGATAAAGCAATCAGCTTGTTTTTCCACATGTGGGTCGATAAAATTATGGGTATTACTGGAGTCAATAAGCACAATAAGGTTTTATTGTTTAAAGGATCCGGGGACTTTCATAGTTTGGGGAGAAGAATTACTGGTGAAGGTATTGAAGGTAATTTATAGTGGACCTTGAGTGCTATCATCGGGTGTATCCATCATGAATTCTACCTCAATATCCTCTCCATCATTGGTTGATTGGCAAGGAATAGTTGCATCTAAAATATATAATTTGGGTGTAATGCATTTATGATTGGGTACAAATTTATCATCGCAATGAAAAAAAGGCCTTGTTTTCTTCTTTCTTTTATTTCCTTGAGGTTGATGCATTTAATTGGGAGGATTCAATTAAATTTTGGAGGGTAAGTATTTTGTGATTCTGTTTTATATGGGTTTTCCAATTGATGCTAGTTATTGAATTTATCTTCCACGATTTGGGCTAGCGGGATAGTCTACATCATGTCAGTGGGGTTGAGCATTTGCACTTCCAATATAATATTTTCCTTTAAGCCACTAATGAAACAACTTTGGAAGAATGAGGTATTTAGCCTTAATTTAAGATTTACCAATTTTTCAAACTGAGCTTGGTATTCTCGCATTATAGTGGTTTGGTGGAATTTAATAAGGGCTCCCATGAAATCTTTGAATTTAGTAGGGTTGAATCATACCATTAGGTTTTTTGTAAATTCTAGCCATGTAGGGGGGTCATTTGTCTTTTTTGTACCATTGATACCATTGGGTGGTGATATTTTCTATGTGGAAGGATGTGATGTGGACCTTCTATACCTCAAGGACCTAGTAGAGGCAAAATTATTGGTTAGCCCGATAGATCCAATTGGTGGGGATCCCTCCTTTAAATTTTAGAAAATCCAATTTAGTAGTTCTAGTTAGGATGGATGTCTATGTTCCCCTGAGTAATGCTTGGTGTGTTGATGGTCTGGTAAGTTGGTTTATTTAGATTAATGCCATTTTTTGGTATCAACTTTTAATTCTAGGTTCACTATATTGTTTTCATTGTCTTCCCTCCATAGGTGAAAATCTTCCTTTGTCATGATTTTCTTTTCAAGCTCATCTTTCCAGTGATTCATTTCTTGTAGGTAGTCTTTGATAGAGTCTTGTGATCTCCTCCCATATGCCATTGTGTTTTGAGTTTGTGATTGTAATTCCTCTTGGGTAGTCTAAAATGTGATTTCAAGACCAACAATTCGTCAATGACACCCTTCTATTGACTAAGGTGTCGGTGGTTGAGGCCAAAAGAATTAAATACATTCTGCAACTCTACGAGGATGCTACTGGTCAGAAAGTTAATTTTAGTAAAAGCAAGTTATATTTCTTGAACACCCCTATTCAGAGGCAATGAAGGATTGCAAAAATTTTAGGGTGTGATATAGAAAACCTCTCCACTTCGTATCTTGGTCTCCCTCTTTTCATTGGTTCTTTGAGAGAGTCAGTGTGGGACATGGTTATTGAAATAATTTTAAAAAAGCTTACTGGATGGAAAGGTCATATTCTATCTCAAGCACGAAAGCTGACCCTCACTAAGGCCTCTCTTCAGAGCATTCCAGTAGATTTCCTCTCTATTTTCAAAGCCCCTATGAAGGTTTTCCAAAAAATTGAGAAACTCCAAAAAGAATTTTTATGGACTGTATCAGAGGAGAAAAAAAGGATACACCTTGTAGGATGGACCAAAGTGTGCAGACCCAGGGAAAATGGGGGCTTAGGTCTAAGGAGAATTGCTAATATGAATTTAGATTTACTAGCTAAGCAGGCATGGTGCCTCATTTTAGGTGAAGAAAATGAATGGAAAACTATCATCAAATGAAAGTATCTTCAAAATATGAATTTCTAAGTGACTTAGTTACAATCAGAGGTTCTGCTTTTTGGAAAGCAATTCTTAATTGTAAGAAAATCATCAAAAAAGGTTTAAGATGGGTTTTAGGCAATGGTGAGAGGATAAATTGTTGGAATGACATGTGGGCTAAGGAAGAACCACTAACGCAACATCCTAACTTAGCCTGAATAATAGATATCACAGAAGAATTCATTGGTAGAAAAGTATTTGATTATATGGTTGAGGACAAAGGTAAAATGAAGTGGAAACAAATAAGGATTTAGGGATTTCAAGTGGAATCAAATGATATTTGTAAAATTCTCAAGCAACAGTTTATCCCCATGAGACCCAAGGAATATCAAGTGACCTGGGATCCTATGGAAAATGGGCAGTTCACTATTAAATCAGCTTACAAGATTTTGCTTGATGATGAGGATTTTGTCCTTCAAAAGGACTTAGTTTGGATAAAAATATTAATTCCAAAAATTGTAGTCTTTTCATGACTGGTTATCCAACGAAGAATTATAACCATTGATAATATGATGTGTAAAGGTATTTGTATCACTAATTGTTGTTATCTGTGTGGGGCTAATTGGGAGACCATTTATCACATTTTCCTTCAGTGTCCTTTTTCCTTGACTATCCTAAGTGGGATTTTTTAGGCCTTCAATATTTCCTGGGTTAAACTATCCATTGATTTTTTTGTCCAGTGGCCTTACCCATTTTCAAGCCAAAGACTTAGATACATGTGGAAAATTTGTCTCAATCACTATCTTTGGTAGGTGTGGTTAGAAAGGAACCATATAGTCTTTAATAAGTCTATCTATGATCATCAAACTATCATTACGATGATCATATCCTTTGTCAACGAGAATGTGAACCTTATCCCTTTTGATAGTCGTAAACCTCATCTATAGGAGACCATGATTGCTCAATATTTAAGCTTAACCTTGTTAGATGATTTTGTGCCTAGGGTAGTCAACCCCAAAGCCAATGTTAAGTGGTCCCCACCTCCTATGGGTTGGTTTAAGCTTAATTTTTATGGAGTGGCTAAGGACAATCCTGGTAGAGCAGTCACTTGCAACATTTTGCGATATCATAATGGGAATATGATGCTTGTGTTTTTTGAATATTTGGGAACAAGGACGAACAACAAAGCTAAAGCTAGAGCTATGTGGAGAGGCCTTCAAATGACTCAAGACTTAGAAGGCAATTTTATCGTATAGAAGGAGACTCTATGCATGTTATAGATCTCCTCAAAAATTGGAAAACACCTCCTTGGAGGATTAATAATTTTTTTGAAGAGGCTAGGATCCTTTTCTATGGAAGATAGGAAAGAAAAACCCAACATGTCTTTCGAGAAGCTGATAAAGTTGCTGATAAGCTGGCCAATTTGGGTGTCGATGGTGATGAACTTTTTAAATGGGAACACAGTGTCCCGAGCAAATTAGAGGATCTTATTCAACAAGAATTCCAAGAATGATAGTCAAATTTACCAACAGGGAAGGCACTATAAGTTCAAAGGCTATGAGTATTCCTATCTCTTTTTTGAAATGGACTCACAATAAAATTATCCGAGCTATTAGTCTTGGTGGATGCTACTTGGAAATACCACAAAGACTAATGGGGATAGTCACATGTCATATAACATGGGTCCTAGTCATCTTATTAACTTTAGGTTGGTTGATAATCATAGGGCAGGAAAGAAATGACAATATAAGACTTCGAACCAGAGCAAGGTAGACCGCTAGATAGCCACTGCCATAAATCTAGCCAGCAGGTTCACTTCTCCAAGGCTGATTGGTCAAGATGAGATGTGCTCCCAAAGCATGTCATATACAGAAGAAATCAATTACCAAATAATTATTAAGAGTAACTATCAATACAGAGCTTGTGGGAGTTTTTTTAGTACTCTGCTATGTGTGTCTGCAGCTTTTTGTTTCTCCACTATTTCAAGGAAGAGATCTGTGTTCATTTATTTTTTTGTAATTGTGATGTAGGTGTGTTTTCTCGGGGTATACCCAAAATTTTGTATGGGAAGTTTCTTTTTGATAACAGGCTATGTGCCTTTGATGCAGGAGAATCCAGTGGCAACAGATGTAGAAGCATCCAGTGGCAGGAGGGCCACTTTTGAAGAGTCGACTCAAGAAGAAGAAGAAGAAGGCAAAGAAAATTTTTCTAAGGCAAAAGTTGAAAGTTGTAGCAAAATCACGACGTCACAATTTCGTGATGTCATGAAATTGTGATGTCGAAGGGAGGCCAGGGTAGAAGAAGTTAGGAGTAGCGAAATCACGACGTCACGAAATCATGACTTCAAGGCGAGGCGAAGGCAGAGGTCAGGAGCGGTAGCGAAATCGTGACGTCGTGATTTTGCGATGTCACAAAATTATGACACAAACTGATAGTAAATGCGGAGAAGTAGGGAGGTCGTGAAATCATGGCATCGCAATTCCGCAATGTCGCGAAATCATGACGCAAACTGGGAGTAAAGGTGGAGAAGCAAGGAGGTTACGAAATCGTGACGTTGTGATATCACGATGTCATGAAATTGTGATAGTGGAGCAGCAGTCGAAGGGAGCAGTGGGGAGGTCACGATATCACGACATCATGATATCGCGATGTTGTGAAATCACAACATAAAACTAGCAAGAAGGCAGGGAAGCGAGGAGGTCGCGATATCGCGACTTCGTGATATCCCGACGTCGCGATATCGTGACATGAATTTAAAATGAAAGCACGAAGGCGGAGAGGTCGTGATATCGTGACCATAAATGAAAAGGAGCGCAAGGAGGCCAAGATGTCGCGATATCATGACATGTCACGATATCACGACAGAGAGAGAAGAAGACGAAGAAGAAGAAAGAGATGGCGGGAAACTACGACAGGTGCTATTTTCAAAGGATGTTACGGACGACACGTGGCACAAGGTGCAGTAAAGGTGGATAAGAACCAAGAAGTGCAGGAAACGAAGAGGATGGGCGCGCAAAGTTTTTTTATGGAATTAGCAGTGACAGAGATCGTGCGAAGTGGGGTATTAAATTGGGTTGGTGTCCCGATTTTTGTGTTGATGTTCCAGAGGGTCGGGGCCTCTATAAAAACCCAATATTTGTAATAAATCAGGTTGGTGTCCCGATTAATGTGTAAGAGGGTCGGGGCCTCTATAAAAACCCAGTTTAATGTAATCAAGGGGGTGGTGGATCGGATATTGCATGCAGAGTGTGGAAAGGAGAAGACCAAGCCGAGCACTGGTCATTGTAAATCCTGTAGGTTGTTTGTATGTATTTTTTTTAGATTAATGCAAGGGATTTTCTAAAATTGTGTGAGTGTGACTGCATGTGATTTTTTGATCCCCTATCAGTGGTATCAGAGCTAGTGATTTTGAGTGCGTAAACAGATCGTCGGTCGTGAGGTAGTTTGCGCCAAGATCTATGGGAGGGTTCTGAGAGAGGAGAGAGAGTTTAGGATCCCTAAGTGTGTAATAGATCATTGGATGTGAGGCAGTTACACCAGGATCAGTGAGAAATATGATGACAATGAGAGAGTTCAAGGCATTATAGAGGCAAGTGCAAGCCCTATAGGAGGAACTGCTTATAAGAAGAGGCCAAGGAGAAGGAACTGGCAAGTGAAGGCCCTACAAAAGGAGCTGCATGAGGATAAAATAAAAATAAGAGGCCAAGGAGAAGGAACTGGCAAAAGAAAAGATGGAGTGCTTCAGAATTTGAAGCCATTAAAGTCCACAGACAAAGAGGTGTGCAGCGGTGCCGGGACCTGCTTGGAAGAAGATAGATATTTTTTTGGGCAGGAGAAGGGGTTGGAACAGATTGCAGAGACAGAGGAATGTCTGGAGGTGTTGTAGAAGGTAGCAACCAGACCATGCAGAAGTGAAGATCACTTCTCCACTAACACTAGGTGTCTGATGCAGGAGCATCTAGTGGCACTAGATGTAGAAGCATCCAGTGGTAGGAGGGCCACTTCTAAAGAGTCGGCTCAGGAAGAAGAAGAAGAAGGCAAAGAAAATTTTTCTAAGGCAAAAGTTGAAAGTTGTAGCAAAATCGTGACGTCACAATTTCGTGACATCACGAAATCGTGACGTCGCGATTTCGTGACATCACGAAATCGTGACTTCGAAGGGAGGCCAGGGCAAAAGAAGTCAGGAGTAGTGAAATCACGACGTCGCGATTTCACGACGTCATGAAATCGTGACATCAAGGTGAGGCGAAGGTAGAGGTCAGGAGCGGTAACGAAATTATGACATCGTAATTTCATGATGTCGCAAAATCACGACACAAATCGAGAGTAAAGGCGGAGAAGCAAGGAGGTCATGAAATCATGACGTCGCGATTTTGCGACGTCGCAAAATTGTGATGCAAATCGGGAGTAAAGGTAGAAAAGGAGGGAGGTTGCAAAATCATGATGTCGTGATATCGCAACAGCGGAGCAGCAGTCGAAGGGAGCAGCGGGGAGGTCATGATATCGCGATGTCGCAAAATTGTGACATAAAACTAGCGAGAAGGAAAGGAAGCGAGGAGGTCACGATATAGCGACGTCGCGATATCGTGACGTCATGATATCGTGACAAGAATTTAAAATGAAAACACAAAGGTGGAGAGGTCGCGATATCGTGACCTGTCGCGATATCGTGACCATAAATGAAAAGGAGCGCAAGGAGGCCAAGATGTCATGATATCACGACGGAGAGAGAAGAAGACGAAGAAGAAGAAAGAGATGGCAAGAAAGCCGCAATAGGCAGTATTTTCAAAGGATGTTACGGATGACACGTGGCACAAGGTGCAGTAAAGGCGGACAAGAACCAAGAAGCATGGGAAACGAAGAGGATGGGCATGCAGAGTTTTTTGACGGAATCGGCGATGATAGAGACCATGCGGAGTGGGGTATTAAATCGGGTTGGTGTCCCAATTTTTGTGTTGATGTTCCAGAGGGTCGAGGCCTCTATAAAAACCTAGTCTTTGTAATAAATCGGGTTGGTGTCTCGATTAATGCGTAAGAGGGTCGGGGCCTCTATAAAAACCTAGTTTAATGTAATCAAGGGGGTGGTGGATCGGAGATTGCACGCAGAGTGTGGAAAGGAGAAGACCAAGCCGAGCGCTGGTCATTGTAAAGCCTACGGGTTGTTTGTATGTATTTTTTTTAGATTAATGCAAGGGATTTTCTAAAATTGAGTGAGTGTGACTGCGTGTGATTTTTCGGTCCCCCATCAGCCTTACCAGATGTAATGGCTTTGGCGGCATGTAGATTTTACATATATAGGATCCTTAGTAAGGACATGTTCATCAACAACCGTGGGCTGATTTTTTTAAAAGGTTTTGGGTCAACCTGTAAATCTTGGTATTAATGCTATCGTATCTTATATACCAAAAAAAATGTGGTTTCAAGCTTAAAATTTGTAAAAAATTAATTTTTTGTTTATAATTTTCTGTAAAAATTATGTAAAATTGTTATCAATTTTTTTTTTACAAATTATAAACCACTTTTTGAATTTAAATTTTGAATTTTAGCATGCGTCCAAGAGTAGAAACGGTTAGTGAACGACAAGCAAATTTGATATTTTAATTTTTTTGTGGAACTCAATAGCTAGTGCGAGGGTGGAGTGGTGGGAAGTGAGCGAGCGGTGACAAGGCACTAAGGGTAGCGATTGGTAGTGTGTGAGGATGGAGCGGTAAGGAGCAGCATGTGGAGGCACGAAGGGCAGGTGGAGCTGAGTGGAACTAGGACATGTGAAGGGTATATGGAGTGGAGTGGCATGGGGAGGCATGAATGGTATGGTAAGTAGGGTTGCGGAGTGTCTTCGGTAGCGTGAGGGTGTGGGTAGATCATGACCAAAGTCATGATTAGCTCTATTCCCTCACTTGCTTTTAAACCCTTCTTTATCCTCATTCATAACGAATGTGGGATAATATTATTTTAAAACCTTGTTTCTTGCTAGCATCAAAAAACTAAAATGCCATTGAGTTTTTTCAGTGTTGAAAAATTTAAAATTTATTTTATAAAATTTATATTATAAAATTTACTTTATGCAATGTCACCAATTTTTGATACGTCGTCGAGATATTTAGACATCACGTTGTAGGCAATTTTTTTTGACAATTATTGAGATTTATTTTGATCTAGTGCTTTTTTTGAGGATAAAATTAATTGTGGCATTCCTTTGAATACTTTAGATCGAGTTTTTAGCACTTTTTTGCCTATGTTTACCTCTACAACTGTGTTTGACATGAGTTGCTCTATTGTTCATCTGTTGGTATTTTTATTGCAATATCTTGATTTCCTTTTGATGATGTACATTGAGAAGGTATTTGTGATATTTTAGGACTATTATGGAACTATGGATGGTAGAAACAGTGATAAACATTGCTAACATTAGTGTATATTGGTAGTGAATAACATAGATGAATGGGGTGAAAAATAATTTGTAAAAATGGTTGTGAATGGTCCTTTAGATCGTTGCTCTGATACCAGTTGTTAGGAATCTAGTTTCTAGCAATGGTAACAAGTGGAGAAAATAATGGAAGAGTGCAAAATTAAAGAAAATGTGTAATCACTTTTAAAGGATTGTTGTTTCAAATGGAGGTTTCCCTACCAATTGCTCTCAAAGAGATGTAATATATTATGTTCTTGGATGTTTTAAACTACACCCTTATGAAAGCATATAAATACCTAAACCTAGAGTTGTGAGATGAAAGGATGCAATGGTCCACAAATTAAATAAGTGAATTAATATTATTAATAGTTAGGATTAGGATCCTAAAAATGTCTCCTAGGTGTAGGTATTATAATGTTCTACACATGAAGCCACTATTTTGTAATAATTGTGCACCTTAGGCACCATGTGTTGTGCCAAGGTGCTACTCTAGATTCATGCTCTAAAATATTTAGGGTTTCTCTAGTTATATATTTGCCATACCCCATCTCTCAAGATGATAGTCCTTTTGGAAAACATAGAGTCTACAAATACCTTTGTTGCATCTCTTACCCATTTATGTATTGTGGATTATGAAGCATGATATGGTGTCTCTCGACTAGAAGTGGAGGAAGATGATGTAATTGACTTTGTAGGAAAACCAATTCCAATTGGAAAGGAATGAATTTTGTTGTTCTTCTTCTTCGTAGTGCTTTAGAAAATTCTTTGGAGGTGGATTCTATTTCTTGATATTATCTCACCACTTTTCTATACTTTTTGGGTTCTTGTTTTCTAAGACATTTATGAATTAAAATGAACAATTATTTAAGGTAAGGAGTCTCCCATTTTATATACCTTCCCCTTGATGATTGGGGTATATACCTAAATTAAACTCACACCACATGATTTTACTCCTCTTTGTAGAGAAAGTTGATGTATTTTTTGTCTTTATAGAATTTGATTCACTTGATTTGAAATATTTTTTCTCATTCATAAATTGGTTCAAAATACTACCACCATGCCCTAGTGCTAAATGTCTATTTTTAGGATCAAAATATTGTCTTTCTAGTATTGAATGTTTAGTGTGGATATTAAATTTTTTCCCCATCATGATTGGTATAGAGGTTTGGGACTCCTTCCAATATGCTAAATCTATGTATGCAAGATGAATTTCACCTATGTAAGGTGGGTGGAGAGACATTACCACCATTTAGAATTTAATTTCCAAAATGTAAACTAAGTTCTCTTCCCTATACAAATTTTATGGAGAAAGGGGCATCTCCTAGTTAGTGTATGGGCTATCATTTTTTCCAATCAAGATATTTGCACCATATAGAGGAATGTTTTTACCTTTTTGATCAAACAACTGATGTTAATCCACATGCACACCTTCTTTATACAAATATTAATTGAGAGTGAGCCTGCCAACTATAAATATGATGATCATTTAAAGAGTTGCTTGCACTTTTATTTTGTGTCTAATTTCACTCATAGGTTTAGTTCGATTGAATGGTGAATTTTTCTATAATCCCAAGATATTTTCTTGGTAACTCTAGTTTATTGCATTATTTCCATGTGTATTTTCTCTTAAGGATTACACTATTATTTCTATTTCATGGGGTTTCTTCTATTTTATTCATTTTTATAGTAAATGTCCTTCAATATTGATTAGGAATTCCATACTATTTTAGCCTTTGGTAATTTATCATTATATATTAAATGAGGATGAACCTATCACATGTCTTATTTATCAACCCAATGGTCATGTCTACTTTAGGTTATTATTTATGGTGACTTCCCCAACAATTAGCTTCACTCATTTATTTGATTTGATCAAAAGTTCCATGATGCTTTGACTTTGAATTTTCTTTATTATCTCTAAATTGACATGGGTTTTACAATTTTTCTTCATGGAAAACCTACGTATTTTTGAAAGAGAATTCATCATTTAATATCTTAGGGATAACATGGACCATTGATTTTGGCCTAGGACATGCATGATTTGGGTTTTTCTTATTTTATGGCTTCTTGCAACCCTTGTGACTATGTGCACTTATAATTAATGGTGTGGATTGAATGCCAAGAATATTACTTGGGATAGTTCTTCAGATAGATCCCATTGGTTGGTATCTACAATGCAAAAGCATCCAAAACTAACAACTCAAATAAATCCTTGAATGTTTAGGTGCTAATGACATAAGGATCGCTTAGAAGGGAAATACATCAGTATGTCATACGAGGTCCCAAACCCTATGTTTGAAGGTTTTTCCTCCAATTACTTGTATCTAGTTAATTATTTCCTCCACTAGGAGTTGGAGGTCATGCATTAAGTCCTCTAATTTTGTGATAATATTTGGGTATCCAATTGATTTTAGTGTATTTCCTCATTTAGAAAAGCTAGATAAGAACTAGCATAAGACCATATTTTTCTCTTAGCACTATTGAGGGATATCTCTCATCCATCATCTAAGTATTCTACTTTTACAATACTAGAAACATAGGGGTTCTTTCCTCATATTAGATAAGTACCTACTTATATCAATCTCATAACCCCCCAAAATTGTACTACCTACTAGTTTACTAGTTTATTTGAGATATAAGGATGTACTTTATTGATAATTGGATCCATCCTTATTTGCTTCTCATAAACCATATTTATGGTCTAATCATGAAATACATCCCTCTTAGTGGCCACTGACGCGTATTATTGTAACGAAAATATCTTTTCCTAGATTAGCTAGACTAACTTGAGGGTTATATTTTACTTTCAACTCTATTTCCTTTCGTATTATGTAATATAACTAGGATTATGTATTACCAAGAACCAAAGTGTTTACTTTGTCCAAAATAGAGTATAACTCTTCATCATCCCATGTTATTAGATTTTGTTTAGGGGTTACGAAGCAAGATCTTGGTGGTTGGATTTAATAAGGCCATCTTAATTATTGTTTATCTATCACTAAGTGAAAATTTTATAACTGGGAAACTTCTCTTAGATTCAACATGAACTCTTGAGAATATCTCTATGGGTAGGAGCAATCCCATGTGGTAAGTTCCTCTAAATAGTTATTCTATGTGGGGGATATATTATTTTTTAGGTTGTAGTATCTTGTTGTAATAGGGATGACATAGGCACTTTCCATTTATTAAATTTTTGGTTTTGGACCACATATTTAATTGCATGGAAGTTAAATCCGTGATAATTTTTTAATGAGTGTCTATAACATAGGTAATTTTTCAAAAAAGGGAGAATTGAATTGTCTTGATATTAGATGTTCTATTGTCTCTTCAGGGCTATGACTTAATTTATGACTAATCTCAATAACTTCATTATGTCATCTATCTCATTAGATGGACAAGGAGTTGGGGATAGGTTCCCTAGAGTATGGAGAGGAGTCTAAACCCTCATGAGGTTCATAGTAGGAGTTTTATACAAGGTAATATGTTGAAAAATTAGAGAAGAATAATATGGAGGTTGAATGCTTAGGAACAAGAGCAAAGGTAATCTAGTATATAGCCTTTCTATATGAATGATATCATATTCATCCTATATGGTGATCCCATAGGCCATTTGTAGAGTGTTTCCTCTACTACATTTAACCATAATGGAAATATGAAAATTAATAGCTTTTAAATAATAAATGAACATTATATCTAGATATAGTCAAATATCATTAAGAATATTACACCAAGTCTTGTGGAACTAGGTATTGAAGTCATCCATGGTCTTCATAGTTGTTCTTTTGATAGTTTTAAGCTAATTCAAGAGAGATACTACGTCTTACTTCTCTTTGAATATATTAACCAATAGTTTTATGAGTTAGTCCTAAATCCCAATTGAATGCAGAGTAATGCTTATGTGTCATTCTTATGCATTCCATTTGAAAGATGCCACCAACAATTTTAGAGATATATTTTTGTCTTTAACATTGTGCACAATGCATATGTTGACCATATGATGCAAGTTATCCATGGGTGTGATTAGCATCTTATTTGGTGAAGTATGTCATTGACTTAAGGATTGAAGCCAGGACTAGAGACCATATGGTAAGAGATATAGGTTGTAGCATGAGATTATTATCATTCTAATATTGGTATCTTCGTAGAGTTTTATTGTGATGTATGACCATATTCCTAATAATAGGATATCCCTCTCTAAATTGTGTTGAGATGTGGTAGGAATGCTTACAAATTTGCTCATGTGAAGGATCTAGTGATAGGTCATTCAATCATATAATTTTGGGTCCTTTCTAAGTTAGTGGAGTCACAAGTTAAAATTATAATGTGCTTTCGCAATTCAAAAGACTATTATTTTTATTAGAAACTCAATTTTATATCTCTCTTGGTGGTTGGTTCTAGGTCTTCTTCTTTAGTGGAGTCACCAGATGAATAATCTCATGCTTCAAGAAGTAATTTGGTTGATATCTTAACCAGAATATAGACTAGGATCAATTAATTATGTGGACTAAATTGATGTGATTTATCCCACCAAGTGTTATAGATAAACTATTATCATCTCAAAGTGTCTTGGTTTCTTGTGGCAGTCATCCAAGGAGTCTAGACACTTGCACCTCTTGTTGAGTAACATAATAATAAGATCTATGAGTTTTGTAAGCTCTTGCAATTCAACTTCTAGGATTTTTATGAGGTTAGATCCTCATTATATCTAATATTTAGTGCACCTTCCTAGTCTACTTTCTACCCTAATTGCACCCATCAAGAAAAAGGTATAGAGAAATTCACAAACAAGTAAATGAGCAAAATCTAAATATGCTAAGAAGGTGATGTGTTAATATATAAATCTCTTAAATGCACAATGAACTAAATAAACAATTTTATTGTTTTTTATCAACTATAATGTGAACATGGTTTTAATCTACACCCAAGCATTCAAACACATAGAAGAAGTAGGAAAATGTGAAATTAGTCATGACTTATCATATATACCATTAGATTACAAATATTTGATAGCAAAAGAGGCTCAATTATATTTAGAAAAATAACTCAATGCTTGATTCCAACTTAACAAAAGATAAAATTGAGTTAAAAAAACTTACAAGGCTAGATACTAAGCATGAGTAAGCATTATCCCATACATTTACAATGAAATAAAATTTCTATTTATATAAAAAAATTACAGTTTTTCTTCCTCATAGCTAAAAAATATCCTCCTTAGATTAAGTGATAAATTGGTTTTTCTTTTATGTTTGATTATATATCATTCTTGAGGACTAAAGCCATGAAAGTAGAGGGTTGAGGAGCCTTTGTATTTTAAACCTCTGTTGCTATTTTCAACCACTCTATTAAAGATACTCTCCAAGGATGAGCATGTGATCATCCTACAATTAATATCATTGCATTCAAGGTTATTGATAAAAGATTCTCCATGGTCATCCTTTTTAATGCACCATTAATTTTCTTGAGGAACCATGTATGGGTATTATTAATTTTTAAAATCTTGGATGAATCACTTAATCTTGTTGGATTTTCTTTGGGTATTTTCGTATCTCTTATTTGGTTGTTAATCTCTAAATTTGTATGGTCAATTAATATTTTTCCTTTCATTCTTCATAATTTTTGGATCCTAATCCTACTCAATATTGATGGTGGATCTCTTTCTATGCATGGGCCTAGATGAGATGGATTTTTATTCTCATGTGAGGAAGTTATGTTCTTTTCACATTTCCATTTATTGATCAATAGTGTAACTCTTCTCTGAGGATTCCTTTGGAATATTTATAAAATGACATTTATTTCTAAATTAGATATCAATAGCTTATGGAGCTATGAGGTTTATTTTCTACTAACCATTTCTATGATCAATACCTACAATAGATCAAGGAATATTGTATGGATGCCACATTCTAAAAAAATCTTGGTAGAGTTTAAAATTTACAAACTTAGCACCTATTATTGATAGCAAATATTGATGGTGTACTTCCACTTTCACCTTTCTTTTGACAATCTACCTATGTCAAGCTCACCCTAGAAAACTAGTCAAGGCAAAATTCCTTCTTGGTGTAGTGAATTTTCACTATAGGTATAATTATGAAATTAGATATGAGCAAAGAATATATAGGGTTTCTTAGAGTTTTCTACATGCTTTTCTAAAAAAATTTGGCTTTGATCACATTGGTTTGAATAGATTAAATGTTATCATAGCACTTCCAAACATTATATTTTATCAATGGTTCTCTTGTTAGTTACTTTAAATCATCTTATAAACTTCACTAAGGTGATCTACTATCTCCTTATTTATTCATTATTCTTAGAGATACATTAGGGATAGCTTTCAAAAAGGAAAAATTGAAAGAAAAATCAAAGCTATCTAGGTTGTAAAAATGGTCCCTTCAAACCTCATACCCAATTTTTTATAATACTTATCTTTTGGATCATTTGTTTGTCAGTGAGTACATGGAGTTTAAATCAATATTATCATGTTATGATAAAGCAACTAGATAGTTAGTTAATACTAAAAATTCTAGGAAATTTTCATTAATGTTTCCTTAGATTTAGAACAAATTATTATGGATATTTTAGTGTTTAAAGTTAAAAAAAAATCATCAACACATTTTGTTATTTTTTTATTTCATAAAGTAAATAAAAATAATCTTTAGGTCTCTTATTTGTACAGAATGAAAGCTTATTTGGTAGGTTGGAAAGGTAATTTATTAACCATAGTGGAAATGCTACAACTCATAAATACTACATTGTAATCCATACCTATTTATATGATGTCACATTTGAAATTGACAATAGGTATAGCATCAAAAATTTATAAAATTTAAAGTCACTTTATTTGGAAAGGATGCAAGGAATTTTTAGATTTTGTAAATGGGATAGGGTTTATAAAGGGAGGAATATTGGAGGAGCATGCTTATTAGAATTTTAGACTTATGAGTTTCACCATAGAAAAAATATTGGATGAAGATTATTCAGATATACAAAAATAAATTAGAAAATATGTTACTTCAAATTATATAGCTCTCTTGAAACAATAAAATTATTTTAGAAAAATAACTTTATCCAAACTGAAATGGAATTTTCGTATCCAATGGTTTGTAATTAATAAAGAAACATATTATATGGTCAATCAATGAGGGGATTATGCAATTTTTTTTTAATGCTTGCTTGAAGAATTATCCTCCAATGTATGATTAAAACTGGCAACTATTGTCTTAGATATACCTAGCTTGTAAAGGTCCAAAGGTCAAATATTATATGAATATGATTAATAGCTCCATATCATGAATTTCTATTAAAATCTAGTTGAAGAAGAACTTAAAAAAACTACAAACGAGCTCTAAAATATTCTTCAAGAGTTTCATTTACCTATTTTTACATAAAAGGGTGGGTTAGTTTGGAATCTATCAAAATATGGTGTATAATTGGTCAAGTTAAAGTATGAGGATTTAGAACAATCAAAATTTTACACTCCCAATATTTCTCTTAGAAAAATAATTGGTCATTAGAGGTTCTCCCTAAAGCCTCATCATTTTTTTGTTTATCAGTGTAAAGTAAGATTCTTATAGGATAGATTCTACAAAGAAGAGGATATCATGAACCTTTTAGATATACCTTGTGTGAAAAGGATTTAAAAAAATTATACCATTTAACTTTTAGTCATCCCTTTCTTCACACTATTCATGTTGTTTTTCAAAAAATATTAGAATATATTAGGTAGCTTCATTAACATGAAAGAGTTGAAAAAATGTTGGATTAATTATTTCAAAGCTAAATAATTATGTATTCTATGGAGGATTGACCCTACCATTATTTGTTGGAATATATATCTTGAAAGGAAAAAATAAAAATTTTAAAAATAAATCTCAAATGTATTTCCATGTTTGGAAACATAATATTGTCTCTATTGTAGAATGCGTTAAAAATACGGTGTTCATCATAGGAAGTCTTAAATGTAGAAAAAGAGATTGTAACAACTTGGTTATAGGATTTGAGAATACATGAAAGAGTCATCCATGACAATAGTATTAAAACAAAGCATCCAACTTGATATGGGATAAAGTGGAAATCTCTAGAAATACGATTTATCAATATATATTTTAATAGTGCTTCCAAAAGAAATATGAAAAAATGCTAGTCGAATTGGTGTTTCTCAAAATAATAAAGGCAAAAATTTTCTCACTTACTCATAAGCATATGAAACTCCAACTAATAACTATTCAAAGGCTAAGATTCTTGCAAGGATTAAAATTGTAATTGAAAAGGGATAGAAATATATTTCAATTGAAGGGGATTCATAAATTATCATTAATAATATCAACAAAAATGATGTGGGGATTGGATAAAAAATAATATTATCATTGATATTCATCGTTTGTTACTAAAGGAAAATCTTAAAAATATGACCATATCTATAGAGAAATAAATTGGGTAAAATATGTAGCCAATCACAATGATGATCTTCATCTTCATGAAATTCAAATTTGAAAAGGTAACTAGAAGAGTGATATTTTATCTCTTAACGAAAATGATATCATGGATTTTATTGTAAAAACCTAGAACTTTGAGGAATATGACAATGATATTTAATAGGAAAAAATAAATATATGTATGATAAATGTAGGTTGAATATTTTTTAATTTAAATAACAACAAATATAATATTGTGTTATTTTGATGGGAGTGGCCCCAATAGAAACCACATATAACTTATTAAAAGAATATGGTGTTTAAAATATTTGATATACATATTAGTTTGTTGTAGCTATACACTATAGTGAATATGATAATAATATTATTTAATATATAAGTTCAATAACAATTATGAAGTTTGCATATATGTAATACACTTTTTAATTTTTCACAATTTTTCATAAATAATATAAAATAGTTTAAAAATAAATAACTTAATATTATATTATAACTAGCCAACAAAAATGTATATGAAATATTGTATAACTAATCACCATATTGCCTACATGTAACACACATAATAACAAAAGAAAAATTTCATTTTAAAGTATTATTAAGAATATTAATATTCAATTGGATCATGGGGTTTAGATAAATTGATAGATACTTAAGAGTATCAACTCTAAACCAAGGTTTAAATCTCATGGTAAAACTTAACAAACAATAACTTTAAGATAGATAACAATCCTTTGTTGGATAGCATGATTTTTATAATTATGTGCATTGTGGAATACATTCAACTTTCAATAAGACCAAACCATTTTATCATTGAGATTAACTAGTTATATATCTAAGTTTAAAGAATATAATAGAATCAAATATTTCCAAATGGAAGGAGCCAACCTCTCCTCCACATAGGAGATAGTTCAAATGGTGCAAGCATAACCACAATCAGGTTTTGCAAGATTCCATTTAGAGTTTTTAACACAAAGTTGGGGACTAGAACCACTCACCACCTCATCCCTCTCATCCCTATGACTAAGGATCTTAGGTATGGTACAAAAACTAAAAGTTTCCCATCGTAACCTTATCATATCTCCAAGAATATTTGTAGAATAAAACCATGCATATGAATCAACTAGTAAAGGTGTCAACTTATGCTAGGATCCTCCATCAGATAATCAAGATCCACCTTCTAGATGAGGAGATCCTTCAAACTGTGATCTGTCACTTTATTTTGGCTTCATTACTCTTATTGCATAAACAACTAGTTGTTAATCCACTATGCCTTACAACTATGCCTTAATTTTTTTTATGACTATGATTTAATAGATTTGCCTAGCATACACTTTGAGGTATGATTTTCTATCCACTTGATTGTTTTTTGAATTACTGTCCTATATTTGTTTTCTAAACTAATATAATTATTTCATTTAAAAAATATATATTAACAAATTATATACATACATCGTTGGCAAGTTATTATAATATAATGATCTTTTCAATCCATTATAACTAATTTGTTTTCTAGAGATAGCAAGGAATACGAGGATGCTTCATAGGAACTTCTCAAGAACATTCCCTAGGTGGTGATGGATGATATGAATAATGATTTGAATGTCCCATTTTCTAATAATGAGATCAGGACCATCCTATTTAGTATGAATAAGGACAAAGAACTTGGGTTGGATGGGTTCATTACTAGATTTTTTAGAGGTTTTGGTACCTTCTTGGTTTGGATATTTCAAAAGCCTTAAGAGAATTATAATATTTTTCATCTTTACTACAAGCATGGAATACTATCTTTATTATTTTAGTTTTGAAGAAACATGGTGCCTCTTCTCTAAGGGATTTTAGACCTATCAGCTTATGCAATACCCTATATAAGTTGCTTACTAAGACACTTGTTGATAGGTTGAAAAGGCTTCTCCCCATATTTATTTCTCCTCTTCAAGGCAGTTTTGGTCATGGTAGGCAAATTGTGGATGGGATCAGTATGGTTCATGAGACGTTACACTTTATGTCCAAAAGTGGGTTGGCTAGAATAATTCTTAAAATTGATATGCAAAAGGTTTATAGCAGGATCTCTTAGGAGTTACTTGATAATTTGTTATAGAAATTTGGCTTTGGGGATCTATGGAGGAAGTGGACTAGAGTTTGTATTTCCTTTGCTTAATTTTTTATCATCATCAACAAGATTTTGAGTGATTTTTTTGAGGGTCAAAGAGGTATTAGGCAAGGTGATCCCTTGTATGTATATCTTTTCATTTTTATGGTTGAAGGTTTAGGAAGATTGGTTGTTATATTGTCCTCTAATATTGAGAGTATTAGACATGTTGATATTGTAGAGGTAGTTTATTATCAATAATTTGTAGATGATACTATACATCTTGGTGAGGCTACTATGAGAGAGGCTAAGGAATTCATGAATATTTTATAGCTTTTTGAGAAATCTTCTAGCCATAAAAATAACTTCCATAAAATTCAAATCTTTTTGTGAATACTAGGGGTAGCTTCAACATAAAATTACAAGGATTTTTGGTTCTAAAATTTCTAACCTTCCTTATTTATATCTAGGTATGTTATTATTCACTAGTAGGATGGAGAATTTGTGGTCTCTTGTGTTGGATAGGATTCAACATAAGTTAGCTAGATGGAAAGGTAATATCTTGAGCCAAGCAGGTAAGTTGCAATTGCTTCAATCTATTCTCCAAAGCATTCCCATCTATGATATATATCTTTTTAGAATTACCTTCAAATATAGAAGTATTGATAAAATGTTTAGGATATTTTTATGGGTTCGGAAGGATGATAAATAAAGGGTGTTCTTTGTCTCTTGGGATAGGGTATGATATTATAAGAAAGAAGGTAGTCTTGGGATTATAAATTTATTGTTGTTTGATGAGCATCAGAAATGCTCATATTTTGTATACATTTGCTTGATCATTATGCAGTTGTATAATAAGGATTGCATACTTTTATGAATTATTATATAAATATTTGATGAAATTATGTGTGTTATCTAATTCAAGTGTTTTCAGTGTGTTTTTGTGGAATTGCAGTTGATTTAGTTCGATTTGGATCAGTCGAGGTCTTTTTATGCTTGGCACTTTGTTTCTTTTGGGGTCAATGTAGAAAATATAGGCGCCTTCCTCTTCCATGAAGGTGCCAAGAGTAAATAGGTGCCTTCCTCTTCCAGGAAGGTGCCAAATGTAAGTAGGTGCCTTCCTCTTCCAATAAGGCACCAAGTGTAAGTAGGCACCTTCCTCTTCTAGAAAGGTTTCAAGGACAGACAAGCGCCTTCCTCTCCCAAGAAGGTGCCAATAGAAGGCCAGTGCCTTCCTCTTCTAGGAAGGTGCCAAAGGAAAATAAGTGCCTTCCTCTCATAATGAAGGCACCACTAGAAGGCAAGTGCATTTCGCTCATAAGGAAGGCACCACTAGAAGGCAAGCACCTTCCTCTCGTAAGGAAGGCACCACCAGAAGGCAAGCACATTCCTCCCATAAGGAATGCGCTGACCAGAAGGCGCCACTAGAAGGCAAAGTGCCTTCCTATCATAGGAAGGCACCAATAGAAGATAACCACCTTCCTCTTTTGGGAAGGCACCCACAGTAGTAAGGCACCTTCCGCATAGAGAAGGTTCTCGATTTACTCAAGGCACCTTCCTCATAGGGAAGGCACCCCTGTTCTTCGCCCGTTGACCATACAAGCATGACATGGACAAAAGTGACTGGTGCAATTCCAACTCTACATCAAGTAGAGCTAAATTGGGGATCACACCAATGTATGATAATGTCCTACCAATTCCAAGCAAAGCATAAACCAATCAGCGGACACACCATCGATAGAACCGAATGCCAGTTTTAGTAGATGTCGATTACATTTATCGGACTATCTTAGTTTATTCTAGGATGAATTGACTGTTAAAACTTATTTGTAACAGAATTTCTATAGGTGTGCTATATAAATACATCCAGACCTCTTTGAAGATATATAAGGAGATATAGACATAGATATATAAAGAGAGAAGATAGAATATTTTGATTGTAATACTTTGATAAGTGTAATACAGTTCTAAGAAGTTCTAAGCGTGTGTTCAACTGGGAGGAAGCTGTTGGAGTCTGGGCCCACTCCAAGCCAGTATTTCTTCCCCTACTTTTCCTATGTTTTTTCTAGATTATTTTACTATTTTATAAGATTGTTTATCACACCGATATTTCCAGTATTTGCAGTAGGTTCATTTCCAGGAATGTGTGGATATTTCATTTCTATAGAATTAATCATTTTTACGTAAATTATTGAGGAGTGCATGAATGATTGACAACTGTTTGAAACACCCCCCAATAGTAGAACTAGCAGACTCATCTCAAGTGGTATTGTAAACAATATTATTTAGACCCTTCGCAAGTTTACAAAGCTCCCTGGTTGATAAATTAAATGCACGGGCATGTGACAAAAGTAGGAAATAAATTAACCTTTTTGGCCCGCAACATTGTTCAATAAGGCATTGATTGAAAAATAGCCTAAAGATTATGTGTTGAGGAGGATCAACTATGGAAAGATATTATAAGAGGTAAGTATCTACAAAATCATATTTTTTTTAATGTTGCTCCTCCTAAGAGCTTTATGATCTAGATTGGTTTGTTGGTGCCATAAGTTTGGTTATGGAGGAGATGCGGTGGTATATTGGAAATGGAAAGGATGTGATATTCTAGAATAATACTTAAATTATTCATAAATATCTCTTTCATAGTCCTTTATTTTATGACTTGAAGGCTTTTTTATCACTAAAATATGAAGAAAAAGTAATTGATTATATAATCATCACTAATGGCAAAAGTATTTGGAAGCATATAACTATAGAGACATCTAATATTAGGATCCTTTAGAGTTTGTATTTGAACATGTTGCTACAATAGTACTTTATTTCATAGTAGAATGAAAAATGCTTCCTTCTATGGACTCATTCTCCTAAAGGTATTTTTTCCTTAAATACTATATATGAGGCTCAAACATTGTCCACAGGAGAATATTTTCTAGTGGAAAGGGTTTGGTATTCTTATTTGATCCCCAAGATTGAATTTTTTTCTGGATATCTCTCGTGTTCTAAGGATGTTGAATCTATGGATCATCTTTTCATCCATTCTAATTTCTAAAATAAGGTACTCAATGTTTTACTAGATTCTTTTTCTATCAACTGAATGTTACCTCAAACATTTAAGGAACTTTTCACTTTCATCAGTCATAGCCTCACTAGGGCATGGGACTTGGTTCTTCCTCATTTTTATGGGTATCTAGTGGGAGAGGAACAAAAGGACTTCCAAGGATATTGTTAGGGGTGAATAATTTATCTTTAGAAGAATTAAATTTGCTATTGAAAATAACTTGATTATCTTTATTTCTAGAAATGGTAGGGAGAAATTGGTGGAGAAAGGTTTTTTGTGTAGTTAAAAATCGAATCTAGAGTTTTCTACTTCTATATCCACTATTGAAAAAATACTAGCTACTAGATGGCATAACCCAGCTACATGGTGGGTCATTTTAAACTTTGATGGGGCTCTCAAAAGTAACCTTGAGAGGGTTGGTGGAGAGGGTGTTATTAGAAATGATAATGGTAAGGTCATTTGGAATTATCCCAAAGATTATGGTATTCAAATCAACCACCTAGTTAAAGCTAATATACTTTTCTCGGGTGTTCATCAGGTTTTTGAAAGGGGCTTTAGAAGACTTCTCATACAAGGTGACTCTTTGAACATCAATTAGGATTTGCAAGCTAGAAATACTGATAGTTTCATCTTGAATATTATTAAGGACACCTCAAATATTCTAGAAGGTATGTTAGATGTTAAAATTGGGCATATTTAAAGGGAAGGTAACTAGGTTTTTGATGTTATGGCCAATTTGAGGGTGGATAGTGACCAATTTAGAATTTGGGAAGACAAATTTTCTCTACAGTTTATGACAATTATTGCTTTAGAAGCATTGTACCTACCTATCTAGTAGACATTTTTATTGTCTTTTTGCTTGGATGAGGTCTCCTTTGTGTTGTAGTGATCCTCTCTCTGGGGGGTCTTTATTTGTGGGCTAGTGTGTTTGCTCCCTAGTGTTTTTTATTCTCAAAGAATATGCTTGGTTTATTGCCCTCACCCTTGCTCTCTAGGATTGGGCTTTTGTTATCTACATCTTAATGTATTTATTTCCCTTCCAATATTATGCAAAAATAGAGCAAGATCTTTGGTGCCTCTAAAAGAAAGTTGAAACAAAAATTCTCCTTTATGCCCTACTAGGTGGTGGGTTGGTCTATGTTGTATCATGGAGTTATCTTTCTATTTTATTCTCTTGGATTGCTGTAGGATTTAGTTTCTATTTTTTTGCCTTGGAGACTAGCCTATGCGTAATTGGCCTTCTCTTTCTCTACCTCTTCTAATACAAAATGTTATGGAACCCTTCAATACCCTATTTTTTGACCATTAATAAAAAAAATATATAAATAATAGACTAAATTAATTTATTTTTTAAATGATAACAAAAAATTAATTTAAAAAAATTAAATATGTATAAATTAAAAAATATAACTTCAAATTAAAATAGTAAAATTATATTTTATGTTTAAACTAAAAAAAATTACTTAAAATCCATTTAATTTATCATATAAATAATTCATTGTAATTTTTTTTAAATAATAAACTTATAAAAGGTTAAAAGTTTATGCGTGAACATCGTAACTACGTTTAACTTATTTCAGCCTACCTTTGATTATTTCTATATTTAGATTTTTTTTTGTTTTATGTTAATTTACTATTATTTTTTAGTAAGAGAATGTAGATATGGTATATGGAGGGTTAAATAAATAATTCAACGAAAAATTTTCTCCCCTAGATGAACAACTCCTAGTTTAACACAATATCAATAAAGTTTATAATTTTTTTCTCTACTTAAAACTAAAATAGTCATTTTGAAAACCTAAAATATTTGTATTTATTTTTATTTATTTTAACATCCACATTCTTGAAATCAAGAAGCACAAAAAAAATGCATTAAAACCGTTGTTTACAACTATTGGAAAAAGACCAACATCTCAAAGAGTCAATGGATGTTTTCCACAATAAAAATAAAGACCAAATATTGTCATTGAGTAAACAATGGTAGAAGAAATAGCCTTGTATAGATCCAATCACAATTTAATCTATAAATTCATGGGTATTTGTCTTACCCTGAGTTTTTTGCATTCTTTGGTTTGAAAAAATTGGGAGTCTCTTTGTGAGTATTCTTTGTGGTTTATTAGTAATGGATTTTTATTGTTATTTTTTCCTCACTTGTCAATAGAAATAGGGTTTTCAAATAGAAAAAAAAGGAATCATGATTTTGTAGGATTATTTATTCAGTCTTGGAGAGGGGGATTTGATCCCTGAATTGAACCCACTCCTATCCTGATTTGGATCTATTTTTATGCACATCCAATGGAGTTCTTAAGTGAGTTGGTACTGGAAATCATTAGTAATTTGATCTTTGAATTGAACCCACTCCTATATTTAGTTGTTTCTAGAGATATAATGGAAGCAAACACAATAGTTTGTACCAGATTATGCATGGAGATGGATCTCAACTAGCATTTGTTGGTAGAGATTGAACTCAAAATTGTAGGTATATCCTAGATTCAGTAGTTGGATTATGAGGCATTGTCCTTCAGGTGTAAATTTTACCACAAATATGGGTATTTGTCTTGGTCCTACCTAAACAATATGAACACAAAAATGAAGGCTCCTATAGGAATGTCAAATCTTCCTAAAGAATCTCCTTGTTGTGGTGCAGCAGTAAATGCCCTGGGTGCTGGTAGAGGCCGACCCAGGTTCCATTTCTCTTATCTCCATCCTGTAGATATATGGTATAGTTAGGAATGTCCTATGTGCTGGTAGAAGCCGACAAGGATCCATTCCTCCTATGCCTAACCTGTTGAAAGTGGCACCTAGAAAGGGTTTTTTCCACTATAAATTAGTTTTTTTTTGGAAATTTTGAGGGTAGATGCCTGAAAAACCCTAGAACGTCTCCACCAATTTTCATATCATTTAGAGCAACACAGATTCTAGAGCACCCCTATATGTGAATGAGATATTTTTCAAGCTATTATACGAGGGTTTCATCTGGGTTGAGTGCAAGTAGCTCCAAAGGTTGATTTTTAGGGCCTTCGGGCCCTAGCGAACAATATTTTTGTGGTTTATGCTCAATATTTTAGTAGGAAATGTTGTAGGGGCTCTAATATGGTTTAGAAATTTGTATTTCAATAGATCATGCTATGAACTTGAGTGACAACGGCTTCCAATTTACTACACAAAAGAAAAGTGAAAACCATACCTTTCCATGACATCTAGGGCAAGGATTAAAGAGATCACGAAATAAATTTCAAGCAGTTGATCAAAAAATGGCTCATATCTCAAGTGAATTTGGTGCTAAGGTGCACACATAAAATAATTCTATTGTGAAAACCCCTATCAAGGGTAAGAATTTCGAAGACTCAGTCCTAAAAATGAATTTTAGGGATGCCCTTCGTGGTGGATAGCCTCAGCCTAATGCTAATATTAATCTTAAGGCTTCCCATAAACCTCTAAGAATACCTAATATTGATCCTAGGAAAACGGAGTCAGGATGTCTTAAAGCAGCTTATGGAACTCCTATTGTTAAGCTTGATATGGGTAACATTCAGACTGGCATTGAAGATTTGGAAAAAAGAGGAATAATTTTTTGATTCATGGGTTTTCATCCGAGTCTATCTGATTTCAAAGTCTGGGCTGTAAAAATATAGAAAAATAAAGGTGAGTTACAAATCTCTATTTATCCAAATGGTTATTTTATTGTTTTATTTGCTAATAATAAAGATAGAGAGAAAAATTTTCAAGGGGGTCCTTGGTTTTTTGGAAGGGCAGGGCTTTTCATGAATCCTGGCATACTAAGTTTAAATCTAAAGAAGAAATGCCTTCTATAGCTCCTGTGTGGGTTAGACTTTTTGTCCTCCCTATTGAATTTTGGAATCCTACTATTTTTTCTTCAATTGGAAACTCTTTAGGAACTTTTATGATGACTGTTGATTGTACTCAAAATTTTGAACATATTATTTATGCTCGAATTTGTGTTTTAATGGATTTTGACAAACCCCTACCTAAAAATATCACATTACAATTTGGGGAAGACACTTGGGACCAAGTAGTGGACTATGAGAACATTCCTTTTCATTGTAGAATTTGCCATGAATATGGTCATTTTTCCAGTGCTTTCCCAAATAAAAGTCCTGATCAAAAGAAAGAAGATATAAACTCAGCAGGTTTCCAAATACCTAAGAAGAAGAAAACTCAGAAAAAACTAGTTATGAAGGATCAATCAAATTCATCTACTAATATGTTTGAAATCCTTTCCACAAATGATGTCCCAAGTGAGGAAGAGGAAATAATGGAAACTAAAATCTTAGAAAAAAAATTTATATATGAAGGGAAGAACTCATAGACAAACCAAAAAATCAAAGGTTTTCAACAGAAAAATAAAGGAGAAAATTTACACAAGAAAAACAATCTTTCAAATGTCAAAACTTCAAATAATGTAGGTCCCAATATAGACTCCATTGAACAATCTAGTAAAATTTTGGTTGTGTGCGAGCATTCTTCAAGGTTAGAAGTCATCTCAGATTCAATTGGAATAAGTCAAGAAATAGGGAAAAAAATTGAAGATGGATTCTAATAAAAAAGTAGGTCGCAAGAACAATCAATATCATATGGTAAAAGAAGGTGAAAATCTTGTAGAGGAAGGTAAGATTAATGTCCTTCCCAAATTTTTTAGCCCTGGTATTAATGAATATCATCACTTGGAATATTAGAGGACTCAAAGGGAGTATTTCCAAACAAAATGAAATTAGAATACTGATTCAGATAAATCATCCACATTTTGTTTTCCTTCAAGAAACAAAGATGTCAATGGAGAATATGAACTCAATTGCCAGTAAAATTTGGCCAACTGGAAAAGTGGTTTCACTCAGTTCCCAAGGGCCTTTGGGTGGAATTTCTTGTCTTTGGGACCCAAAAGAGGTAGTTATTCACCATATGGTTGGTATTTAGGGTTTGTTGGTTATAGCTATTCAAAGTAGACATTCCAACCAGATTATGCTCTGCATTACTGTTTATGATCTGAATTATTTGGAGCAAAAAAGAAGACAGTGGAAGGATATTACTCATATTATCTCTCATTCTCCTAAATATTGAATCTTGATTGGATGATATTTTAATACCATCCTCTCTCTGGATGAGAAAAGTGGGGGAAATAGAAATTTGGACAAAAGAATTGACCTCATGAGCAAATATATTGTAAATCTCCATCTTGTGGATATCCAACTAGATAATGGCCTTATGAATTGGTCTAATAGAAGGCAAGTCTTAACTTGTATAATGGAGAGATTGGATAGGTTTTTTCTCTCTAAAAATTTCTTAATCCATGGTCACATTCCTAAAGTGAAGAATCTTAATAATGTTGGTTCGGATAATTGGCCAGTCATGGTGGAAATGTGGAAAACCAATGTGATTTTTTGTCTTTTTCATTTTCAATTAATGTGTCTTAGAGACATTTCCTTCAGACCTCGTGTGCCAAAATGGTGGAAGGAAGGTAAACCAAGGCATGGGACTAAGATGTTCTGTTTTTCCAAAATGCTACAATACATTAAATCCAAAATCAAGACTTGGAACTGGAAAGAGTTTGGGGATGTTCATAAAAAAAACATGAAGTTATTTCTCATCTTGAAAAATTGAATAAGAAAATCCGTTTAGATGGCCTCACAGAGAAGAGAAGTTCAGATGAAATTAAACTCACAACTCAGTTAGAGGAATGGAAAAGAAGAGAAGAAATCTTATGGAAGCAAAAATATAAAAATCAATGGCTCAAAGAAGGAGATCGAAACACAAATTTCTTCCACAAATCTCTTCTAGCTCGAAGATCTCACAACTTTATTTATTCCTTAAAATCAGATTTTGGAGATGTTGTTTATACTGGGGATGGCATGAACTCTATTGTTGTTGATTACTTTTCCAATTTTTTTGCTACTACTCCTCTTGAATCAACTTCACAACAAAATATTCTTCAAGCAATCTCTTCTCTTATCACTTTTGAGGAGAACTCTCTTTTGACTGCTCTTGTTACTATCAATGATATTCAACAAGTAGTTTTTAGAATGTAAAAATGGAAAACCCTAGGTCCTGATGGTTTTCCCATTGAGTTATACCAAGAGTTCTGGGATATCCTTCATGTTGATTTATTAGAGGTGGTGGAAGAAGCGAGGAAATCCAAAGAAATTTTAAAGGTTATCAATAAAACTTATATTACTCTTGTTCCAAAAGCTCAATAGGTTGATCATATCTCAGCTTTTAGACCTATTGCTTTATGTAATGTTCTTCTCAAAATCATTACTAAAATCATGGCAGAAAGGTTGAAGTCCATTTTGCATAATATTATTTCCCCAGAGCAAGGGGGTTATGTGTAAGGACGTCAAATAGTAGATGAGATAGTTCTTGCTCAGGAAGCCATCCATTCCATGGATATGCAAAATTCTCCTTCCATGTTCATTCAGTTAGACTTATCCAAAGCTTATGACAGAGTGGATTGGCACTTCCTTATCAAATTTTTGAGGCAATTTGGTTTCTCTAAGGATTGGATGGATTGGATTATGGGATGTATCTCTTCAATTTTCTACTTAGTTTTTATCAATGGTAGGCCTTCTCAGTCATTCCCAGCTTCCAGAGGTATTAGTCAAGGTGACCCACTATCCCCTTATTTATTCATCATTCTTGTTGAATTCTTGGGTAGGACTATAACCAAAAAGAGGTAAAACAAAACCCTTGAGGTAGTTACCATTGCTCATGGAGCTAGACATATCTCTCATATTCAATTTGTGGACGACTCTACTCTTTTAGGTAAATCTACAGTTAAGGAAGCTTCTATTATTAAGCAAATCATTAGCTATTTTTCTAAGGCTACTTGGTAGTTGATCAATGAAGACAAATCTAAAGTTATTTTCTTTCACTGCTCTTCTAGATAGGAATCCATGGTCTTGGATAAATTAAGATATAAGAATACCTCTCTTCCAATCACTTATTTATGTATTCCCATAAATATTCAAAGGCTGAAAAATAAAGATTGGAATTGGTTGTTGGACAAAGTCAAGAATAAAATTGGAAAGTGGACCAATAAGTGGCTTTCTTCGGGGGGTAGAATCACATTGGTAAAATCAATCCTTCAAGCTATTCCTATTTATTTTTCTTCCACTTTGAATATTCCAAAGGCTATTCTTCGAGAATTGGATCAAATCAGTCATTGTTTCCTTTGGAGTGGTACTAAGGAGAAAAGAAAATAGGCCTTGGTGAAAAAGGATACTTTATGTCTTTCTAAGAGTGAATGGGGGTTAGGATTCTGGTATTCTATTAATAAAAACAAAGCTTTAGCTGCTAAATTATATTGGAGGATGTTGCATAACCCCAATGATCTTTGGGCCAATAATCTTCGTGCTAAATATGTTGAGAACAAAAGTCTTGAAGACCTTGTTCGCTATCAACTTCCTACCAAAGGTTCTCCCATTTTAGTAGTTCTTAAGACTGATGAGGATTTGATAAATAAAAATATATTTTGGATCATTCATAATGGTCAACAGGTAAATTTTTGGATAGATTCTTGGGATGGTCACAATCCTTTGATAACTTAGTTTCCCGATTAGAGGCCTTGGATGGAGGAGCTTCACCGAGCTAATTGGATAAAGGTGGCTAATTACTGTCGATACCATATTGGTAATTCAAAGGTTGATAGATATTGAATCCCTATTGAGGATTGGCCTATTCAAATCCTAGAAAGGCAAAGACAATATATCCAATGCATCCTTCATATGAGATCCCTCTCTTGGTCCCATGAAAAAGATTATTTTGGATGTAAAAACACTACTAAGGGTGAGTATTTAGGTGCTCAAGGTTACTTGACCTTATGCCATAATAATACCAACCATTTTTTTGACATCTTTTCTCGATTGTGGGATCAAAAGCTCTGGCCTAAGGTGAGGTTCTTTAATTGGATTTTATTGCATTGTAGGGTGCTTACTGATGAGCAACTTATAAAGTGTGGTTTTCATGGCCCTTTTAGATGTGAAATGTGTGAAGAGAATGTAGAAAATATCAACCATACACTTATTGAGTGTGCTTTAGCCTCTGAGCTATGGAGGAGAATGGCCACTTTACTTGGCTTATAGTGGTCCAATTTTTTACTTTTTAACAACTTTGGAGGGATTGGCCTAATCAAGAGGGTTTTGAACATTTTATTAGGCAATTAGTTTGGATGGGTTCTACCATTCTTCTTTGGAATATTTGGAATGAAAGGAACAACCAAATTTTTAATTAAGATAGGAAGGATATTCACTATATTTGGCAAAATACCATAGCCAACTTAGTTGAATCAGTTCATCAACTCCATAATCACCCCAAAAAATCCCACCAAAGATGGGATCAAGTGATGCAAATATTGAAGATTAAATATTCTAAGGGCAACCAACTTAAAGGGAATGTGAGTATTAGTAAGATGGATAGGACTAGAAATTGACAACCTCCTCCTAAGGATTTTGGAAAAGTCAATACTGATGGAGCCTCTAGAGGGAACCCTAGAAAATATAGTGTGGGATGAATTGGTAGAATTTCATATGGCTCCCTAGTTTTTACTTTTTTTGAGAATTTGGGTATTCTTTCCAATAACCTTGTTGAGGGGTATGGTATCCTTAGAGGCCTTCAGAAGGCTACTAAGGTTGGATGGGAAAAGGTGTTAGTTGAGTCTGACTCTCAACTTATGATTAATATCTTGAAGACTCCTTCTAAGAATCATAAGGTGGATTGGATAATAAAAAGAATTATTGAGAAGATTCAATTAATCCAGATGGAATTTTTGAAAGTTGATTAAAATCATGTGGTCAGAGATAAAAAAAAGAGTGTTGATGCTTTAGCTAATTGGGCTTTGGACAAAGGTGATCTTACTTGTTATGGCCACCCTCCTATATGGTGGGATTCTCAAATTAGGTAAGCTCTTCTTTCTATCATTTCTTTGGATGGGTCCAGTTCTAAAGGTACCTAGTTTCTTCTTGAAACAAAACCAATAATTCATCTCTCAATATCATTTTTTGTTACAAATTACTTATTTCTTGTAATTTTTTTTAATTCTTCTAGAATCAAAATTAGTAACTTGCTTAGTATGATAATTTTCCACTACATATCTTTTTTCCACCATATACAAGAAATTTACTGAAATCAAAATTCAAGTGCAAATTTTGTTTTCTAACTTTTACTTGGTCTTCCTTTGGTTTTTTATTCATTTTTTTAAGTTCTTGAACCATGAAATCCTTATTTTACATTTATAACTAACTATTCTATTGTTTCTATATTTCTACAAGCCATATATATTTTTGTTATCAAATATGATATATAAAATTTATATTTAGACTCGTAAAATAGATCTCTAGTGGAATTTTGGTTTGATACATAATATAGTATCAATTATATGTTTTTAAAGTCAAAACCATGGAATTCTACATAGAAACTACTCCTCAATGTTTCTATCGTAATGAAAGAAAAATATATTAAACTAAAAATATCACACAATACTTCAACACAACTAATTCACTAGTAAAATACTTTTATCACACAATAATATCTATATGAAAAGACATATTCTTTATTGAACCAAAGAAAAATAATATGAGATCACATAACATCATGATTAGCTCTAGAGCATTATTATGTATTCACCTTGATATAAAAATATTTATATAAACCTCATGGCGGATTCTTCCTAATCAAAAAAATCTAATAATTTTTCTTTTTTTCTATGTCTATAATGATCCTTCTAGTTATTTGGTTAGTCATTTTCATATATATAATTCACATTTATAAAGTTTAATTAAATTTATATTTTATTAGTATCCTGTAATGTAAGAACCTTGACAAAAATATTTTAAAATATATTCCTCAAGTCTAAATAACTAATTTTCAACTATCCCTTAAAAGTTACAATGCAACTATTAGTGGCATTGACCTTGGTAATGCACCAACTCCTACTAGTTGTATATAGGATCTATGGGTATACATCACTACATCAATTATAAGGGAACCTAATCAACTAGATCTACAAAACCATTTTAAGAATTTTATTTTCAAAGAGTCTATTGGTTCACATTCGTATGTATCATCCCTATGACTAATGCATAATAATACACCTTTATTCTAAAACATCCTATTATTATACAAAAACATACTCAATATTTTTACAAATCATATGTATAGATCATAGTTCTTACTTTTTAAGGTATTTCATCAGGACATATAGTAGAATAAAATACAACCATAGTCCATATTATTATTGAAATAAAAACCAAGTACTTATTTATATAATTATTCCCAAATGCATGAATCATATATTTAACTCCTAACTAACTAATAGACTAATTAAAATATCTAGATGTATCTTTATATTGTCATACCTTGATCAATGGACTGTATAAGTGTAGATCTCTCTCCCTTATAGCCTCCACCTGACTCTATCTGTACTCATTTCCTTTCCACTTAAACAATATTTTATTTTATTTGAAAGAAGTATTTTTCTTTCAATAATATAAAATTATTCTTTAAATATAAATATAAATATAAATATAAATATAAATATAAATATAAATAAATAAATATATATATATATATATATATATATATATATATATATATATATATTTATATTTATATTTATATATATTTATATTTATATATTAGTAGGAGTTTGACACCAACATCTACCACCTAGACCATATTCCACTTAATTTAAAAGTTGTTGATATTCCAAAAATAATTGATAATATGAAAATATCCATTACTCATGTTAAGTTATTATTGTTGATGTGAATGGTTTATTGGTAATCTAATTTTTAACTAGAGGGACTTAATTTTAGGTTATAATTTTTTGTAAATCTTAAAGATATAAAATATAGACTAAATTTTAGATGATAAATTTATATTTGATCATCTTATTAAATAAGGTTTGTCATTATTTTATGATATTTTATGGGATCTAAAAGCCCTAAATCAAACCTAGGTTGATAATGGTGAATTCTTATTAATCTATTTCCAAACCATAATAAAATATACATGAATGTTAAGAAACTTACAATAATATAATGGCAGTTTATTTATTATTATACATAAGGGAATGGGGTACATCCATAATACTTTTTCACTATTAAGAAAAGTTCAAATATTGGGGCTGCTATAACCATGTGAAATGACCCATCAGTCGTTGAGGATTGGTATTATCATCGTCAGACTACTACCTTTGCAAATAGACATATCCCTTATCTTTGAACCTAAGTCTCTTCTTAGTAAGTGCTAGAACTTACCAATCCAATTCATCTAACCTATAAGACTAATAATTACAATTATTACAAATATATCTTTCACATTAATTAACTATAAAGTTTAAAAAAAAACTACTATCAATTTTATATTTAATATTTATATCTTAAAAATATATTTCTTAGCATTATATTTTTAAAACTTAATTAATTAAATAATTTGATATTATTTATATTATTATAATATCTATAAAAACACTAAAATAAAAGTTAAATACTTTAACTTTTAAAAATTAAATATAAATATAAATTTTATTGTTAAAATATTACCTAATAATATATATATAATTTTCAAAATTTTATAATACTAATCGTCGTATAAATCAACTAAACTCATTAAAATTCATACTAATTAGTCAATCGACCAAAAGTTCAAACGTTCATTAAAACTCTTATACTAGATGTAGGAACATGTTAGTCAATCGACCAAAAGTTCAAACGTTGATTAAAACTCTTATACTAGATTTAGGAACATGTTAAAGGGCATAAATTTTAAAATACTAGATGACATGTGAGATAAAATAAAATCTTCCATAATTACTAGTCTTTTTAGAAAAGTAGACCTGCATTTCAAAAACCATTGGCTTATTAGTCTCTAAAGAAAGTTATATATAACTATATACATATATAAGTACATATTGTACAAAATGGGTAGTTCTATGTTATCTCGAGGGATTCTTTTATTTATTTATTTTCCTTCCCTTTGGCTTTAAATTTCAGTGTGACTTCACATGATCTAGTGTAAACCAAAGAATCACACCATATAAAAATCTCAACACAGAATGCAGTTACAGAATATACTTCTCATTTCAAGATACAGGTCAAGTGTGTCAGATATCTTCCATCTACTAAAGACCAAGTACACCAAGTTAAAATACTAAAGTGAATATGAATAGGATATTGGAGTACATCAAGTAAAATGCTTCTAAAACACATTAATAGCTTGAACGCAGCTTCTAAAATCCCTTAAAATCGACAAAATATTCAAAACATACACATAATCAATTACTGAATCTTTTCCTTCAAAACCCTTTCTTTTTACCTAATTAAAAAAAATAAAAACACTGAACCTTTTTAATAATTGAAAGATTGATTGATTGAAATACTATGATCTCACGCTGTATACTACAAGAAGAGGTCTTCCACACTGATAGATTTATGGTGCACTTTTTAAGCTCCCTAAGCAGTGTGAACTGTAAACTCTTAGATCTAGATGATGTCTTCTGCTTGTTGTAATCTTCTTAAATATCATATGAGATCTAGCATAAGAACCCAAGCAAATCATGTAGCCAAGAATAAAGCTTGCCTACTTCTTTGTGTGTGACCATAAGACGGTATGTATTATGATCATCTACAGATTAGATGTCGGCAAGTCATCCTTGGCTTCATCAGCTGCCCTGGCCCTTAATGCGAGAGCCCACATGAGTAAATCAATCAATCAAAGAAAGAAAGAAATAATGAAACTACCTCTTGCAGAAACAGCTTATCATATCCTCTCATGGAATCCATCTGCCGACGCTGTCAAAATTGGATTTGTTAGAAAAAAAAGAGAGGCACCAGGGCAGCCAAATGGCCACACAAGCTTGTGCATGATATGGTAAGAGCGGAGGAAGTTATCGTATAAATAGATATGGAAATATACTAAAAATTTAGGGTACAGAGATAGGCTCAGCAGAAATATTCGTTTTGTTTTAGGGAATCCCACTTTCTTTTCTTGTTTTTTTATTGTTTTTCTCTGTGTGCGTGCCATTTTCATACTTCTATGCCAAGGACAATTAGGTGCAGTATTTTTTCAATAGTTATGAATTAATTACTGACTTTGTACTTATCCTATTGTTTAAATAAGAGCCACTCTCTGATTCCTCTCTATCTCTTATCATTTGCATTGTTTACAATATGAACCCACTCCTTTTGGTGGGCCTCTCATCATGCATGTCCCAATGTAGCCACCAGATTTTTAGGTCATGGTATTTTTTCTTTCAATATAATTATAGATAATTGTTTGGAGCCTTCTGGTTATGATTAGAAAATTCTACCATTTTTGTCTTTGTCTTCCATTCATAAAATTTCTAAAGGTTCAACAATGATGATTCAAATAAGTGGGTTGCACTGAAACATATTTTTTCACACGGAAATTCAGGTCTGTCGAATGCACTGACCACACACATTTCCAAGGATTAATCCATTGACTTACCACATCCTTCTCCCTCCCTCCCTGATCCGTGTACTTTTAGTCTTTAATGGGAAGAATGTCCAAAGATTATTTCAGTGGCAATATTATTTATTCCTTGAACGTGCACTTCATAAAATTCGTTTATGGTAAAATTTTGATAAATAATGAACTGGAAAGAACGTCCATAAGTGCTTAAACGTGAATTTCATAAAACTGGTTCATAGTAAAATATTAGGCATAATAACTAATAGTCCACTTAAGCAGAAGTTATATGTCTTTTACATTTTGTAGATGCAGTAGACATTCCATTTTGGCATTTTAGAATGTTTGTCTAGTTTAAGGTTTTTGTTTAGTTATTAGCTTTTTAAAGTTTATCTTGCAAAGTTAGTCTGGCTGCAAAGGTAGGTTGGTGAAAATGAATTTCACTTCTGGCTGCAAAGGTAGGTTGGCGAAAATGAATTTCACTTCTGGTTGTTGTGTGGTTTGTGGTAAAAAGAAAACAATAAAGCCTCTAGTGGAGTCTGGCACTTAAAGCATAATTTTTGGGATTGCTCTGTGTCAAAGCAGTATGAAAAGTAATGAATGGAGTTATTGTCCCTTTTTTGGGGGACAGCTCTAGTGGAGTCTGGCACTTAAAGCATAATTTTTGGGATTACTCTGTGTCAAAGCAGTATGAAAAGTAATGAATGGAGTTATTGTCCCTGTTTTTGGGGGACAGCTCTGGTGGAGTATGGCACTTCTTGGAGATGTCAACGATTTTCCATCTCATTGGTGCAGATCTGGCAAGTGGTAAGGGTCTCTATTTTGTTTGCTATCTAGAAGGACAGGTGCTCTCTTGATTTTAGTGTAGGTTTCACTCCTGTTACTAACACTGTAAGTAAAGCTGTGAGATGTATTTCAGATCAAGTAAATATGTATAAAATAAAACTGTTAAAAGATATGAAAATAATTTCTTCTGTTTTCTGATGTTATATAAACTTACATATTATTATACTTTAGTTTATCGTTTATGAATTTATAAGAAATATTTTTCCAAAAACAAAGAATCATATGTTCTATATGATTTTGTCATAAATCAATTACAATACATATCTGGCCAAGTATATTGCATTTTTGTTGGTATTCTGACTTTCTTACAAATCCATTTTCGTTGGTATTCTGACTTTTTAACAAATGCTGTTGTAGTTTACAACATTCCTTTCAGACCAAAGAATTGAGACAAGACATGCTTTGACTAATACACATGCATCGCACTATCTATAAACAGTTCTTTACAATACTTTATGGATTCTGTTGCCATTTTATTTTCCAGATATACCTGTATGCTTTCAGAAGTCGATGAATCCTTTCACACGTAAGTTGTATTCCAATACAAAGTTGAAATATGTTTATATTCTTAATAGCATCTCACGTCTAAGTCATGACATATGTTTTTCTTGGCCCATTATGCTCAGTCAAACAGAAGGGATATGGAGGTCACTATACTGATACAATTTGATTACTGTGTTTGACTAATTATGGACAAATGCCAAGTGTATGTCAATATGCCTTTTTACACTTTCTTAATACATGATAAGACCATACATATATAAGACAAATGCCAAGTGTATGTCAATATGCCTTTTTACACTTTCTTAATACATGATAAGACCATACTTATATAAGTCAAATATGAATACCCATGACATGCCCTTGTAGTCTAATATACAAGCATATACTTTACGTTTCCATTATATAGTGGCAGAGTTCATTATCAAAAACATTATGGAATGCATCTCCACCATTGAGAGTGCAGTCCTTTTCATTTAAGTAGTCAGTGGGACATTTTTCAATACAGGATGAATGCCTTTTTTAATGCATGTTACGAATTTTATAACATCTAAATTTATTGTTACTGTCTCAAATGAGATTCTTATTGCGTTGTCAAAGGCCAGGAAGAGCCAGACCAAGGTATTATGCTCTCGATTGCCATATATTCCTCACGATTTCAATGAAAGTCAAAAGTACACTTTAACCCATCGGGGGTATTTTCCTTTTCATGACTGTTCTTCTGATGTGTAATTGTATTATTGTTTATGAAAAGCATCCAAAAGGTGCACGATAACACAATCCCTGGGCTGGGATAAGATGGGCATAGAGATAGAGGCCATGTGAAGATCAGAAGACACGTAATAAAAGGCATAAAAGCGTTACGGCCCTCTTCTAGTCACGCCCTCTATCAGATTCACACCGCCCACAAGAATCCTCTCTAGAGTTGGCTTAGTGCCAGACGATATTGTCAGGTGTAAAGGAAGTTTGGTACTACTGTACTATTGTATCACAAAGAATGTATTAGAAAAAAAAATAAAAAATTATTAAACGGTTACATTACATAAATATGTCAAACTTTTCGCATTCAATAAACATGCCCAAAAATTTTGTAAGTCATTTTCAATATGAGAAAGCATGGAATCAATGTATTTATACTACAAATATTTATAAATAGTTTAAGGCAAAAGTCTTAGATTGAAACGGTCTATTGTCGTTACAATGGAAGGTAGAATACACAATAAACAATATAAAGTTGATCTTTGTTTTTGAGTTGGTTGTGAGTTATTGGAATATGTTTCATATAATACTTTGAGATAACATCTATGCCACTTCAAGAACAGAGAAGCAATAATATAAAGTTAATCTTTGTGTTTGAGTTGTTTTTGAGTTATTGAAATATATTTTATATAATATATTTAAGTTTGTCACGTAAAAAGAGAAGCAATAATCCAAATTCAGAGGAACAATAAAAGTAAATATTTTAAATAAAAAGTTGTTAAACATATATGATAAACTGTGGGTGAAATTATTAAATTTGTGAGGCACATCAAAATGAATGAATATTTAGGCCCATCTAAAGATGCTGTGGACTCTCTACTGTGACTACTGTCTTATATTGATGAAATTCTTACAGTGAATCTATACCATGAAAGATAAGATAACAGGAGTGTTCAGATCAATTGACCGATTGACCATGTTGCACTTACAGGATTATATTTGATTCAAGTCCATCTATGAGCGTGTCACATATGATCTTGGAATCCAATAGGAGAAGAAGAAAGTTTTTAATAATCCACAAGCTGAGCAAGAAAATGTTTAATTATGTTGTATTTAGTTTTTTTTGGAATTATTAAACCATTTTTCACGACCGTCCACAAACGCTTCGCTGCGAAGCAAGAAAAATTAGCCTCCTAAAGTTGCTTCACTGCGAAGTGGTTCAAACCTGCCCTCTGAGGATGCTTCGCTGCGAAGCAGAAAAAACATGCCCCCTGAAGGTGCTTCGCTGCGAAGCAATGTAAATCCGGCAGTTCGCATTTCAAATTAGCGAAGCAGTGTCCAGGCATGGGAAACGAGCATCTGACATCACGCATGTGAGTAGGTGGGGTTGTTCGGCATTTTGTGGAAAACCCTCTTCGGCATTTAATTTTTGTAAGCCAGTTGGTGAATTATTCCTGCCTCTTGTCTTCATTCTTCGTCTATAAATACCGGACCATTTGTCATTTAGTACGAGAGAAAAGTGCAGTGCAATAGGGAGGAATTGCGAGCGCAAAGCAGCCGCAGCAGTTAGGGTTTTGAGTACAAGCAACAGAAGAGAGAAAGCAGCAGCTGCAAACAACCGAAGAGTGGAGCAGCAGTCTCCAGGAAAAATCCTTGTGTTTATCCTGCAAATTACTTGCAGATGTTTTAGCTTCATTCAGTGAAGCTTTGTAATCCGGCGTTATATGATAAATAAGATCTTTGTTTGTTTCCAGTCAATTGGTGAAGGGCTCGATATTATTTCTTTTGACATCAACTTTGTTTTGCTTATCTCGCGTTAATTTTTCCCGAAGTACTCACTTTGCTGCTTGGTAAATTAAGATTCCACTTTGCCCAAGATTAAACCGGAGTTAAGCTTCGTAGACAAAGTCACCCGAAGCTTGCAAGGTTCGAACTCAATCTCTCTGGAACTTGACGTCTTGCACTTACCATTTCTGAAGTAGTTTCACTTCTGAAAAAGGTCTTGCGAAGCAGCTGCTTCACTGCCCAAACCTCCGAAGCACACACTTCGCCACTGAAACTTTCGAAGCTTCCTCCTCACTTTGAAACTTTGTGAAGCTTCCTGAACCTGCCACTTCGCCAGAAAGTTAAGTGAAGCACCTACATCGCCATCCAAGGTTACGAAGCTCCCTCCTGACCCCACAAACTTGCAAAGCATTTTTTTTATTGACGCGATTTATTTCTTTCCTTCAAATTGGTATTAGAGTCGTTGTGTCATGATGCGAAATATTGAAGCATGGCTTCTGGAAACAATTCCCTACAGTTGTAGATCTCGCGATTTAACGACAAGAACTATGATTACTGGAGTATACAAATGAAGATTTTGTTTGGGTCTCAAGAGTTGTGGGACTTGGTGGAGAATGGGTACCTGAAACCGATAGATGCAGCAGCACTAGCTGCCCTCTCCCAAGCTGACAAAGACCTTCTAAAGGAGAACCGGAAGAAAGATCAAAAAGCCCTGTTCTATATCATGCAAGCGGTTGAGGAGACCATCTTCCAGCGGATTGCATCAACCACCAAGGCCAAGCAGGCCTGGGATATTTTTGCCAGTTCCTATCAAGGCACCAACAAAGTGAAGTTGGTGAAACTGCAGATGCTCAGGAGAGAGTTCGAGAACCTACATATGAGTGAGTCCAAGTCGATGAGTAATTTCTTCACCCGAAAAATTGATTTCATTAACCAGATGCGGTTGAATGGAGAGATTGTGCAGAATCAAAGGATTTTGGAGAAAATTCTGTGAAGTCTACCAGCAAAATTTGATTCTGTGGTAATTGCAATAGAGGAATTGAGGGACTTGACAACCCTCTCGGTGGACGAGCTCATGGGTTCTCTGTAGACACATGAGTAGAGGCTGAGCCATTCAACTCAGTCTTCTTTGGAGCAAGCCTTCAAGGTGCAAGTCTCATTCCAAGATAGCGGCAGACAAGACTCCCACCATGGCACCTCTAGTTCTCAAGGTGGAAGATGCAGAAGCGAGTGTGGGAGAGGTAACAAGCAAGGAGGGAGGTCAAACCCTAGCAAGGGAGAGACAAATTGCAACTTCCATCAGCAAAGAGGAAGAGGCACTGGTAAAAATCAGCAAAGTGGATCTTATCAGAAGAAAGATAAATCTAAGGTCCATTGCTATTACTATTAAAAGTTTGGCCATTATATCTCACAATGCAGAAAGAGGATGGCGAACGAGAATCAGCAGCAAGCCCATTATATGGATGAAGTTGAAAATGCGACAGGAGGAAATGTACTACTGACATGCAGTATTGAGGAGGAGAGCAGGAAAAATATTTGGTATCTTGACAGTGGGTGCAACAACCACATGAATGGAAACAGAGAGATGTTCTCACAACTGGATGAAACAATCTAGTCTGAAGTCAAAATGGGGAACAACAACAAGGTTCTTGTGATGGGGAAAGGAAATATCCTCATCCGTACCTGGTATGGTGAAAGAAAATAAATTTGTGATGTTTATTATGTGCCTGGGTTGAAACACAACCTGCTAAGTGTTGTACAACTTGTGCAGAAGGGACACATTGTTCAATTCAAAGATGGTGTCTGTACCATCAAAGACAAAGTGCATTGACAAATTGCAACCGTTTCAATGATGAAAAGCAAAATGTTTTCGCTGTAGATTCAGAATGAATCATTAATGTCTCTAAGTGCAGTTGTGAAGGATGCTACCTGGCTGTGGCATCTCAGATTTGGTCATCTGAGCTTCAGTGGCCTGAATTTGCTGCACAAGAAGCAAATGGTGAAGGGTTTACCCCTTGTTGAGCAACCGAACCAAGTTTGTGAAGGTTTCCTGGTCGGTAAGCAACATAGGGATGCATTCCCTATAGGAAAGTCTTGGAGAGCATCACAACCATTGGAGCTGGTGCACTTAGACATTTGCGGTCCAATGCAGACCAGCTCATATGCCGGCAACAAATATTTCTTGACTTTCATTGATGACTTCAGTCGGAAGACTTGGATTTATCCCATCAAGCTGAAGTCAAAAGCATTTGCAAAGTTTAAGGAGTTCAAGGCTCTGGTTGAGAAACAGAGTGGGTATTATGTGAAAACTCTCAGGACAGACGGTGGAGGTGAATACATCTCCAAAAAATTTCACAACTTCTGCAAGCAACATGGAATTTGAAAGCAGTTGCCTACCAGATACACACTGTAGTAAAATGGTGTAGCTGAGAGGAAGAACAAAACTATCATGGAGATGGCACGGAGCATGTTGAAGGCGAAAATTCTGCCACATGAGTTCTAGGCAGAAGCTGTGTCATGTACAATTTATCTACTGAACCGATGTCCCACCAAGAGTGTGAAGGACAAATTTTCGGAGGAATCCTGGAGCAATATGAAGCCAAGTGTGGCTCATTTGTGAGTTTTCGGGTGCATAGCATATGCACATGTTCTAGATGAGAAAATGCAAAAGCTAGATGACAAGGCTAAAAAATGTATTTTTAGAGGGTACAGCGAACAAGCAAAGGCATACAAGTTGTACAATCCGGTCACAAAGAAACTTGTAATTAGTCGCGATGTGAATTTTTTGGAGGATGAAGCCTGGAATTGGAAGTCAAAGACTGGTCAGCTTGAACCAGTAATTATTGAACTTGTAAACTTGGAGGAAGATAGTGTGCAGCCACCTATACCTTCAAGCAGCAACAATGGTGCCTACAGCAGCATAGCCTCATCATCCTGATCACCTCCACTTGCAAGCAGAATTCCAAACTTGAGAACACCTATGAAGACTTGGAGCTTGCAAGACATTTATGAGGTAACCCATAATCAGACAAATGAAGAATATTCTGATTTTGCCTTCTTTACTGAGTGTGATCAAGTGCAGTTTGAAGAGGTAAGTCAAAATCACAAATGGATGAATGCGATGGATGAGGAGATAGCAGCCATTGAAAATAATGAGACATGATAGCTAGCTGATCTTCTAGCAAGAAAGAAGACCATTGGGGTCAAGTGTGTGTATAAAATAAAGTTTAATGCCCAAGGAGAAGTTGACAAAAATAAGGCCAAATTAGTGGCGACAGGCTATAAGCAAAAGTCAGGAGTTGACTATCATGAGGTGTATGCACTTGTAGCTAGACTTGACACAGTTAGAATGATTATGGCATTGGCAGATCAGAAAGGCTAGAGCATTTATCAGATGGATGTCAAGTCTGCCTTCCTAAATGGAGTGTTGGAAGAAGAGGTCTACATAGACCAGCCACCCAGTTATGAAATACAAGGGCAAGAAGACAAGGTCCTAAAGCTGAAGAAGGTCGTGTATGAGCTGAAGCAAGCACCCCGAGCATGGTACAGCAAGATTGACGACTACTTTCAGGAGAATGGATTCACTAAATGCCCATATGAACACACCCTATATCTGAAGACAAACGTAGAGGGTGAGATTATAATCGTCTGCTTGTACATGGACGATCTGATATATACTAGCAATAGCAGCAGTCTATCTGAGGAGTACAGAACAACCATGAAGATCGAGATTGAAATGACAGACATGGGGCTGATGAAATTTTTTCTTGGCATTGAAGTTGACCAATCATTATATGTAATCTTCATTTCTCAGGGCAAGTATGCTAAGGATGTCCTAAAGCATTTTAAAATGGAGGACAACACACATGCCATCACCTTGGTTGCCACTAGTTTGAAGTTGAGCAAGACTGACAACAGCAGAATCGTTGATCCAACTCTCTATAAAAGGTCAGTTGGAAGCCTGATGTACTTGACTACAACCAGGCCAGATCTAATATTTACCGTGAGTTTAATCAATAGGTTTATGGAGTCACCTAAAGACACTCACTGGCAAGCAGACAAGAGAATTCTGCAGTATGTCAATGGCACGAGGAACCACGGACTTCGCTATGCCATACAAGATCAGCTTGAGTTGATTGGATACACAAATAGCGATTGGGCTAGTAGCATAGATGACCGGAAGAGAACTTTTGGATATGACTTCCATTTTGGATTCGGAGTTGTATCTTGGTCCTCGAAGAAGCAGCCAATTGTTGCTTTATCTACAGTAGAGGCAGAGTATGTTGCTGCCACCTCAACCGCCTGCTAGCAGTCTGGCTGAGAAGAGTTCTAAGTGAACTACATCATCCGCCGGAAGTAGCAACAACAATTTTTTGTGACAATAACTCTGCCATCGCCCTCTCGAAGGACCCAGTCTTCCATGGCCAGACGAAGCACATAGATATCCGGTATCATTTCATCAGAGAGCTAATGAAATTTGGTGAAGTATAGTTGTAGTTTTGCAGGTCCAAGGAGAAGTTAGCTGACATCACAAAACCTTTGAAGGAGGAGGACTTTGCTAGGTTGTGGGAAATGTTGGGCGTTAAAGAATTTGTGAAATATGGTTTAAAGGATGGTGTTGGAATTATTAAACCATTTTTCACGACCGTATACAAACGCTTCGCCATGAAGCAAGAAAAATTAGCCTCCTAAAGTTGCTTCACTGCGAAGTGGTTCAAACCTGCCCTCTGAGGATGTTTCGTTGAGAAGCAGAAAAAACATGCCCCCTGAAGGTGCTTCGTTGCGAAGCAATGTAAATCCAGCAATTCGCATTTCAAATTAGCGAAGCAGCGTCTAGGCACGAGAAATGAGTGCCTGACATCATGCATGTGAGTAGGTGGGGTTGTTCGACATTTTGTGGAAAACCCTCTTCGGCATTTAATTTTTGTATTGTCTTCATTCTTCGTCTATAAATACAGGACCATTTGTCATTTAGTACAAAAGAAAAGTGCAGTGCAGCAGGGAGGAATTGCGAGCACAAAGCAGCCGCAACAGTTAAGGTTTCGAGTGCAGAGCAGCAGAAGAGAGAAAGCAGCAGCCGCAGACAACCAAAGAGTGGAGCAGCAGTCTCCAAGAAAAATCCTTGTGTTTATCCTGCAAATTACTTGCAAATGTTTTAGCTTCATTTAGTGAAGCTTTGTAATCCGGCGTTATATGATAAATAAGATCTTTGTTTGTTTCCAGTCAATTGGTGAAGGACTCGATATTATTTCTTTTGACATCAACTTTGCTTTGCTTATCTCGCGTTAATTTTTACCGATCTACTCACCTTGCTGCTTGGTAAATTAAGATTCCACTTCGCCCAAGATTAAACCGGAGTAAAGCTTCGCAGCCAAAGTCACCCGAAGCCTGCAAGCTTCGAACTCAAACTCTCCCGAACTTGTCGTCTTGCACTTACTATTTCCGAAGCAGTTTCACTTCGGAAAAAGGTCTTGCGAAGCAGCTGCTTCGCTGCCCAAACCTCCGAAGCACACACTTCGCCACTAAAACTTCCGAAGCTCCCTCCTCGCTTTGAAACTGTGCGAAGCTTCCTGAACCTGCCGCTTCGCCAGAAAGTTAAGCGAAGCACCTACCTCGCTGTCCAACATTGCGAAGCTCCCTCGTGACCCCACAAACTTGCGAAGCATTTTTTTATTGACGCGATTTATTTCTTTCCTTCAGTTTTTAATTTTTTTTTACTTTAATATTTTTTTTGAATAATTTAGTTAATTATAATATTTAAATAATATATTTTATTAAAAATATAAAATATTATCATTGAAATCATTTCATTATAAAGGGATTTATAAAATTCTTTTCAATACAACAATTTTATAATAAAGAATTATTCCAACATTTTAAAGAGAATGTCCCAGGGACACAGCGTCTTCCAATTCTCTCAGCTGTTGTCCTCTACAGGATCCAGTTATACCATTTCTATACCTCTCAATAATTAACATATTTTAATTCACACAAAAAAAAAAACACCTACTAGCTGTTAAAGACAAATTCAAATGTGTTCCAGATTACAAGAAAAACAAACACCTACTGGCTTCTGTAATATTAGTTGAACAGGGATCAAGACAAATGAGACATTTTATCACATCAAAGCTATTCACACTTTACAAACTACTATGGTACTTGTACAGAATTAAGAGAAAGTTAAGATTCAGAACAAATCACAAGGTCGACATTGCTGACAATTTTGTGCCAAAAACCAATGCTGTTGCTAACAACTTTGAAGTCATGCTGACCTCATGTTACCAATATTTTGGTGTCAGGCACTATAATGTGAACACAAATCTTGAAATGGGAACATTTGAAAGGCACGCACAAAGAGAAAAACAACAAGCAAAGCATTATTCGCAAGAATAACACCACCGCCTATAATAATATTTCCTCCCTTCTATATATAGACCACCGCCTCTTTCATCATAACAAATCATGCACAAGTTTGTGTGGCCATTTAGCTACCCTGGTGCCTTTCTCTTTTTCCTTATCAAATCGAATTTTGCCAGCAGTGTGCCATTCATTTCTTAATAATGGTAAACTGCTTCAACTACAGTTAGTCTTATTCATGGTTTCTTTCTTTCATTCATTCATGTGGCTTCTGTCATGAAGGGCCATAGCAGGTAATGAAGCCAAGGATGACTTGCCGCCATCTAATCTAACTGTAAGTGGTCTGAATATATGACCACTATCAATAGAATAGCCGGCAAGTTGTTCTTGGCTACGCAATCTGGTTCGGCTCTCATGCCAGACATAATATGATATAGCTCTACAGCTCTACATCAAATAAAAGTGTTCATGTAAATCTGGAAGGTCTCAAGATTTATGCTACATACGGAGAAAATAAAAAAAATTGAATGCTTTCGTTTTGGATTTGCCAAAATAGATCATTTGACAATCAGGTACTTATACTTTTTCTTATGCAATCGTTTTCAAATCAGACTATGGATAATGACGTTTCAGAAGATATATGCTCTTTGATCTAAAGTAGTCTTATTTTAAAGATATCTCTTTTCACTTATATATTTACTAATGAATAATAACGCTACATTGGTTTAGGAAGACCAGGGTTCAATACCTTAAAACATCTATCATTATTGGAATTTTTTTTAGGACGGTGATTTTTCTTTTACCTGGGATTGTGATGTGTGAATTCGCACATGCCAAACTGTCAAGTTCTCCTTCAATACCATTTTCAAGGGATGGTAAGTGGTATTTGTCCAGCATTTTTGGCAGCTGTGTTCAGGTTTTTACTATGAAAAAAAAGTCTTGCAGTATCTTAGCCATATTCCTAGATAGATTTAATATATAACTGATCTTCAAAGTCTGAAATGAGAATTTATGATGTAATTTTATAATTTGGTTTTCTTGGGATCTGCTCAACCGCTTTTTATAATTTGGTTTTCTTGGGATCTGCTCAACACCTGTTTATAATTTGGTTTTCTTGGGATCTGCTTAACACCTTTATAAGTCTATTAGCAAGCTGTTGATTGAAAGATAGTTACATGTCTAAGATTATTAAGAACCATATTTATTTGAATGTAAAAGATCTATACTGTGTTTCTTTTCATTTAACAATAGGTGAAACAGAGGGTGGCAGGCTGTAGCTATACTGGAAATTAAAACAATGTTAATGGCTATGACGGCTTTGGGTTTACAAAGTATAAGACATGATGACCGTCAAATAAAAAAACAATATATAAAAACTCTCCCACAATTTTTTATTATGTGCACTTCAGTTAGGGTTTTATTAGAATGGCCATTTTTAGTTTTATGTTTAATGACTTATAATAATTTGATTAATTAGGTTTTTAGAATGGCTATTTTTAGTTTTAGGTTTTGTGCTAATTTGATTAATTAGGTTTTTAGAATGGCTAGTTTTAGTTTTAGGTTTAATGGAATATAATAATTTGATTGTTTTATGTTTAACGATTTAAAATAATTTGATTAAATAGGTTTTTAGAATGGCTATTTTTAGTTTTAGGTTTTGTGCTAATTTTATTAATTAGGTTTTTAGAATGGCTTGTTTCATTTTAGGTTTAATGACATAATAATTTGATTAATTAGATTTTTAGAATGACTATTTTAGTTTGAAGCTTAGAGTTTAATGGTATAGTAGATCAAGAATGTGAATGTTTTTTTTAAAGAATTTGAAAATTTTATATTAAAACAAGATTATCTACAAGTTGGAGTGAGATTCCTCTTAATTTTAGCTGATAAGAACACATGTTTACAAAAGTAAAAGAAGATTTGCATTCGAGTCAAATATTCTAAACAATATTTCTACAAGGATTGTCCACATGTTTACAACAAAAACATCTGCATTGGAGTCAAATCTCCTAAACCATATTTCTACAATGACTATCCAAACTAGCTAAACATTGGATTTGTTCACCAAATTTCCTAATCCTCTCATCTTCAATAGCCATGTCACTGTGCCACTAAAATCCTACCTCCTTCTCAGTACCCATTTTAGCCAGGAATTCTATCACTTTATTTATATCTTTACTCACATAAACTGGAATCAGATCATCTAATTCCCTCCACATTTCCTTAATTTAGGTGACAAGAATCCTCAACCTCTATGTCTTCAAAGCAAATTTCCTCATACAATCTAGAGCTCCTATCAATATTTGAGAATCTAATTCTAATATTATCCTCCTCTAACCTTGTCTTATTGCCCATATAGAAGTAGATTTTTTTTTGGTAAATAAAAGTCTTCATTAATTACTAGGTTTTTCAGGTTAACCCAAAACCTATTACAGTATCCAGCCTTCTGCTGAGATTGTAGATCCTAGTCATCCTTGAAACTTTTTTACCAGAACTTGTGTTGAATCCCCTACAACACCTTACTAACAAGGCACACCCATACCTAAACATAACTATAAACATTACTTACATTGACAGGAAATTGAAGTTTGGAACTTTGCACTTGTGAAACCTATTGCTTGCCCATTTCCTATTCTCTGTTAGAATCCTCCAAGGCTTACACCTTGTTACCTTCATTTCCAATTTGGTAAGATTTATAGGGAAACCCCATAGTTATTACCAGCTCCATGGGAAAAGAACACCCATTCATATTTCTCCTTAACGGGTAGGTTTATTTTCATGACTAATAATGTTTTCCACTTCACGTGGCACACCTTGTGTCCATGTCACCAAACTACCAACATCAACACCTATGTTGGCTAATTTGTCAGCTGACCTGTTGGCCTCACAGTACACGTGACGGACCCTCCTGTTCTGTCTTGCCACAAAAAGGATGCTCACTTCATGGATGACTCCCTCGATTCTCCATGGAGGTTTTTTGCCATTAGTTAATAGGTTGATGATGTTCATCGAATCACCTTCAATAATAAAGTTACCTTGAGTTGCTTGGGCTACTTGCAACCCTCTCCAAAGGGCTCTAGCTTCTGCTTCGTTATTAATTCTAATTCCCAATGGTTCAACGAAGGCCTTGACAAGATTTCATTGATGATCTCTGATTATTCCTCCAGCTCCAGCTCTTCCCAGATTCTCCTTGGTTGCACCATCAAAATTTAGTTTAAACCAACCCTGGGGGGTGGCTCCCAAGAAATCCCATTTCTGGGATTGGGCAAAGGAATGGAAGGTTTGTCCTCAATACCTAAGTCCCGAGCTAATTATTTTTCTTGGGGAGGAATTGAGTGGTTCTCATCCACTAAGGTGCTAAGGTTTTCTTTCGCAAAGACAATAATCCTGTTGAGGATGGTTTTTGGGTTGTGAATGGTATCCTTAAAGGCTCTATGGTTCCTTTCTAGCCAAATCTGCCAGATAAAATGATGCCAACATATTTTCCATAGGTACTTAAGTTTTAGGCTAACAAATGGTTGATGCCATTGATGGAACACTTTGGATATAAGAGCAGGCTTAACCCACGATATCCTAAAGGCTTGTAAAAGTTCATCCAGGATGGACTCTGCTATCGGACACTCCAAAACCAAGTGTTGGATTGCCTCCCATCCTGCCCTGCACATGTAGCAACGGTTAGCAATAACCATACCTTTGGATAACATATTGTCCATAGTGAGGATTTTTCCTTGAATCACCAGCCATGGAAAAAGGATATTTTAGGAATTAAGCCTTTGATCCAAACCAAACTCAATTGAAATTGTTGACCTTCCACATTGAGAAGCAAATTATAGGTAGACTTAACTGTGAAGTCACCACTTTTAGTCTCAGCCCAAACAATGTGATCGTCATCCTTTCTAGAGGGAATAATTTGCTAAGTTAAAATGTTATAAAGCTCTTCAGACTCCGCTTCAAAACCCTGTACTCTGATGTGTTTCCACCTATTGACATTTATATCCTACCACATATAATTTGCAACCTTCTTCCAAATATGTTGCTCCATATGCTCCTGAATCCTAGCCAAATGAGGATTCTAGGATAACTCCTCAACTCTCATCCACCGATCCTTCCAAAATTCTATTGTTTACCCATTTCCTAGAATCCATCTAAGACCTTTCTTGACAAGATCCCTGCTCGTGAGGATTGCCTTCCAAAAATCAGACCCCCTGCTTGCTAAGTTGTCATTAAGGAAGTTCACACCTTGGAGGTATTTCCTCATAACTATGGCATTCCATTCATTATCGACCTTAGTCAATAACTGCCACGCTTGTTTGGCTAACAAAGCTATATTGAGATGAGCAAATCTCCTCAATCCTAACCCCCCATCAGCTTTAGGTTTGCAAACCTTGTTCCAACCTACTAAATGGATCCTTTTCTTATCCTCAGTCCCTGACCAAAGAAATTTTTTTTGAAGCTGCTCAATTTTGTGATACACCTTGCTGGGAACTCTGAACACTGATAGGAAGTAAACAGGTATACTTTGAAGTGAATCCATAGTTAAAACTGCTTGCCTACTTGAGATAAAAGATGTCCTTTCTAACCTGCTAGCTTTTTTTGGATCCTCTACAGAACTATGTTCCACATTGATCCTTCAGGTTTCCTCGTAAACAGGGGAAGACCTAAATAGGAGGTAGGAAGAGATGCAATCTGACATTCCATGATCCTTGATATGCTATTTTGCCTAGGAATGGGGGTAATGATGAAATAAAGTTTGCTATTATCAAAATTCACTTTCTTTCTAACCGCTTCTTCATACATTATGAGAATATTTTTAATCCTTCTTGCCTCAACCATAGAAGCCAAGGCCGGTAGCAATGTATCATCAACAAATTGCTAACATGTCACCGAGGTAGTTAGCGATGTGGCCTTGATACCTGATATGAGTCCAACTACCATTGCTGCCTTAATGGTTCTTCCTAAGGCCTCAACTACAATGATGAACAACATAGGACTTATGGGATATCCTTGTCTTAGACCACATTTGCTTTGAAAAAAACCTGTAGTAGACCCATTAACCAAAATTGAAAAACAAGTCTTAGAAATACACTCTCTTATTAACTTGACCCATTTCATGTTGAAGCCAAATTTTAATAAAACTACCTCTAGGAATTTCTAATTTATCCTATCATAAGCTTTGTTCATGTCTAACCTTAAATACATGACTACTTTTTTGGTCTGAGCGGCTGTATGAAGAGGCTCACGAACAATAATGACTCCATCTAAAATTGATCTTCCTTGTACAGAACTTCCTTGACTTGGATCAATGATAACTGGTAGAACTTTCTTAAAACGGTTGGCTAAAACTTTGGATAGAATTTTATAGGATATATTACACAGACTAACCGACCTAAAGTCAGCCATAGTCTTGGGGTTGGGGCCTTTAGGTATCAAAGCAATGAAAGTTGAATTGAAACCCCTTGGAATATGATTTGAACTTTGGAACTCCTTGATTGCAGTAATAACTTCTGCTCCAACAATATCCCAACAAACTTGGAAAAACCACGATGAAAACCCATTTTGCCCAGGAGCTTTGTCAGGATCCATTTTAAACAAAGCCTCCTTGATCTCTTCGTCTAAAAAATTTGTTGTAAGAGACTCGTTAATCATTTCATAAATGATTTGTGGAATGAAGTGAAGGAGAGAGTCATTTGCTTGGGCATTATAGGCCCGTTCTTCACCCAATAATGAACTGAAAAAATTAACAACCTCGTCCCTGATCTCCTGAATGTTTTGAGTTAAGGATCCATCCACCTTAGTTAAATTTCTAATATTATTGTTGCTTCTATTTCTCAATGTGGTAACATGGAAAAACTTTGAATTACAGTCCCTTTCCTTTAGCCATAATGCCCTTGATTTCTGCCTCTAATACATCTCCTCACAAGCTAAAATATTATAAAACTCACAAAGGGTTTCCTTCTCTTCATTCCTTGTTGCCTCATAATAGGTTCCATTTTGGATTTTTCTTTCTATTATTCTCAGTTTTTCCCCCACTACTCTCTTATTCTCAAAAATATTTCCAAAGACTTCTTTATTCCATATTCTAAGGTTGTTTTTCACCATCTTAAGTTTTTGAGATAGTTTGAAGGAAGCACTTCCCTGGATAGGTTGTTGCCACCATTCCTCTATTCGTTTCTTGAAGTCCGAGATGTTTAACCCACATTGACATAAATCTGAATGGCTTTTTAAAGGAGTTAGCCTAAAATGCCTCCCATAGAATAAGATTATGGTTTGAAGCGCACTTAGGAAGGGCTTGTAACACTGAATCACCAAACATTGTTGTAGCTTCCTTGGATTAAAAAACTTGTCCAACCTTTCTTGAATCACCTGACTTCCTATCCTCTTATTACTCCATGTAAATTTGGCTCCTTTTAGTCTTACATCCATCAATTAATTTGTGTTAATGAATTCATTGAAGTCCTCCATGCTCCTTGAGGGTAACCCAGATCCTCCCTTATTATCAGATGGGTAAAGGGGGTATTGAAATCTCCCCCAATCACCCAAGGAATTTCTCTAAAATCTTGGCTCAAATGCACCAAAAACTCCCGCAGTTCAGACTGCCCTTGGACAGAGGTGGGGGCATAAAAATTTGACATAATCCAATTCTTATTAGTATCAAAATCATGAAATAATACACTTAAGAATTTTTCATTTGCGCGAATAATACTTCCTTCTATTTTAATAGGATCTCATAAGATCATGAGACCTCCAGATGCTCCTATCGCCTATTGAAAGGCCACTTCCCATTGCTTCCAAATTCTTCTAGCTATAAGTGTTGATTGTGTATCATCTGTTTTTGTTTCTTGAAGAAAAATGATAGTAGGATTCCAATCCTTCCTTATAGACTTCACCATCCTTTGTTTTGGTGGGTCATTTAGGCCTCTCACATTCCATGAGAGAAACTTCATTTAGACTATTTGATATTTTTTCCCCGCCCCCTTCTCTGAGCCAAAGGGGGTTTATCAATTTTGCTATTATCCTGGCCAGGAATAGCTTGTTGTAACAATGTTCTTTGCTTTCTATTTGCAATTTCTTCTATTCTCACTCTAGAGTGCTCTGCTGTAGATATTCTCCCTTTATTTCTTTCACTTCCATAATCTGTCGGAGGCTTGGTGGTGCTTCTAGTCTATTTTGGACTGAAATGAGGGGGCATATACTGTAATAGTCTAGGGCTTGAACCTTCTTCCTCATTTTGGGGTTTTTCAATTCCCTCTTCATCCTTAGCCTTGTTTTGGTCCACCTCTCCTTTATGGTTCCTAAACAGGGGGCTTTCCTTCAAGGAACCTTTTACCGTTGGGCTCGTTTGATAAGGGATAATTTACTCCACCACCGTATTAGGAGCTACATTCATGCCTCTTGTTTCCACAACTTCCACTCTTGACTCTATTTTTACCATGTTTAAACTGAAATGACCTGGCAATTTTTCTTCATTTTGAGCATAGCTTTTGGGGATTTTTTTCATAACTATGGATGGTCCTGATTTGGATGGGAAGTCTAGGTTTTTAGGAAACTTGACACTAATGGTATCATCCTTAGTATTTTATTTTTCAACTTCTAGATTTTCTAGGATATCAGACATGTTCAAGTTGGGATCTTTATTACATACCTTATGATTTTTGCCTCCCTCATTATGTTGCTTTCCTTTCTCTTGGATTTTTTCCAGTTCTATGTTGGCTTGGTCAGCCTGGTTATTCTTAACTTGTCTGTATCCTTCCAAGTTAATACGTGGTCCTTGAAACTTTGGGATCCCTCTCCCATTAGCTTTCCCCAAAAAACCTTTGCTCGTGGCTTCCTTGTTTGTAGTTATTGTCAAACATTGGGCTTGAAGGTGGCCTTGGGTTTTGCACATGCTACAAAATGTCGGCTTGTTCTCATACTCCATAGGTTGAATCCTTAGAAACTCTCCATATGCTAGTTCCACTTGAGAAGGTAGATCAGAATCCAAGTTTGCATTTACATAGATCTTGGCATGCGTTATTCTAGTCCTTGCCCGGGTTGAATGGTTTATTGCCATGAGCTCTCCTATCGTCTTTGCTATGCCACTAAGCCAGTACTCATTAACAAACTGGGCTGGGAGGTTTGGTAAGCAGACCCAAATGGGTGCTATATTAATGTTATGGTTCTCAGGGTTGAAATCCTCCCCCCACTTCCTCAGAAAGAGGCTACGCCTTCCTAGAAACCAGGGTCCTATCAATATGCACTTTGCATCAAGTTTGTTGTTGAGTCTTATCATAAAAGAACCTCTTAGCATGGCTATGATTTCTAAGCTTCTTGAAGTTTTCCACTTTGTCGTGGCCCATGAGCGAATAGTCTTAATGTCCGGCCTTCCTCCCAAAAACTTGCCAACTAAGGATGATGCCTCCATATCCAATAATCTTTCTATAATCTCCACTGGCGCAGTTAACCTGTTATTGTTTGGTATTAGGGGAGGTAGTTCACTGAGTGGCTCCTTCTTTTTCCCTTTCAACATTTCCAAAAAGTTTGGGCCCTTGTTTCCAGCTCTCAAACCCTAGTGGGACCATTTTTTTGAGGGTTTATCTGGAGGATCTGTACCTTTAGCCTTTTTGAACTGAGCTGACAGGGAATCCTTTTCCTTTCTAACTATAGCATTCTGCCCCACCTCTGGATCTTCTCCTTTCGTTGGTTCAAAATTCCTTCCTATCATTTTTGCTCCTCCTCTGCTTCCACCGCTTCCTCCTCCTCCTTTGCTTCCTCCACCGCTCCTCATTCTACCCTAAATGAAAGTCCTATGATAGGGAATCCTTCTCCTTTCCAACTATAGCATTCTACCCTGCCTCTGGATCTTCTCCTTCTCAATTTTTATAGCTAAGGCTTTTGCTTCATTTTTGTGGTCCTTCCTAGGCCTTGTAATTCCCAATAGATCATTACCCAACATGATTCCTGCAAACCACTCCAATTATAGCTCTACCCTGATTGCCTTTTGCAGCTCCATCAATATCAATTTTAATCTAACCTTATGGGGCTGGTTTTCAACTAGATCTATCCTACCCCTCTTGTAGTTTAGTTTCCTTCTCCATCATCCCTATATCAGCTTGAGTTTCATATTTAGCATGCACTACCACAATTTTTATGACTTTTCTCTGAATGACTTGCCAAACGCCATCTAAGGATGAAAATGTTTCTCTAAAAATTTTGTCATTTTTATCCAACCACACTTACCACCAAACAACATTTAATCCAAGCTTTCAATCGATAGAAAGAGCTTTAGATTTAAATCTACCCCTCTTCCATATTTTCCAAATATTAATCCGATTCAAATCACCATTGGATTAAATTTTACAATATAAAAACCATCACTCCTATATATGGTATGTAAATCAGCACTAAAACATCAAGTGATCTGATTTTTCCTCACTCTTGTAGCATAAACCACATTGATATGGACCAACAATTCTCCTACATTTTAGATTATCAAAATTAAGAACTTCATTATGCATGAACTGCTATGCAAATAAGTTTACTTTTGGTCAACCCTTGGACTGTCAAATATTTCTCCAATTCTCAACTTCATATGCATGAGGAGATTCTAGAAGGATCTTATCATATTCATCCTTCACTGTGTAGAATCCAAGGTTCCCATAGTCCCAATCTAATTAATCATCCTCATATCTACATGTGAGAAATATTTTTACCATGATTTGAGTCATGATGGGCCTCAATTCTAGAGAGATTGGAATTGGCTACTCATACAACTTCTTAAACTGCTTAAAATTATAATCCCCAGATGACTAGTGTTGAAATAACTTTTAATATAAGATCCAATTCCTACTTTCGATGGTTATTTTAACTTGTTACAGTTATGGGAATTCAACAATGATAGGTGGGTATCGATCCCATGAATCTATCCAAAATCATACCTTCTCCCCTCTTCCCACTTTCTAAAATAATCCATCTTTCACTACCTAAGATCCTAACTTTAGAGCCTACCACACCAAGGACCCATTACCATCCAAAAGAAAAAGACTCACCTCATTTAGCTTAACCTGTCCCAAATATTTACTAGTTAAAATTCTACTAAATAAAGAATTTGGTTGGGTTACTTTCTCCCAACCTAATAAGAACCATTTCCTCTCTTCTTTTACTCCTCCCTATAAAAATTTTCTAGCCACCTTGTCTAATTCTTTCCATATTGTATGTGGGGCAACAAGGATAGAAAATTTATAAATTGACATGGCCTAAATGACTAACTGTAAAAAAGTTAATTTTTCCCCATAGCTTAACCATTTGTGAGACCAATGATTAATGTTTTCTTTGATACAATCTAAAATATTCCTCCAAATATCTATTTTTAGTTTTATAAAATGCAAAGAGACCCTAAATTTACCATTGGGAGAGAAGTCCTCATAAATATCAAGATCTCTAAAATTATATCCTAAAGCCTTCTATCAAGATTGAAAAGGACCAATTTAGATTTTTTTATCATTTATGACTTTTTCTGTGGCCCTAAGGTAAATATAAGAGTATCTTTATTCATTATTGCTTCCCTAAAGTTGGCCACTTCCACCAATCCTATGTCATCCACAAACTGCAAGTGAATCAAAAATTCCTCATCCAACTTGATACATGTTAGCAAACCTTATTGTATTCTCCTAAATATAAATCTACCGAAGCCTTTAGCCAATATGAGAAAAATATAAGGGGAACAAGTATCTTCTTGATGAATACCTTGAGTAGCTCCAAATTTTTGTGAGGGAAGGCCTTTGATTAACACTGAGTATGTAAAATTAGAAACACAACTCATGACCTATTCTATCCAATCATGAGAGAAACCAAAGGCCACCATCATCCTTCACAATAAGCTCTACTCCACCCTATCATAAGCCTTTGATACATCCAATTTTATGAACATTTCCCTATTACTAAAATTTTGCAGAGTAGATTAGCTCTTGAGATAGAACTACACTATCCAAGATATGTCTTCCCTCTAGATAGCCCCTTTTCTCTAAGGAGATAATGTTGTGTAGGAGATATTTTAACCACTTAGCGATTACCTTTATGATCATTTATATATGACATTGCATAAGGCAATAGGTCTATAATCTAAAATATGCATCCCCTCCTCCCCTTTTGGAATTATGGCAATGAATGTATGATTTAATGCTTTAATTATTCTTTTACTACCTATGGACTCCTCTACAAAAACCATTACACCCTCATCCAAGTTGTCCTAGAAGGTCTTAAAAAATTTAATTGGAAATCCATCTAGACTTGGTGATTTTTTGGTACTTATTTCAAATATTACTTTCTTTAGTTACTCTCTATCAATGGGTTTAAGTAGGGCCCAATTTTCTTCTTCAGATATAATAGATGGTATGACAACAATAAATTCTTTTTGGGCATCTTCATCTTGCACCATACTTTCCTTAAATAATTTAGCAAAATAATCCATTGAACGGAAATGCATACTTGGGATTGTAATAAAGGAGTGTCCATTCTTATCCTAAAGATATTCCATATTGTTCATTTGTCTCCTATAACAAGTAGGTCGATGGAAAATTTTGGTGTTCATGTCACCTTATAATAACCAAGTGGTTCTTGCTCTCTATTTCCAGTAGATCTCTTCTTGATGTCAATATTCTCAATCGCTTTATGCAATGAATCATCCTATTTTTTTAGTTGCTCTATAATTTTTCCTTCCTTGAAGTGTTTTTTAATCTCATCCCATATGGCCACCAACAAATTTCTTTGGACCTCGAAGTATGTCTTTTTAGCTCTCATCCATTGTTTCAGTTGATACTTGACATAATGAAGTTTTTTGTGGAATCTAAACATTGTTATCCCATATGTTGGGCATCCCTCTTCCAACCACTATGGAATTTTCTTTTAAATTTTCTTTTTTTGTAACCAATAGCTTTCAAATCTAAATGGTTTGTGATGTTACCTTGTCTTAATACCCCTTCCAATAGAATTGGAAAATGATCTGAAGCTAGACCCTCAAAAATCAAAAATTTTAGATTCCATTTCACAAACATCTCCCTGAAACCAAAAAATTGTCTAACTACAACTTCTTTCTATGTGGCTCCCTCCTCTTATTAGTCCAAGTATAGTTAGGTCTAGGATATTTAATATTCACCAAGTGTAATGCATGGACTTGGGAATCATAATTTGATCCCCTAGATCCAAAATTGGGGTCCCCCCTTCTTTGTATCTATATGATAATTTAGCATTAAAATCCCTAATGACAATCCAATCTAACTTATACCTTGAGACTTTCATATTATTCACCACTTTCCATTGACAAATCTGACCATCTAGGTTTTGATTCCCATAAAAAATTATGATTAAAACCTCCTTAGTTGTCACATTTTTTCCTAAAATATGATGTGATGACACCCCTCCAAGCTATATGTTCTATTGTTGTCCATTCAAGAGAGTTCTAAAAAGTAACTATCCCCCCTAAGGTACTTTGGGTAGCCACTTCCATATGACCAATACCCCTCCAAAATCTATTTACTATTTTACACAAAAGATCCAATAACATTTTTGTCTCCTAGATAATCAAAAAATTGTTTTATTTTTCTAATATTTTTTGAATAGCAAATTGATGGGTTCTACTCTTTAAACCCTTACTATTCCATGATTATATAATCACTGGTTACCATGATACCAATAAGATTCTATTGGCCTCACCAACCCCCTAGTGATAAGTTTATCTCCTTGAATTGATATCAATTCCTTATTTGATTTTCTACCCATACCTTAAGAGTTGATATTCTTTGATCTCTTTTTCATCTAAGGTATCCTTAGAGTTTTATTTTCTCTATTCTTTTCTAGTATACCCATGATGACATCCTTAAATATCTAATACTATTGGTTATGCACTATCAATAACCCTACAATATTTGATTGTGGTAAATTATTGCACTCTGTTACATGCTCTAGGATAGGAGGTGAAAGAGGGTCTTGAACATGGATATTAATATTTTTATTATTCCCATCCAATCCTATTAATTTTTCTTCTTACTTGTCCACTAGTATCTTGAATATCTCATACCTATTTGAGGGCTTGAATTGGATTTGCTCTTTGACAAACTTTTTCTTTTCCCTGCTCATTTTAATTTGTTTAAAATCATCTCCTTGTGCTTATCTACCCTAAGAAATATTGATTTTTTCTTTATTGATTTTTGACTTATCCTCTTTAGGAAGATTTTTTTTATTTTTTTTAATTTGTGGAAAACATCCCAAAAGGGATACCACTTTCGGGTAAGACCCAAGGAGGTAGGGGTATCCATTTCACCAAAAATGCCCAGGACTCATACCTGGCCTACCACCTTTGACATACTCAAGGAGCAAACAAACACATAAAACCAATTTAAAACTAAGTAAATAACAACAAAAATAATAAAATAAAATAAAAAACATGCTCCTTGATTGTGTCAAAAACAAAAGCACAACCAAACATGCACAATAATATAAAAGAAACAAAAACATAAACCACATATAAAAATACAAGAACAACATAATAAAACACAAAGAAGACAAAAAATAGCAGAACACTACAAAGACATAACCCAAAAAAAAAAAAACATGAAAAAAAAACACAACCAAAATCTAAAAAATAAAATAAAAATAAAAATGAAAAATGACCAACAACACAATAAACAAAAACAAAAAACATATAAAATAATCACACATAAAAACACGAAATAACACAAACAAAGAGAAACCCAAGAACAAGAACGAAAAAAAATAACAAAAATAACAAAAAACATAAAAAAAAAAAAAAACACAAAACAACAAAAACACATGAACAACAAAAAACAACACAAAGAACACAAAAACAAAACAAAACAAAATAACCCACCCACCTTAAAAAAACTAAACAAAAAAAAAGAAAAAAAAAAAAATGGAACATAACAATGACCTATCTAGACCAGAAGACTATTAAGGCAAGAATCAACATAGGAAACAAAATAAATAATAGAATGAGCTAGGGAACTAAAAAAAACTAAATGAACCAAAGAGAAGAAAAAACAAAAAAACAAGAAGAAACTAGGTGCCTTCAAAACTAGAGCCATCCAAAGAAATGAGAGAAAGAAGATCTTCCCTAATTTGAGAAGCCCACCATATAGGAGGGTGGCCATAACAAGTAAGATAACCTGTGTCTAAAGCCCAATTAGCTAAAGCATCAGCACTCTTGTTTTGATCTCTGACCACATGATTGTAATCAACTTACAAAAATCCCATCTGGATTAATTGAATCTTCTCAATAATTCTTTTTATTATCCAATCCACCTTATGATTCTTAGAAGGAGTCTTCAAGAGATTAATCATAAGTTGAGAGTCAGACTCAACTAACACCTTTTACTATCCAACCTTAGTAGCCTCCTGAAGGCCTTTGAGGATACCATACCCCTCAGCAAGGTTATTGGAAAAAATACCCAAATTCCTAGCAAAAGCAAAAACCAGGGAGCCATTTGAAAGTCTACCAATTCCTCCCACACTAGCTTTTCCAAGGTTCCTTCTAGAGGCTCCATTAGTATTGACTTTTCCAAAATACTTAGGAGGAGGTTTCCAATTTCTAGTCGTATCCATCTTACTAATACTCACATTCCCTTTAAGTTGGTTACCCTTAGAATATTTAATCTTCAATCTTTGCATAACTTGATCCCATATTTGGTGGGAGTTTTGGGGGTGATTAAGGAGTTGATGGACTGATTCAACTAAGTTGACTATGGTTTTTTGCCAAATATAGTGAATATCCTTCCTATCTTGATTTAAAATTTGGGTGTTCTGATGAGCAAGGTGCAGCAACAGTATTGTCATTGTTGTCAACACAGTCAGATAGATCGGTTGATGCTCAGATAGATCGGTAGATGCCACTAGTGGATAGGAGTTCAGTGATGCAGTGGACAAGAGTTAAGAGGTTCTTCAGAGTATGTACAGTGATTATCCAAAAGATCGAAGTGGCCCATATGCTAAAAATCAAAAGAAAATCACAAGGAAGAAAATTGTCGCAATATCACATGTTGAGAAGAAAGAAAACTATCGCGATATCGCGACATGTTGAGAGAAAGAAAAATTATCGCGATATCGCGACATGTTGAGAAGAAAGAAAATTGTTGTGATATCGCTACATGTTGATAGAAAGTGCAAGCAAGCAAAAATGTCGTGATTTCATGACATGTTCGGAGAGAAAGCGCAAGCAAACAAAATTGTCACGATTTCACGACATGTTCGGAGAGAAAGCGCAAGCAAGAAAAACTGTCATGATATCGTGACATGTTTGGAGAGAAAGAGAAAGAAAGCAAAACTATTGCGATATCACGAAATGTTTGGAGAGAAAGAGCAAGAAAGAAAAACCGTCGTGATATCGTGACATGTTTGGAGAGAAAGAGCAAGAAAGCGAAATTGTCGCGATATCGCGACAGTTTTAGAGAGAAAGAGCAAGAAAGAAAAACTGTCGCGATTTCGTGACATGTTGGAAGAGAAAAAGACAAGTAGAAAAAGTGTCACGATTTCATGACATATTGCAAGAGGAAGAGGAGAGAGAAAAAGGTGTCACGATTTTGTGACATGTTTCATTTTCGTAGTCCAAAGTGAAGAGAAAGAGGAGAGAGAAAAAGGTGTCGTGATTTCGTGACATGTTTCATTTTTGCGGTCCAAAGCGAAGAGAAAGAGGAGAGAGAAAAAGGTGTCACAATTTTGTGACATGTTTCATTTTCGTGGTCCAAAGCGAAGAGAGATTGTACGGAAGAAAAAGTGTCATGATATCGCGACATGTTGCATTTTTGTGACTTGAAAAGTGCAGGAAGGTAGAGAAGGAAAAGTGTCACGATTTCACGACATGTCGCATTTTCGTGACTTGAAGAGAGCTGGAAGGCAGAGAAGGAAAAGTGTCACGATTTTGTGACATGTCACGTTTTCATGACCCGAAGGCAAGAGAAAGAGCAAAGGAGAAAAAGTGTCACGATATCGCGACATGTTGCATTTTCATGACTCTAGGAGGAGAGAGAAAGTAAGAAGGCAAAAGTGTCGCGATATCGCGATAAAAGTAAAAAGGAAGAGTACGGAGGTGAAAGTGTTGTGATATTGTGACATGTATTTTTGTGGGTACAAGCAAATAAAAGTAGCAAGGAGGCAAAAGTGTAGCGATATCACGACATGTTGTGTTTTCACGGGTATGAACCAAGTAAAGTAGCAAGGAGGCGAAAGTGTCGCGATATCATGACATGTGTTTTTGCGAGTACAAGCTGAGAAGACAATAAAGAGGCAAAAGTGTCACGATTTCACGATAGGTTTTTTTGGTGCAAGCTAAGAAGAGAACCCAGACGAAATAAGATATGTAACCATTAACTGAAGTTATACATCAATTACAGGTGCAGTTACAGAAAGAAGAATCATGCAACTAAATTAAGAACAATTAATTGAAGTTATACGACAGTTACAAGGGTTGTTATAGAAGAAATATCATGCAGCTAAAATAAGAACAGTGAACAGAAGTCAGAATGATAGTTACAAGGGCAGTTATGGGTTGCATGCGTAAATATGGAAGTTATAAATAGAATCGAATATGCATGCATGCACAGAAATGAAAGATGAACAATCATGTTAGGGGTACATGTGTAAATTCGTAACATGCATCATGTTTGACGAAAAGCCTACCCTATATATATACAAAAGCAGTTACAATGAAAAGGTGTTACAACTGACAAGTGGCACATGGGAAATGAAAGAAGGAGTTACAACTGGAGTTACAAAAAATACAATAAGGGTATAAAATGTGGTCTGCACGTAGGTTTACTTGCTGCTGAAATAGTGTGAAAGTGCTGCTGAAATAGAGAGAGAGTGCTCAGGATTAAAGTGAGGCGAAGTTAATATTGCGAAGGGAGCAAGAGGAGAGCGAGCAGGGTGTGTGTTGTGTGAATAGTGGGCAATGTTGAGAAATCAATAGACTAGTTAGGGTCTTGTAAAAGTGAAGGCATCTTTATGTCAATCATCTAGTTTCAGAACATAAGTCCAAGTTGGTTCTTGGCATCAGGGGTTGGTGCTCCTTCCAGTTGGTGCTGGTAAATCAAGGGTTGGTGCTCCTTCCATTTGGTGCTGGTAAATTAGGGGTTGGTGCTCCTTCCAGTTGGTGCTAGTAAATCAGGGGTTGGTGCTCCTTTTTGTTGGTGTAGATAAATTAGGGGTTGGTGCTTCTTTTTGTTGTTGTAGATAAATCAGGGGTTGGTGCTCCTTCCAGTGGGTGCTGGTAAATTGATTGTAAAATTGTTATTTTGTAAAGGCTAGATTTGGATGGGAGTCCAAACAGTCAATTTTGAGGAGTAGCCAAAATTGGTGAACCTTGGTACATCTTGTGTTGTGTGATGCTCTTTTGGTATATTTGCTTTATTGAGTTTTAAGCTTTCATTGTTTAGGCATTAAAAATTGTAGATTCAATTTTTTAAGAGCTACACTAATTCACCCCCCCCTCTCAGTGTCATTGTGAGACTAACATGTTCCTTTCATTCCAAATATTCCAAAGAAGAATTGTAGAACCCATCCAAACTAACTGCCTAATAAAATGATCAACACCCTCTTGATTAGGCCAATCCCTCCAAAGTTGTTCAAAAGTAAAAAAATTGGACCACTATAAGACAAGTAAAGTGGCCATTCTCCTCCATAGCTTAGAGGCTAAAGTACACTCAATAAAAATATGGTTGAGATTTTCTACATTCTCTTCACACATTTCACATCTAAAAGGGCCATGAAAACCATGCTTCATAAGTTGCTCACTAGTAAGCACCCTATGATGCAATAAAAGCCAATTAAATAACCTCACCTTAGGTGAGAAAGGTGAGAGCTTTTGAGCCCACAATCAAGAAAAGATGTCAGAATAATGGTTGGGATTATTATGGCATAAGGTCAAATAACCTTGAGCAAGTTAATGCTCACCATTAGTAGTGTTGTTACATCCAAAACAATCTTTTTCATGGGACCAAGAGAGAGATCTCATAAGAAGGATGCCTTGGATATCTTGTCTTTGCCTTTATGGGATTTGAATAGGCCAGTACTCAATAGGGATACAATATCTACCAACATTTGAATTAACAGTATGGTATCGACAGTAATTAGCCACCTTTATCCAATTAGCTCGGTGAAGCTCCTCCATCCAAGGCCTCAAATCAGGAAATTGAGTTATCAAAGGCTTGTGACCATCCTAAGAATTTGTCAAAAAATTTACCTATTGACAATTATGAATGATCCAAAATAATTTTTTATTTATAAAATTCTCACCAGTATTAAGAAATGCTAAAATGGGAGAACCTTTGATAGGAATTTGATAGTGAACAAGGTCTTCAGGACTTTTGTTGTCAATATATTTAGCATGGAGATTATTGGCCCAAAGAGCATTGGTGTTATGCAACATCCTCCAATATAATTTAGCAGCTAAATTTTTTTTGTTATTAATAGAATACTAGAATCCTAACCCCCCTTCACTCTTAGGAAGACAAAGTATCCCATTTCACCAAGGCCCATTTTCTTTTCTCCTTAGTACCACTCCAAAGGAAACGATGACTGATTTGATCCAATTCTTGAAGAACAGCCTTTGGGATATTCAAAATGGAAGAAACATAAATAGGAATAGCTTGAAGGACTGATTTTACCAAGGTGATTCTACCCCTAGAAGAAAGCCACTTGTTGGTCCACTTTCCAATTTTCTTTTTGACTCTGTCCAACAACCAATTCTGATCTATATTTTTTGCCTTTGAATATTTATGGGAATACCTAAATAAGTGATTGGAATAGAGGTCTTATTATATCTTAATTTATCTAAGACCATGGATTCCTATCTAGAAGAGCAGTGAAAGAAAATAACTTTAGATTTGTCTTCATTGATCAACTGCCCAGTAACCTTAGAAAAATAGCTAACGATTTGCTTAATATTAGAAGCTTCCTTAACTATAGCTTTACCTAAAATATTAGAGTCATCCACAAATTAAATATGAGAGATAGTTCTAGCTCCATGAGCAATGGTAACCTCCTCAAGGGTTTTGTTTTCCCTATTTTTGGTTATAGTCCTACCCAAGCATTCAACAAGAATGATGAATAAATAAGGGGATAGTGGGTCACCTTGCTTAATACCTCTGGAAGCTGGGAATGACTGAGAAGGTATGCCATTTATAAGAACTAAGTAGGAAATTGAAGAGATACATCCTATAATCAAGTCCATCCAATCCTTAGAGAAACCAAATTGCCTCAAAAATTTGATTAGTGCCAATCCACTATGTCATAAGCTTTGGATAAGTCTAACTGAATGAACATGGAAGGAGAATTTTGCATATCCATGGAATAAATGGCTTCTTGAGAAATAACTATCGCATCTACTATTTGACGTCCTTCCACATAACCCCCTTAATCTAGGGAAATAATATTATGCAAAAGAGGCTTCAACCTTTTTGCCATGATTTTAGTAATTATTTTGAGAAGAAAATCACATAAAGCAATAGGTCTAAAAGTTGAGATATGATCAACCTCTTGATATTTTGGAACAAGAGTACTATAATTTATATTGATAACCTTAAAAATTTCTTTGGATTTCCTGGCTTCTTCCACCACCTCTAATAAATCAACATGAAGGATATCCTAGAACTCTTGGTAGAACTCAATGGGAAAGCCATCAGGACCTAGGGTTTTCCCTTTTTCATTTTAAAACTACTTGTTGAAGCTCATTGATAGTAATAGGAGAAGTCAAAATAGATTTCTCCTCAAAAGTGATAAGATAAGGGATTGCTTGAAGAACATTTTGTTGTGAAGCTGAGTCAAGAGGAGTAGCAGCAAAAATATTGGAAAAGTAATCAACAATAATAGAGTTCATGACATCCCAAATATAAATAACATCTCTAGAATATTATTTGAAGGAAGAAATAAATTTGTGAGATCTTCGAGCTAGAAGATATTTGTGGAAGAAATTTGTGTTTCGATCTCCTTTTTTGAGCCATTGAATTCTAGATTTTTGCTTCCATAAGATTTCTTCTCTTTTTTCCCATTCCTTTAACTGAGTTGTGAGTTTAATTTCATATGCACTTCTCTTCTCTGTGAGGCCATCAAAATGGATTTTCTTATTCAAATTTTCAATATGAGAAATAACTTCATGTTTTTTTTATGAACATCCCCAAACTCTTTCCAGTTTCAAGTCTTTATTTTGGATTTAATGTATTGCAGTATTTTGGCAAAACAGAACATCTTAGTCCCATGCCTAGGTTTACCTTCCTTACACCATTGTTGCACATGAGGTTTGAAGGAAATATTTCTAAGCCACATTAATTTAAAACGAAAAGGAGAGAAACTCACATTGGTTTTCCACATTTCCACCATGACTGGCCAATGATCTGAACCAACATTATTAAGAGTCTTCACTTTAGGAATGTTACCATGGATGAAGAAATTTTCAGAGAGCAAAAACCTATCCAATCTCTCCCTTATACAAGCTAAGCATTGCCTTCTACTAGACCAAGTCATAAGACCATTATCTGGTTGGATATCCACAAGATGGAGGTTTACAATATATTTGCTCATGAGGTCAGTGCTTTTGTCCAAATTTCTATTTCCCCCCCTTTTCTCATCCAGAGAGATGATGGTATTGATTTCTCCTTCCATAAAGATCCAATATTTAGGAAAATTAGAGATAGTATGAGTAATATCCTTCCACTGTCTTCTTTTTTCCTCCAAAGAAGTCAGAACATAAACAGTAATGCATAGCATAATCTGGTTGGAATGTCTACTTTGAATAGCTATAGCCAACAAACCCCAACTGCCAACCATATGGTGAATAACTACCTCTTTTGGGTCCCAAATACAAGCAATGCCACCCAAGTTCCCTTGGGAACTGAGGGAAACCACTTTTCGAGCTGGCCAAATTTTACTAGCAATTGAGTCCATATCCTCCATTGACATCTTTATTTCTTGAAGGAAAAGAATATGTGGATGATTTATCTGAATCATTCTTCTAATTTCATTTTTTTTGAAAGACTCCCTTGGAGTCCTCTAATATTCCAAGTGATGATCTTCATTAATACCAAGGCTAAAAAATTTAGGAAGGGCATTAATATTACCTTCCTCTACAAGCTTTTCACCTTATTTTACCATATGATATTGATTGGTCTTGCGACTTGCTTTTTGATTAGAATCCATCTTCAATTTGTTTTTCCCTATTTCTTGACTTATTCCAATTGAATTTGAGATGGCTTCTAACCTTGAAGAATGCTCGTACACAGCCAAAATTTTACTATATGGTTCAACAGAGTCTATATTGGGACCTGCATTATTTGAAGTTTTGACATTTGAAAGATTGTTTTTCTTGTGTAAATTTTCTCCTTTTTTTTGTTGAAAATATTTGATTTGTTGGTTTGTCTCTGAGTTCTTCCCTTCATATTTAAATTATGTTTCTAATATTTTAGTTTCCATTATTTCCTCTTCCTCACTTGGGACATCATTTGTGGAAAGGATTTCAAACATATTAGCAAATGACTTTGATTGATCCTTCATAACTAGTTTTTTCTGAGTGTTCTTCTTATTAGGTATTTGGAAACCTGCTGAGTTTATATCTTCTTTATTTTGATCAGGAATTTTATTTGGGCAAGCACTGGCAAAATGACCATATTAATGGAAAATTCTATAATGAAAAGGAATGTTCTCATAGTCCACTACTTTCTCTCATGTGTCTTCCCCAAAATTTAATGTGATATTTTTAGGTAGGGGTTTGTCAAAATCCATTAAAACACAAATCCAAGCATAAATAATATGTTTAAAATTTTGAGTACAATTAGCAATCATCATAAAAGGTCCTAAAGAGTTTCCAATTGTAAAAAAAACAATAGGATTCCAAAATTCAATAGGGAGGGGAAAGAGTCTAACCCACACGGGAGCTATAGAAGGCATCTCTTCTTCGACTTTAAATTTAGCATGGCAGGGCTTCATGAAAATCCCCGTCCTTCCAAAAAACCAAGGACCCCCTTGAAATGTTTTCTCTCTATCTTCATTATTAGAAAATAAAACAAGAAAAAAACCATTTGGATAAATAGAGATTTGTATCTCACCTTTAGTTTTCCAACTTTTTGCAACCCAGACTTTGAAAATAGATAGACTCAGATGAAAACCCATGAATCGACAAATTAGTCCTATTTTTTCCAAATCTTCAATGTCAATATGAATGTTACCCATATTAAGTTTAACAATAGGAGTTACATCGACTGCTTTAAGAAATACTGTCTCTATTCCTAGGATCAATCTTAGGCATTCTTAGAGGTTTATGGTAAGCCCTAATATTTATATTAGCATTGGGCTGATGTCCACCATGAAGGGCATCCTTAAAATTCATTTTTGGGACCGAGTCTTCAAAATTCTTACCCTTGATAGGGGTTTTCACAGTAGAATTATTTTGTGGGTCCACCTTAGCACTAGATTCACTTGATATATGATCCATTTTTGATCAACTACTTGAAACTTATTTTGTGATATCTTTAATCCTTGCACTAGACACTGTGGAAAGGTATGGTTTTCACTTTTCTTTTGTGCAGCAAATTGCAAGTCGTTGTCACTCAATTTCATAGTATGATTTGTTGAAAGATAAATTTCTAACCCATATTGGATCCCCTGCAACATTTCCTACCAAAATATTGAGCATAAACCATAAACATATTGGCTACTAGGGCCCAAAGGCCCTAAAAATCAACCTCTGGAGTTGCTTGCACTCAACCCAGATGAAACCCTCGCATAGCCACTTGCCAAATATCTTGTTCAAACAGAGGGATGTGCTAGGATCTTTATTTATCCAAATTATATGAAACTTTGTGGAGACGTTCTAGGGTTTTTCAGGCATCTACCCTCAAAATTTCAACTCAATATAAGTCCAAATAAGTGAGATATGTCTGAAACAAGTTCGGAAGTTTGGGAAGTCCTGCGAAAAATATCTCTTAATTACTTTCTTATTCTTCCCTCAAAATAAATACACTTTGAATTACCTAAGGATGATGAGATTTTTTTTATGTTGGTGTGGGTGGTAGTTGAGTGTTACTCCTTAAGCATCATGACCCCCATGATTGTTGAATCCTTTGAGTAGGTGCATCTGGTGTCCTATGCCTCATATGAGGGATGCTAGTCCTAGGAAATATGGGGGAGCATAGGACATGAATATTTATTGGATGACCTCTGAGGGTTTTTATCCAAGGTTGACTTCTTACCTATGAAAGTGATCTTTTATGGTCGTTAATTTAATGTTATGGTAACTTACTCTAGCTAACTCCTTTTAGGGGAAAAGTAAAGAGAACATGAAATAATTCAAAAAGTAAATTGCAATAAGGAAAAATCTACCTAGATTATCTAAGGGTGGTGATGTTCCAAATAATATAATAACATTTATACCTTATATCTTAGTGGTATGAATGAACACATGAACCAAGAAAGACAAATTGAACATATATTTGGTCATACAATTATGCAATATTATAATCAAAAGAGGCTTGATAACCTATACATGCAACTAGCCTAAGTCTCGAGTCCAAACCAAGAGATAAGGTGAAAAATGGAGAGAAAATATGTCATAGGTCAGGTTATTAACACAATAACAAATCCAAACTCCCTTTGTGATACCAAAAATTTCAATATGTATATACTATAATATGGGTATTTTCTCTCTAAAATTTAAAATTTATGTTTTTTTTTTAAAATGCTCATGGTACCATACTTTTGCATCCATGGTGTATAATATCAAGGTAGTTACGTCTAGATTTTTTGGATATGAGGTCTTGTGATCCATTCTAAAAATATATCATAGAAATTTATTGTCATTAATGCCCTTATATTTGTGTTTGTTCCTCTAAAACTTTTATGATAGCATTTTAAATGTTGTAACTTTTCTTAGAAAAAAGACTATCTCCTAAGGACTATATATATTTTTGTAATATGTGGGGTTTGAGGTAGTGGTAGCAACACCCACTAAGGGGTATGGAGGCTAGTGGCCCTCCATGAAGGGATTTAGAGGCAAGAGTCCCCAAAGAAAATTTTGATTTCCTAAAATATTGGAGGATAGTTGGTACTAACTCAACCAAAATATGAGGAACTACTCTTCTATGCATTTCTTGGTCTATTTGGTATCCCTAATGGTAGTATTTTCCTTCTATCCTCTCCCATTAATTTATTTTACCAAAAGATATATATGGTTGGTTATTTGATTAGATTGGGCATCCTTAGGCTAAACGTCTCTTTTGGTTCTAATTTCCCAATGCATTGCGAAGCCTTGGAATTTCATAAAAATATTGGTTATACTATTTTTTTTGTGTCCTTACCATGTAGTTTTGATCACTAAGACAATTGTGCTTGTCTTCACTTGTGTACACCTTCCAAAATCTAGTTCTATCAAAACTAGCTTTCAAAATTTGGCCAAATTACCTTATTCTATCAAAGTGTAGTAAGAATACACAACATTAGGTTAGCATAGGAGTATTCTATAGTATAATAAGAAATTAATCTTAATTTATAGTTTGGGAGGATCCATTATCACTCTTTTCTATTTTTTTAAGATGAAGTGGAGCACATCATTAAATTTGAAGTCAATATTATTATCTAATTCAACAATAATTTTCCTAGCTATTTCATTTTCTTCAATAACATGGATCATATATGCATACTATGAAATTCTAAAATTTTAATCTATGAACTATCAAAATAATGAAATAGTCATAACATTGGAATTTTGCTTGTTTTCCATGCTTATCCCTATATAGTGTTATTTTAAAAGTTACCATTGTTCATCATTTCTATGTTTACATTGTTGTAGGATATAGATGAACAAGATGGAAGCTCTTCAATATGAGAATAGACACTCCTTTGATACAATCCCAGGTATGCATTTCTATTCAATAGATTATTTTGCTAAATTGTTTAAAAAAAATATGATGTAATATGAAGAGGCTCAAAAAGAAGTTTTGGCTATCATACCCTCTAATATATCTTAAGAATAAAATTGGGCCCTACTTAAACCCATTGATAGAGAGGAGTTGAAGAAAGTAGTCTTTGGAATGAGTACCAAAAAACACTAGGTCCAAATGGTATTCCAATTAATCTTTTTCAAACTTTCTAGGACAACATGAAGGATGATGTAATGGTTGTTATAGAGGAGACTATAGGTAGTAAAATAATACTTAAAGCATTAAATCATACATTCATTGTTTTAATTTCAAAATGGGAGAAGGGGATGCATATTCCAGATAACAGACCTATTACCTTATGCAATTTCATATATAAAATAATCATGAAGGTAATGGATGAGCAGCTAAAACCTCTCCTACATATCTTTATCTCCTTGGAGTAAGGGGGTTTTGTAGAGGATAGGCATATCTTGGATGGTGTGGTTCTACCTAAGGAGACAATCCACTCAATGCAATAATCTTACAATAGGGGAATGCTCATAAAATTTGATATTTTAAAAGCTTATGATAGGGTGGAATGGAGCTTCTTGTCAAGGATGATGGTAACCTTCAGTTTCTCTCAAGATTGAATAGAATGGTTCATGATTTGTATTTCTACCCTGACATACTTAGTGTTAATCAAAGGCCTTACCTCAAAACTATTTGGAGTTACTCGAGGCCTTCATCAAAGAGATCCTTATTCCCCTTATATTTTCTCATGTTGGATGAATTCTTGGGTAGACTCATCTTGAGGAGAAGATAACAAGGTTTGATAGCATATATCAATGTGGGTGAGGGGGTTTTGACTCACCTAAAGTTTGTGGATGACATAGGATTAGTGGTAGTTGCCAACTTTAAAGAAGCAAGAATGATTGTAGATACTCTTAATGTTTACCTTAGGGCCACAAACCAATTCATCAATGATACAAATATGATCTTTTTCTATCTTCATAGAAGGCTTCAGGACAAAATTTTAGAGATATTGGGATTCACAAGGACTTCTCTCCTATTTGTATATTTTGGGTTTCCTTTGCATTTTAAAAATCCAAAAATAAATATCCGGTGGAATCTTTTATATTGTATCAAAGAAAGAATTAATCATTGATATCACAAAAGGTTAAGCTTTGGGGGTAGATTAATGTTTTTGTAGTCAGACCATGCCAATTTATAATTTTTCTACCCTTGCTACCCCACATGGAAATATTTAGACAAGATGGCTATAAAATTTTTATGGGGAGGAGTAAAAGGAGAGAAGAATTAGGTATTAGTAGGCTAGGACAAAGTAATTCAACCCAAGGTAAAGGGATATTGGGACTAAGGAGATTGTAATTAAATAATAAAACTTTAAATAGAAATATTTATTGGAGGTGGACATCCCATCAAACTTCTTTATTCAATAGAGTTTTAACTAGTAAATTTTTGATATAGGTGAACCCAAATGAGGTGATTCATTTCCCTTTGGATGGTAATGGGTCCTTAGTGTACTAGGCTCTAAAGTTATGATCTTATGTAGTGAAATATGGATGATTTTGGAAAGTGGGGAGAGGGGAGAAGTTATGATTTTGTATATATTAATGGAATCAATAATCACCTATCATTGTTGAATTCCCATAACTGAAACTGGTAAGAACAACCATGGAAAGTAGGGGTTTGTTCTAGATTAAAAATTATTTTAAAACTAGTCAATTGGGGGATTATAAATTTAGGCAATTTAAGAAGTTGGATGAGTGGCCAATTCTAATCCATATAAAATTGACACCCATCATGACTCAAATCTTGGTAGAAATATTTCTCACAGGTAGAGATGAAGAGGATGAATTAGCTTGGGGCTATGGGAGCATTAGAGTCTACATAGTGAAGGATGGATATGATAAGATCATTTTAAAACCTCCTTCTCATGCATATTATGTTGAATATTGGAGAAATATTTTGTACTATAAGGGTTGACCAAAAGTAAACTTCTTTGCCTAGAAGTTCATGCACAATGGAATTCTTTACGGTTATACATAGTAGTGAATCTTCGTTAATTCATGAATATTAGTATTTTCAAAAATGGAAATTGGAAAATTTGGGGATCTTGGAGTTTGGTCCATTTCCTTGAAATTTTTAGGTACAAAAAAATTAGGGGTCGGCTCACCCCACATTTATAATAATATTATTGATTTTTTTAAAATCACCAACACTCTTGCCTAAATCGAGGACCTTTTTCATCTTGAAATTATACAAATTTTAAATTATCTTGCCAAATTCATATCTTATACCAACAATATATATTAATATATATGACAGTGATACTTATTCATGTAAAACATTCAAACTCTTCAAAAAATGAGCAACAACAATAAAAATTAAAACCTTCCAATAAAAAAAACAAGACCTAAATCATTTGACCTGTTGTAAAATTCTACTGAACATTGATCAAGTGCAGAATTCCATTGAATTCTAGTCATGTGTAGAAAACATCTGATCACTGATCGTATCCAAAGTCTATTTTCCACCTGGACTAGGGGTGGAACTTGATTTGCACCCGAACCATAGTCAGACCCATTTTCAACCCAAACCACATCTAGAGCCATTTTTCACCTGGATAAGAGCCAAACCTAGTTCTCAACCCAGACTGGATTCAGATCCTATTTTTCACCTAAAAATGGACTAGACCTTGCTTTACATCCGAACAGGGGTTGTACCCTGCTTCACACCCAAACATGGGCTAGATCTTGCTTTGCACTTAGATCATATTTGGACATAAGTTTACACCTAGACCCAATCCAGACCATGCATCGATCATGAAAAATAAAGGTACATAATTTTTCCTCTCTTTATTATTTTTAGAGAATGAGTTGAAGGATTTGTATTAGTATCATCTAATTTTTTGTTATAAAATTGCAAAAAAATTTTGTTGTTTTCCTCTATTTTTCCCTATTTTCCTTTGTTCTACATATGAGTGTTTTGATGTATTTTTTAGCTATATGTCCTTCTCTTAAGACACTTTGATTTTTTATTTCTCTTAGGACACCATGATTCTCTTTTTTGTTTATTTATTAGAGAATATGAGTTCAAGGAGTTGTAGTAATAAGATCTATTTTTCTATCATAAAAGTGCTGGTTTTTAATTTGTTATTTTTTTATCATTTATTGCAAATAGTTCAATGTTCTATTTCCCATATTTTTCCCTATTTTACTCTATTTTGCATGTGAGTGTTTTGATGCATTTTTTAGCTAGTTGTCCTTCTCTTAAGACACTGTAAAACTTTGTTTCTCTTTAGAAATTGTAATTCTCTATTTCTCTTGATTGTTAGAGAATATGAGTTCAAGGAGTTGTAGTAGTAAGATTTATTTTTTATCAAAAAATTGCAAATAATTAAATTCTTTATTTCTCATGTTTCCCTTACTTTTATATGTTCCACATGTGAGTGTTATGATGGATTTTTAGCTAGATGACCACCTCTTAAGAGACTATGATTCTCTATTTCTCTTAAGACACTATGATTCTTTATTTCTCTAGATTTTTAGAGAATATGAGTTCAAGGAGTTTAACTAGTAAGATCTATTTTTTATCATAAAATTGGAGATTTTATTTTTCTATTTTTCTATCATTTATTGCAAATAGGTCAATGCTCTATTTCCCATGTTTTCCCCTATTTTCTTCTGTTCCACAAGTGAGTGTTTTCATGGATTTTTTAGCTAGTTGACCTTCTCTTAAGACATTGTGATCCTCTGTCTATTCCACTAAGACTATGAGTTTCTAGGCCATTTAGTACTATAATATGATATTTTTCCACATTTGAATCTCTAATTATATTTCATATCTATATACATTATTTTTCTTAAATTACAAAATTCCTATACGTGGCTATAGATTTGAATTTGTATATTGATTTTGTTTGTCCTCTTAATAAATACAAGTGCTATCTCCAAAAAATAGAGTAGTGGCATACACTATTAAAATCATGATACGGATTGACTGGAAATTTGTATGTATTTTCTACTAACCAACCTTTTGTTTATTCTAGTCACAATATTATTTTGATGCCTTACAGTAGTAAGATCTATTCAACATTTTATTAATTTTCTAAAATGAAAACTATTTTTATTTACAAGTAAAATGACACCTATTGGTGATGGAAAGAAGGGAGGCAAATATTCAATTGAAAAGAGTATCCTCAAATATTTTAGCCATATATTGAAATCCAATGAACCATCAACATAAGTACAAATTCAAGGTACAAATTATTTTTACCTACCAAATAGTTAGCATTATATTCTATTAATTCTTTTAAATAATGCTTTCTTCCTCAAAAATTTAATTTTTAGTATATGGCTTTGGCCATATTGCATGTTGATATGAATTTTTTCTATTTGTAAAAATATGTTCTCTTACATCCAAAAATGATAAAGAATATCATTGTATACAAAATACACTATTTGTAACATCCCAATTTTTACCCTACTTTGTGTTTGCATTATATAGCTTAAGGTTTGATTTCATAGAGGTGATTATGAAATAGAAATGGTTAAGTATGCTTTGCTAAATTAGGAGAATTTGTTGCTAAACATGAATTGTTAGTGGCATTTAAGGCATTTACTTGGAATGTTTCTTTGTCTCCTTAGTTAGTTGGGAAATTAATTGCTAAGATTGGTTTATTTGGTTAACCAAGGTCTTTAACTTGTGTTAAGCTTGATTAGTGGACACCATTGAAGAAGCATTAAATCTAGTGCTATTTTATCCCTAGATTAGTTACAAGTTAATTGTGATTAACTAGGTTAATTAATTAGTTGCTTAGAAATGAAGTAAATATTAGTTGAAGAACTGGTATGTGTTTGATTGTGATTGGACCACCTTGGTTGCAAAGTCAAAGATAACTCCAATTTCTAGATAGCATTTATGATGGGTTCATCCCCAACAATTTTTAATAATAAAAAAATGGTTATGGGGGGAGGGTGAGTTCCATTATAAATAGAGGTATTTGGGAAGGCAAAGGGAGAGCAATATTTTGCGGAGTGAGATAAGGGATTATGCTCTCCAACTGAGTTGGATCAGAAACCAGAAATATCGCATTCTTTGCAAGTTGGCATTGGAAATCTAGAGGTTCCTAGGGAGTATGCTCTCCGGGCTTTGCTCGGATCAGAAACTAGATGGGCCTTGTGATTTACCATAGTTTTTCCTCGCCTCATTGCTTTGCTAAAAAAAAAGAGTCACGTATAAGTCAAAGTATTGGAAGACTTTCCAGAGCTTGGATCGGAGAAAGTCTACAAAAAATTTAGGTTAGGGTTAAGATCCCAACTATAGTATGAATGATGAGTATGCTTGTTTGGTGATTGAGTTAATGTTACAGTAACAACCTTTCTTGTTGTTAAGGTTAAAGGTTTTAATGTGGAATAAAGAAAAGAGGTGTGTGTAGGAAAGTTATTGATGGTTGTGTTGTTGGGGATTGTTGATGAATTATTTGTTATTCATGGTGGTCCATTCATGTGCAGTTCATGGATTTAGAAGAAGGATTTAATGCTATAGTTTGTGTTGTAACGTACATTGCCTATGTATAGTAACAAGAATAATATAAATCTCCAATTTAGTCAGATCTGTGCATGCATGTGTGGGAATCCAAGTGCAATATCAATAATTATATTATGTGTGGAGTTTTAGTGATATTGCAGGTGTTGTTGATTCCAGTTCTGTGTTAGAAGTGCATACCCAAAAAATGTACAACCATCCATATGCCATTGTGTGAAATAGATAAATAAAGAGAAAATAGGATTAATGGTTGTTACCCATTATTGGAAATGATATTTGTGTGATTAACATGCAAATGGGTATTTTCCAGGATTAAGTTATTGGGTAGAACAAGGGTTTTCACCAAACCGTACAAGCAATGTACCAAACTGTACAAGGGTTTGTAAATTCATATAGTTGATGAGTTTTAGCCTGAGATTACATTTTTAAGCATTCTGAAGGTAGATCAATGAGTTTCCAGGTGAATAGTTGCCAAGTGGTTGGGATTTAGGAATTGTACAGTTGTGAACCATACAATTGTACATTTTGGGGTTGTACAGTCTTCAATTGTACGTTTTAGGAATTGTACTATTGTGAATCGTACAACTGTACAAATTGGATTAAGTTAAGTGCAAATAGTGGGAATTCATCTTAAAATCTCTCATTCCACCCCCTCCAGGAAAATTGCACTCCACTCGTGCTATAGGTGAAATAAAGTGTAGTGGTATTTTGGCAAATATGATAGGGTTTATGGATAAAAATCGTAGATCTAGGATTTATGGTTTGGATTAATAAGTTATCTCACGATAACAACTTTGGGTCTTAAATTTATATTGAAATAAATATAAAAGGGTAAAAGGGTCTAAATAGTGATATTAGATAATTATCTTAAAAAAAAACTCAGATTTAGACTTTAGCTAAAAGTTAAAGTCCAACAAAGGAAAATTTGTATCTGAACCATATCCACCTATTGAATAGGGCTTGAAATATTTAAGGGGTTATAAATATCCCTAGCCTAGTACAATAATGTTATGACTCAAACTTGTTTGAGGGAATCTAATGCTATATGTCTCAATGAAGAAGTTAAATCTATAGTGGAAACTTAGATTGACTTGTTCTAAATAATGTAGAATATTATAGGTTTGATTATATGTGTACAAGGCAAAAATAGATTAACCTATTCATAGAAGGTTTTGGTTGTTATGATGAATGCTCTTTAACAAACTAAGTAAGATGCCAGTATCTTAAAAAAAATAAAAAAGGCTCTTAAGGATTGTGGTCACACTTAAGGGGTTGAATGAAGGAATGTTCTCCTTTGATATTGTGATTTTGAGTTGTGCACAAGTTTGTTTGAATGCTATTTTTGGGTGCTTTTATCTTAAAGTTTTGATAACCTAGGAGAAGAAAAGAATAGCATATTTGCAATATTGTGATTACAATGCATTGAACAAATAGAATCATGTATATGCAATCATGCATGCTAAAATGAGGAATGAAATATTATGATGGCATAAACTAATGTGGGAGAAAGGGTAACTAGGTTGCATTTCTCGGGAACTTATGGGGGTTCTCCATGGCCATGTCAATGGATGCAGTTAGTATAGATTTGAGAGCATGTTTCCTGTGTGATGGGATATGGGATGAAAGGAATGGGAAAAGTTTCATCCTTAGGAAAGTATGGGATTTCCTACTCTTGAATTGAGTTGAATGCATGTTTATTTACAAATGCGTAAGGTGTTTGTTAGAAAATTATTTTGCATTCTATGGATTATTGTTGCATGGCATTGTGTAATTAGTTATGCATGTTCATAAATTGGATTGTCCTGATCCCGAGTAACCATTCACTTAGTACTGGTGGAACTGAGACAACTAGTACCTGAAGTACTTGCTGAACCTGAAAGAGAGTTGAAGATCAGAGGAAGTTGATGTTGTATTCATCTATATGAGACTATTGTTGTAACATAAAAAGCTTTCTTGTGGAAGAAATGATGTAATAGCTTGTAGGAGTTTATGATTTATTGATGGAAGTATCAAAAATGTAACTCCCAAGTATCTGATTGTATTGGATATGAACAATGTAATCTCTTTGAAGTTTTATGTTCTGAAAAACAAGTTGTTTACATGATCTAATATGTTACTTGAATTCTCAAGTGGATGCTTTGTTTATAAATAGCTAAATTAGATCTTTACATTCTATAAGTAAAAATGTGGAAACATAGGATGAACATAAATATATCAAAGAATATATAAATGAGAGATCTAAAGAGTAGTAGTCAATGAGATATAGTGGTAGGCAACAATATGCCTATGAGAATCTGTTGGATGATTCCCTTAACAAACCATATGTGGTATGGTTAGTTGGTTAAGCATTGCACCTAAAAATATTATCTCATTGGAAAACAATGAGTAGTCAACAAGGCACATGCTTAAGGTTAGGTTGAAAGACACCTATGGTTGGAACTAGTTTAACGTGGGGTTAAACAATAAGGGAAATGTGCATTCTGGTTGAAACAGACTGGAAAATTCTTATTGATCATTATGGGACATTGGCCACTCCCATGCACATGGATAAACTCTGATCAAGTTGATTCCTGTGTGGTGCATAGCCTTGGAAACTCATGGGACTACTTGCTCAATGGAAAACTATATAAAAAGACTCTCATATGTATGTAAGTTTTAAAAAAAATTGATGGATGTGATGGTTAGTTTTGGTTGGATAATTTGGGATTATTATAGTTGGTATCAGAGCCTAGGTTAGATAGGCATAAAACTCTAAATTTGATGACTCTAAAGTAAATATATGCAAAGTAAGGAAAGAGAAATGGTACAGATGTGGAAAATGAGCAAGTCTTGCCCTCCATGTTGAACCCTTGGTGAATCAGATTGGAAGAGCTAGATGAACCCTCCACCTTTGTGGGTTTTAAGCGATGTACTTGATGCTCTTTTGGGGATCGTACTTGCCATTTGAAGCTCCAAGTCAAGACTCTTCCTTATTTAGTCATTGTGTTTGCACTCAACTGAAGTCATCATATAGAAAGGAGAAAAAATAAAACATTTTAGAAAATTTAGTAGAACCATCAAAAACTTTAGTTAGTTAGATGAGAGTAGGTGCATAGTTAGTAAAAGCCTTCGGTATAATATTGTGAACTAACACATTTCTTTAACTAGGGAATATACCACCAAAAATTGGTAGTGGAGCAAAGATGCCTCCTCGAAGAACTCGACTAGCTAGTATTGATAATTTTGGAGAGGGTCATGTGGGAGAGAGTTCAGGAAACCTTGAGGGGATGGAGAATCTCACAAATTTGGTTCAAAATATGCAAGGTGAGATGTCAACCTACAGAGAGTAGTTGACACAATAAAATAATTTTTTGGAAGCTCTTAGGGAGGAAATTCAAAGAAATAACAATAGGGCACTCAAAGCTCCTATTAAAGTAGTTATGGAAGAACCAAATGACCCTAATCAGGTAGTTAAAGCTCATATTAATACTGAATTAGAGAAAGACTTGAAGCATGTTAAGGTTAGAAATTTTTTGAGAAAGGAAAGTGGAGATTCTACCGAGTCATGGCTAAATGAACTAGCAATTTACTTCTCTATGAGAAATTACTCCTCAACCACAAAGACAATCTTTGTCATAGGGCTTTTGATAGAAGCTGGGTTGGAATGGTGGGAAACTTACTACAAGGATAAAAAGATAAACATAATTCATTGTGAGTGGGATGTGTTTGAAAAGGCATTTAGAAAGAGATTCCTTACTGAGAAATACTATGCCAGGAAGCTAGATGAGTTTACTCAGCTAAAGCAAAGGGAGAAGTTAGTGGATGTATACTATAGGAATTTCACTAGACTTCTTAAGTACATTTCGACTTATGAAAATGATGATAAAATGAAGGTGCATCAATTCCTTTCAGGTTAGATCATCAACTTAGGATCTCTATCAACATGTTCAAACCCACCAATTTAGAAGTTGCATATGATCTAGCTTGTCAAGCAGAGTATAATCACAAAAAGAGCAACAATCTTATCCAAGGACCCAAGAAGAACTACCAAAATCCATAAAAAATAAAGTGGAATAATGAGCCAACTCAAAAGAATAAATATGGGTTTAAGTTTGGTAAGAGAAATGATGGGTCAACAAAAATATTTAAGAAGAAGTTTTAGTCTAAGGAAAGGAACTTTACTAATGTGAAGAAGGCCAAACCCATGAATCAGGTAGAACCAACTCCTACTAAAGGTAAGGAAAAATCAGTTCAAGGTTCGACTTAGAATTTGAAGGTTGGGTGCTATGAGTGTGGAGGTCCTCACTATGCAAGAAATTGTCCACATCGTATAGGAGCTAACCATAAGGTAAGCGATAAAGGACACAAGATTTATGCTACTACTGGAAATTAGAATCTTGATGGACAGGTGACCCCTATGCTTTTATAGGGTAAGGTTTTTGATAAAAATGTTAGAGTTTTTTATAGATAATGGTGCTAATAGTTTTATCTCTAGTAGCTTGGTCAAGGACATGCTAGAGAATCCAAAGTCTTTGGAAAAAGGGTGGAAAGTCGAGTATGGGTCTGGACAGACCTACTCTGTAGACCAATATTACCCCTTGATAGAAATATCCCTACCCACAAATTCTATTACTTGGAAACTCTATGTAGCTCCATTACATGCCTTTGACATAATTTTAGGGGTTGATTGGTTGAAGGACTACAAGACCTTGATCAACTTTCAGGAGAGATGGGTCAAATTCACTGATGAAAATGAGAAGAGGATTAGGTTGTATAGTGAGCAAGGGATGTTCGAACCTATATTAATCTCTGCTATGCAACTTAAGAAGGTGATTAGGAAAAAAGGGATGGTATATGTGGTCAAGATGAAGGAGGTTAAGGATGATAAAAGGAGGAAATATTTGAGAAATTTCCCATCCTTCAAGAATTCAAGGATGTATTTACATATGAAATACCAAAAATATCCCCTAAGTGAGAATTTGATTTTACTATCGATCTAATACCCGGTACAAAACTTATACATAGAGCACCATATAGGATGAACTCTATAGAGATGCAAGAGTTGAAAGTGCAACTACAAGAGTTGTTGGATAAAGGGCTAATTAAGTCGAGTGTATCTCCTTGGGGTGCACCAATTTTATTTATCAAGAAGAAGGATAGATCCTTGAGATTATGCATCGATTATAGGATGTTGAATAAAGCAATAGTTAAAAACAGATATCCTTTACCACGGATAGAGGATTTGTTTGATCAACTGAAAGGGGCTACTATTTTCTCAAAGATAGACTTGAAGTTTGGTTACCATCAGTTGAGAATCAAAGAAGAGGATACACATAATACATCATTCAAAACTCGATACAGAAACTATGAGTTCATAGTTTTACCATTTGGGTTAACAAATGCACCTGCAACCTTCATGAACTTAATGAATAGTGTGTTTAGAAAGTAGTTGGACAAGTTTATCTTGGTATTTTTAGATGATTTCTTGGTCTATTCTCGCAGCAAGGAGGAGCATGACAAACATCTGAGGATAGTACTAAGGGTGTTGAGGGAAAATCATTTATATGGAAATTTTTCAAAATGTGAATTCTATGTGTCACAAGTACATTACTTGGGACATGTCATCTCTGTAGATGGAATTGCAGTTGACCCTAAGAAGATAGAAGCTATTTTAGATTGGCCAACCCCTACAAATGTAACAGAGGTTCAAAGATTTATGGGTCTATCTAGGTATTATAGGAGGTTTGTGAAATATTATGCCAAAATAGCTTGTCCTATAACCAATCTTCAAAGAAAAGGGAAGTCGTTCAAATGGATGAACAAATGTGAAACTGTTCCAGCTACTAAAACAAATATTGACTATTGTTCCCATGTTAAGGATTCTAGATCCTCAAGGTGACTTTTTAGTCTATACCGATGCTTCCTTAGAAGGTTTAGGAGGTGTTTTATCACAAGATAGAGCAGTGGTACATTGATGCTTCCTTAGATCGTATTTGAAACTAGTTTTACACTCATTTTGATCTCAAACCTATTTTTCACCTTTGTTAGAATCCAGACTCTATTTTACAACCAAACCACGGTTAGATACTATTTTGTAACCAGTTTATGGCTAGAAATGTTTTTGCATCCATCTCAAATTTGAACACTATTTTGCACCCAGTTCAAATCCAGTTCCTATTTTACTCTTGATCCACATCCAGACCCTTTTTTACAATCAGATGTGGTTGGACCTAACGATCCTATAAAACATGCACCTAAGCTACTAACATCATTGTATGAATAATAAAGCAATAAAGCATAAAAAATAATGAATTAACAAGAATATGTGACTTTATTTTATTAAATCATGGTGAATCTCGATTACAAGTAGGTCCCTCTAAGGGATACCAAAATCTTGATACAATGAATACAATGTTTTGAAGCCCCTAAATGGGGTTGGTGCAATCCGTAGGCTTTCTATATTTGACACAAACTACTCAAGGCTTATGGATGCCTTATTCTCACTTTCTTGGAGGAATTTGATGCCAATAATTCTTTAAATATATCAAGAATTTGTAATATGCATTAAATAAACAACAAAGCACAATTAGGAGCATATGAGGCCTCTCATGATGAGGCTCTTGTTGAATATTTGCAAAGAATGTGATAAAACTTACAATAAAACATAAAGATATATCAATGTAAGAAAATATATGTGCAAGAATGCTAAACTAATGCAAAGTATGCTTGAAAATAAGTAGATCTAGCTGATTTAATCTATAATTTACAAGAAAAGCAAGAAACAAAGCTAATATAAGGATATTAACTAAAACTAGCAAATATGAATGAATCTAGTCAAATCTACCTTAAATATAGCTAATGAACCATTCAAATGTGCTAAAAATGATGAATCTACTTTAATATAAGCTAATAAAGTAGAAATGTATAAAAATCTAAGCTAAAACTAAGGAAAAAGTGCATCAAATTCTTACCACTATAGTTTAGAGTAGTTGGCTCTGCTAGCCACTGACGTTGTTGGTGGATATGCCTATAGGCCACTATCAAAGATAGTAGCCATGAACTGAGGGTTCTACCTCTTGAATTATGGTATACAATACATAATTCACTAGTTGAATTGATGGTCAAGGGTCACCTGCTTGTCCCAAGATGGATTGGTGGTTGAAATCGTTTGAATTTTTTTTAGATTAGCAAGTAATCACAAGGTGTACTTCTCAGTACTTTGGAAGCTTCATTGTTAAATTCATGCTTGTCACTCTACAATTGGCCAGCATTTTGACTCTCCTCAAGGGGTTGTCACTTCATTGTCCATTTTGATAGAGCTTCGTTGCATAAAATCCAAGGTTCAATATCTCTTTTTTCCCTCCAATTTGGAGGGGGGTCTTATAGCCCTCTCAATTCCTTGCTCTAGCTTCATGGAGAAGCCAAGAATAATATTTGAGAGGTTAGAGCAGTTGGGAGGAAGTATCTAGAATCTTCATCTCCAAAAACCATGCAAAATCATTTGCCATGGGTAGTTACAACCAATTTTATCTTGGCTCGAGAGACCAAGACTTTTTAAAAGCTAACTGCTCTCGCTTAGGTTAGATATCCCATAGCCACTCTAATTGTTAGTGTCTAGGATTGCAACCACTGTAAACATCAGTAGCTAAGCCTGAATATGATAAAGCTGCCCCAAATGAGTGGTTAAAACCACTACTAACTATTGGAAATGTTCAAGATCATTCATATGGTCTGCAAAGGATGACCATATGAGTAGTCTCCTAAACATGACATGTTTTAGGTGTTTGTATATGCCCCTTTTGGTATGCATTGTGGTAAAGCACAACATTGATAAAAAATATACCACCTAAAGCCATGTTGTAGGTTGAATGATGAACATTGATTTGATCAACATTAGATACCCCAGTCCTGCAAAGGATACATATCTTAGAATAATTGCTTCTAATGAGATGGAAGGCTTAAATTTTTAATGCTTTCACATGTCCATGATGATCAGGTAGCTATTGCTACACTTGTTTCGATAGGTGGAGATATTCAAGCTTAACTATCATATTTGCTTTTTGCCCCAGCAAAGGGTAAGCTTATGATAGTTGTTGGCGATTATTCGTAAGACAAACACAATTTACAATATCAAGTGATCCTTTCTTGAATTTGATTATGATTGTTGATATTATGACTACCCCCTCAAGCGACAAGCCTATGAGGGAAGGACAATGAATAAAGTTATGATTTTCTTGACCAAGATGATTGATTTGGATTTTTTAAGAGTTTTGCTTTATTATTATATGGAAGGTCCTATTACATGTGTGAGTTCAACCAATAATAGTAATTGTACATCTCTATACCATGGAGTAGTCCAGCCACAATGGCCTTCTTAGAAAATCAAGATGATAGCAATTCCATTGAAGCTTATGTTGAATTACTCAATGATCTGCTAAAAATGTGATGGAAGAAATGAAATGAACACATCGTTACCATGGGGAATTTCGATCACCATGACCTTCTTAAGGATTGAAGTGAAGCATTGCAATTCAATGATGACTAATTTGGCTCAAATGACCTTATGGTTTTACTCATATTGCCTGATTGCAAGGAGCGCAAGTTGCTACAACTGCCAAGTATATAGGGTAAATAACTAGGTATGAGGTGCATTTGAAATTTTGATGTTATTTGATTTTTTTGTTAATTTTGATGATGAATAATTTGGTTCAAATACATACATCCTTATTCTCTTTCCTTTGAAGGGAAATACCATATTGGAATAATCCAAATACATACATCCTCACAATTTGGTAGTGAATTCTCTGGAAAGGAATAGACCAAAATAGAGCTCTAGGTCTACAACCAAAATCTCCTAAATAATGGTCACCTCTAGGGCTCTATGCAATCGCATCAATACATATTTTACTACCCCAACTATTTTTACTAGTGTCCCATCCAACTATAGGACTCTAGGACATGATCTGGTATACTCCATACCCATATCCTCGCATATTGCCTTGGGAAAAACCATGGTAGAGGTCCTTGAATCAATCATACAATTGTGAACTATCCAACCCTCTGTCCACAAAGAAATATAGAATTAGGGGGTTTATTATTTAAAATAGTATGAGGCATATTATCTTTTCTAGAAGACATAGCGAGAATGGTTGTGGCCTATTTTTATTGAGGGATCTTACTCAAAGAAGCTTTTAGTAGATATATCTAACTATGAATAAAGAGGGTATCATAGAGGTCAATTTTGTACTCTGATTTTGTAGAAGTGAAATTATTAGATTTTTTCTCTAGCTCACCATACTTCCTCTTGTATTTTTGTGTGGCTTTAATCCTTTGCTTCCTATTTATCGAGGGAAATCAAATTTTTTCTTGTGCTTCAATTTTGGATCTCATCCTCTCTTGGTCATTTTTTTGTAAGACATTCTAGGGAAACTGGTCTCCTTCTGTTGGCCTTTAGGTACCATATCCCTCTTTTTAGTTGCTTGAGGAATAGGAAATTGATCATAATTTTGTTTAGGAGGATCTTTCTTCTTTTGGGAAGGAACTTGAAATTTTCCATCTTCTACAAATCAACTGATAATGTTTTCTTTATATATATTATCATGATAGCACTGGGTCCCTCATCAATATCTTACCTAACCATGATTTTATCTGGTTTTCAGCACATATTGACTCTTCCATTTTTATTTATATTTACCTTTTCCATGGCTTGTTGTACATGATGTTGATACATTACACATGACTCTAAATCATTGGGGTTATTACACACAAGGTACCAAACATTCACAAGGCTAGTTTTAGAGGAATATTCTATATCTTCTTGAATTGCATTAACTCTGATTCCAACACTATTTTTGGTACCAAGATTCTAATCTATATTAACATAGGGAAATCTTATTTGTTGTGATATCTCTATCTATTTCTTATCCATTGAATTCATCTTGTCACTAAGATATTTTAAAGTGTTTTAAATATCAAGAAGCACAGAAGATTCTTGGGGTACTTGATATGGAAGAGGAGGTAAAGAAACTAGAGCAAAAGATGATTTGGGGAGGGGAATTGGAGTCATATTGGGATTTGGGGATGATAGAGGATGAGGGTTCATGTAAGAAGATGTATTTCCCTAACCTTGGGTACTAGGAATTTTAGAATAGTAAAGAATTACAGTCTTTAGGGATAACCTCCCCATATTGATAAGAATATTTTCATCCTAGAAAAATACAGTATAAACCTAGGAAAAAATATTTACCCTTGTCTGTTGAGTTTATAAGCCCAACTCTGACCCAAGAGCTTTGATAAAATACTTAAAAGCAAGGGTTGTAGCCAGCCTACCTTTAGGTGGAATTCTCTTCTAGGTTATACTAAATCTCAGATTAAAGTTTGAAATTGATTCTTGTTGATGTTTTCGCATAGATGTAAACTGATTTAGAAGGATGAAAGGATTAGCAGAATCATGGAATTCCTCTATGAAAGGTTCTACTAACTCAACCCATGAAGTAATGCTATTGTCCTCCAAAGTCCTGAACCAGTGTAAAATATTCCCTCTAAAGGATAGGGCCAGGATTTTGACAATGACATCTTCATTCTTTATATTATGAATTGCTACCATGTTTAGAATATCTTGGTAGTGCTCATAGGTGGTTTTGACTGATCCATCATAGGTAAGGATGACTTTGGATTCAAATTGGATAATATTATGCATATGAGCAAGCCTCAGGGGGTAGTTGTATTCCAACTAGGATACTTCTGCAAGGATAGTTTTGCAGCCACATTATTATTTTGATCCATATTTTTGGCCACTGTTCTTGCTGGATGTGGTCATGGAGGCACCCCGTGTTGAATTTCTAGAGGGTTTTCGTCTTACTAGAAATTTGGATTCAAATTCCTTAAGATATTAGATACTCCCAAAGGGAGCTCATAATAGATGAAAGACTTTGGATTATTCTTTGCAAATAACCTAGTATTCATGAAAATTATGAGCTATCAAAAGGGGTTTTCTAGGTTCTTGAAAACAAGGAGTCACCAGGTGAATTTACTAATCACCGCTTCAAGATCAAGATAATTCTCCCAAATCTTGATTCCTCTAAGAAACTGATAAATATAAAAAGAGTGGGTTATCTAGTGTTCTGATAAAAATGTACCATCGAGCATGCCAAAAACTATTGGAATCCAAATTTCCATCAAGTAGAAGCTTGATATTGTGATGGTAATATTCTAATTTTATGATTAGGCATGCACCCTCTAATCACAATTCATACTGCAATATTGGATGGATTAAATGTTACTTTAATCTAACCTCTAGAGTAGGCTGGTATTCCTTTTCAACTAATAATATGTTGACTCATTTAAGCTTAGTTAAATATTTAAATAGTAGGGATAGAAATGAGTAAGGGTTAGGAAATAGTAATCAAATAGTGGATGGATAGAGCTAATAGCATAGGCATCTATAGGAAAGACCCATCTTACATAACAATTTCTAGTGTCCCACACTTAGAATTAACAACATTCAAATCAAGTAATCTTCAATATCATAGATAAAATAGAGTTATACTTCAAGGAAGCTATTTCAATATCAATATACTAATAATACAAATTAGCAAAAAAATATCAATATCAAGATTTAATAGAAAATAACTTCTTGCAAGCACAAATTTAATTATAAAAAGATTTCAATTTCTCTAAGTTAGCAATCCAATATCAGCATAATAGACTAACCATAGCAGTAGTAGAAAAAAAGTAATCCATAGCTTGAATCTCTCTAAAATTATGAAGATACCAATCTGACGGAAACATTCCAGGTAGTGTTTCTTCTATTGATTTGCAGACAAATATTACACAATAGGGTAAGAAAATACTCTAGATATGACCCTTGAAAATGAAGGTTCAACCTTCTTTTATAGTTTTTATATGTTAAAAAAAATTGAAATAAATGGAACATTACAAGGAAAACAAAATTCCAGATCAACCAGATGTTGAGGTGGTAGCCTCTGATTTTGTGTTTGGGAAAAGAAGATATTGTGCGATCTTGCACTCCTCTATAACTTGGCCTTTGCAACTTTTTGGTTCTTCATGGTGGTTTTGCTCGATGTTGAAATCATGATCTTGGCCATCCTTCATTCTTGTAGATACTATATGTCGTAGATCTACAGCTGACCACAACTATCATTTCTTGGTTCTTCAGCTTTTTTGACACTTCATCTACTAGCTTTCTTACTCAACGAGTTTATGTTGCAAAGAATATAATTTTATATGTTTGATATTTTATCATAATAACCCAACCATTGATTTATTTATGAATGGCTAAGATCAAAACTTGAAAGTCTTTGAGAGCCCCACAATGTGGAACATGTCATAGCCCACTCCTTTTGATAGCTTATCACTTCCTTTGACCACTTTGACCATGGGCTAGATCATTTTAGGCTTTAATGTGAAAATGTATTACGAGGTGTGTACAATAGAATATTGTGGTATACCATAGATTTTATTATTCAATCTACTTTATATATTATTCGCATTCGCAACATAGAACATGGTCTAAAATATGTTGTAATCCACACCTCAAAATTCATGCCTTCTAGCTTGACTGTGGTTGATCATGGGTAGAGCATTGCTCTAGCCCGTGTCGGATATAATATAAGACATTCTATATAAATATGTGTGCTAATTTATGATTTCATTATTCAATTTTGTGATGTTTGACCATTTTGATCATGGGTTGGAGCATGTGCGCTATGCCATGACAAGATACACTTGAACTCTTATGGGGGAGAACATTGCTTGAAATAGACTTTATCTTGCATAAGATAGAACACTATGCATTGTACCATGATTCAAAAGTAAGTATGAAATTTGACTACTTTGACTATGGACAGGAACCATGTTGGGCATCGTGTGGATTAGAACATACTGTAGACCACTGAGTTTTTGTATTTAATAAAAAATATGTTGTGATTTGAAATTTTATAAGCGGTAAAGTAAATTTATGATCAATTTGGCCATGATATAGAACATCTTGTCCTAATCTGCTGTAAAATACACTGGATCTCACACAGGATAGAACATTTTTTTTTACCTTAGAAAATATTTTTAAAATTTTTCTAAGGATGTGGCCATTTTTGGGCCTACACACACCCTATTGACCATTTTTCCATAAATACAACTTTTGGGTGGGAAGACCCCATAATCCTCTCTTTATCCTTGGACTCCATGCCCAATTATTTTATTTTTAAATAAAATATAAATACCTTAAAGAATGATATTTCCCATAACTCATTTAAACCAAACTCAAATCATTCTTCATATTTGCATGAGAGTTAAACAAGGAATCATTTTTTAAAATAACATAGCTAAAGACCCCATTCCCTTCTAGATTTATTTTAGCAAATTCCTTTAGAACCAATCCCTCCCATAATGCAATAAACCATTTAAAAATAATCTTCCAACTAACACTTCAAGTAAATTTCCAAAATTTAAACACACATGGAAACCATTATAAAGGTTCTCATATCCTTTTTAAAGGATCATCCTTCTCATGATACAAATGGTGCAACAACATATTGCCTTATTAATAAATCAAGGTTAACCAAATCCTACAACCAACCTTAATTACGTAGCATCAAACATCATTAATCACAACAACGTAACAACTAGCACTTGATAAAGCAATGTAATGTCTATAATAAAGTAATGAAACATATTTCCATTTAGAAAAGCAACATAACACAAAATTAAGCAATGAAATGTATTCCATTCAACAAAGCAATGTAATTTCTAGCATAAAGTAATGAAACATCTTCCATTTAGCAAAGCAACATAACACACCATTAAGCAATGAAACATCTTCCATTCAACAAAGGAATCTAATGTAGCATTAATCCAATTAGCCTTATGTAATACCAACCAAATCAAATATCACGTAATAATAATCAAATCAAAATAATAGATAATTCCGACATTAATCAAGATAAGCATAATCTAACACCAAGCATAGACAATATCCAACATACACAACACTACTAGGAACAATCTAGGAGCTTAAAAATGATCCAATGCTAGGTATAAAAGCACAACAAACATGGATAATAGGGTAGTAAACCACATTGGTATAGCACAACAATAAAGAAAGGAACCCAAAAGCACTATGAACTAGTTTAAGGAGAAATAACAACACATAGACAACTTACCTTCCTAAGGAGCTAACTGGCTTATAGCCCCATTGCTCTCTACTATGCCCACTACTCTCCACTGCATCCACTACTCTCCATTGCTTTCCACTACACTCACTAATCTCTACTATACCTTCTTTCCTCCACCTATCTCTCTTCTTATTTTTTCTTTCTTATTTTTCAAGGCTCAAAGATCCTTCACTCGTAATGCTCCAAGGTAGTTACCAAAGAGATCTTGAATGGGAAGGTGACCATAACTAACTTGCCACCCATGTCCATGATGTTACATTGTTACTTAAACACCACCATAAGGCCATTAAATAACAAGTTAATTATATTATTTTAAGTTTTTTTTAACTTCTTTTAAATAATCATATGAGTTGGTTAAATCATTCATTTGATTAATCAACCTAATGATATATTTTAAATATATATTCCCTTATGCATAAAAGATTTTTTTATTTTTTTAAGATACCATATCAACTCACTCCAAGGTAAAATGCTTAATCTAAATGTTCAAACATCATTCCAAATATAAGCATTTCTTAAAGCAAAAGCAAGCAATGAGAATCACACATCACCAATCCAATTGCCCATGTCCTCAAGCAGAATATTTATGGTAACTTCTAGGTTACCAACTTCTTGCTATGGATGGATTTGATTGATGACAATCACCAATAAAACATCATTATGAATGCATCTATATGTGGGTAAATTCTACCTTGGAGCTATTATCATTTAGATTTTACATCATTTCCATTTTTTGGTATCTCATTCTCAGTGGTAAACGTCCTCTCCCACCTATAAGAGTATTTGGTCTTGCAAGTAATAAAAACATTAGTACCATATTCTCAAAAAATATACTTGAAGTAATCATTTCAAAATAAACATTCATTTTGCATACAATACTAAGCATTGCAACATCCAATCAATACATAGTTCACTCATAAACGAGTCCGTCCAAGGTGGGTCATGATATACTACCCCACTTGGAATAAACACAATCCTCTATGTTTACCTACAATACATGTTACATAGAATTTTAATACAAAAACTAAGAAAAATGTCTTTTCATCTCATATTATTTTTCCCAAGTGGTGCTTTTCTTATAATATCAGTCCCATTAGACCTTGGATTGTTCTAGAGTTTTATTTCTCATTATTTTGAAACAAAACTATAGAATATTTACCGATTTCACTTTAATGAACAAGGGATCTACCATCTAAAATTTTGAAACATCCCACACATGATTAGAATTATCAATATATTTCCTAATGGGTTATTACCTCAACTAATTAGATTCCTTGACATTTACAAAGGATACCAAAGTTCGAATATTGCCAAGAAATACATGGATAATATCCAAGCTCTGTTGTAATACCACTATGTGGAGATGATGTAATATAGGTGGGACCCATTTCAATACCATATAACCAATTGATAAAATATATAAAAATTTGATTTTTCGAAGTTTGGTAGATGCATCACTTTTTTTTTTTAAATAAAAATTTAATCAAATATTTTTTGTTCCTTTCCTAACTTGTATCTTTAAGTTTATAATCCCTCTTTTTTCTTTCTTTTGTTTTCTAATACAATTTTTCTACTAGTATTATGATCTTCACTTACATTTAATGTGATCTGGTGAATCAAAAAACTTGCAACACTAGGAGTATGCTCTTCACTTGCGCATTTGCGATCTAGTGAATCAAAAACTAGTTTACATTTTTAGAGTATTGCTTCACCATGTTTCTTTTTTAATTAATGAGGTTAGTTATGGAATAGTCTATTTTGGAATAATCCTTTATAAAATACCTATAATACCCTATCAAGCACATGAATATCTACACTTTAGGCACATTATTAGGTAGTGGCTAGCTCAAAATGGATCCTATCATATTTGGATCTATAGCTATCCCTTTTGAAGATATGATATGTCCTAGATATTGTACCTTTAGAACAAAAAAGTCACACTTTGAAAAATTTCATAAATTGGTTCTTTCTCAACAACTCGATCATAATTCTTAAATGTTTATCATGCTATTCCTTAATTTAGAAATATATCAAGATGTCATCCAAAAATATTAAAATAAACTAATCCAGATGCTCCCTGAACATATTGTTCATCAGATTCATGAATGTTTTTGGTGCATTGATTAACCCAAAATGTAATACTATGAACTCGTAATGTCCATACCTAGTATTTAAAGTATTATTATGAGTATCCTCAGTTGATGGTATCTTAGTTCCTTAGTTGATGGTATCTCAATTCCTCAGTTGATGGTATCCTGATTTTAAATCAATTTGTAAAAATATGGTGGCATGCTTAAGTTGATCAAGTAGATCTCCAATCCTAGGTAAGGGTACCTATTCTTTAGGGTTGCATTGTTCAACATTTTGTAGACTATGCATAACCTTAGGAAACCATATTTATTTTTAAAAATAGAATAGGTGCACCCCACGGTGACACACTAGGTTTAGTCAACCCTTATTCCAGCAACCCTTGAAGTTGTAATTTTAGCTCATGCATCTCAACAAGATTCATCTTATAAGGTATTCTATGAATGGGTTATACATTAAGTGTAAATTTGATAGTTAAATCAAATTCTTGCTTAGGTGGTAGCCTAGGGAGTTTTTTAGTAAATTAATCCTTAAATTCATGCAAAATTGGTATATCATGTGGATATTGTCTTGTTAGATGTCTATTCTTAGCTTTCACTTTTTGGCATTCCAAGCATCGAGCAACAAATTAGTGATATCTATCTTCATACTTGACCAGTAGAAGGTCTTTTTAATGTTCTCCCTCATCTTTGCTCCTCCAAGGTGAGCATAGTAAGGATATCTACATGCCTCTTGCATAATAAGTCTCCTTAAATCATCGATTTTAGGTATAACTACCTTGTATTTAAAACATAAAAGTCCATATTTTATGTCAAAATCTTCATTCTTTCTAGGATTCTATTGTGACTATACAACAATACCCCAAAGTTGGGTATCCACAAGAAAATTTGAGATTTTAATGGCTATTTCAAATTTTTGGTTTGCATGTCATTTGATGTTAATATAGGGATTTAATGTGTGTGTTCTTTAATTATATATGATTTTGATTATTTATGTCTTTGTTGATTTTACATTGTAATGTTAGTGTGTTTTTTGTTTAAATGTTGTAGTTTAAGTTGTTCTAACTTAATAAATTTTAAATGTTATCATTTTAAATAATTTAAATGGTATTAGTTAAAAATATAAAATGATTAATTTTAAAACATTTAAAAATAAAATTTTATTTAAAAACATAAAAATATAATATAATATTTATATATTTGAAAATAAAACATTTTGGGTTTATTTATACAGGTTATTAAAGTGCAACGTCGGTCAGTAGACCCAAATGTCAACATGGAGTGGTTTAAGATATGTAATAGAACAAAATGTGAGGCACTCTTAGGGCCCATGGTTGAGTCAAATATTTATATAAGCATTGGTAGTTATAAACACCGTATTTTGCACACCTCAGATGCATGTGGGACAAGCAAGAGCACGTATATTTTGAATCTCAAGCGAAAGGCATCAGTTCATTTTCCATCAACATATAATAATTTTTGTTTCTCGACACAATGTAGGTTGTAACTTTTGGAAGTGATGGCTCCAATGCAAGCTTAATTAGGATATCAGGTATCACACAACATAGGTAGATTAAGGTATAAAGTTCGACAGAGATGTGAATATCGCTAGGCACAAATTATTGTGAGACCTTTTTTTTAATGTTACCCCATAGAATGCAGTGTTAAATATTGATAATGGTTATGATTTATTCACTCATGAATGGCTAAAATTAAATCTCAACAATGCTTGGATATTAGCAGGGTAGAACATATCATATCTTCTAAAAGAATTATCACTTGATTGACCATTTTGACCAACAACATGGAGCACATCACAAAATATACTACACTCTGAGCAGAATAGAGCATGCCACCAGGCTACTTCCTTTAACTCTTAAAACTGTTTAATTTGCTTTCACCATCTGTGGAAATATGGAATGCTTTAGTAGATGCAATAAACAATTTGGATGGACCAATAAAGCACCACAGGCAAAAAACATGATGATGGAGAATGAGATTTGAAGCATGAACATACTAGTGATCTATTAGACATTCATTGTTGTCTCAAAATTATTATGTCTACAACAAAAATTATAAATTGTGATATTTCATAAAGTTTATAATGTTTCTACCACAGCAACAAAGTTATTTTTAGGCAAGTGTGTGTTGTTTATCTTTTTATAATTAGTGCCAAGATTATTCAAAAGCAGCATAATGGCAATGAAAATAAATAGTAGCAGTGGTGTAAGAGTATAGGTGTTCACCATATCATCATAGTGGAATCACAGAATAAGCAATATTTTGATGGGGTGTATGATACATCCAATATATGGTGGATTACTAAAGCAAGGCCCTTATTTGTGTCATTTGAAGATTATGGTCAAGTGTGTTGATAAATGTATTATTGCTACTAGATAAGTATAAGCAAAAGAGATTACCATAGAAGAAGATGATAATTGACCTAAAATTTGATGTAGATAGGGATTCATGGAGTGACAGACATAAATCTAACAATGATGGTCACCGGGTATAATCTAAATAATGGTTGATTTTAAACTACCAAAAATAGTGATTTGCTTGTATGTAGTCATGTATTTGAGGAGTGTTTCATGTCAACACAAAAATGGATAGTTTGGGTACTTGTAGTAGAATATTTTAATGTTGATGGGAAATCCATCATTAGTGGTGGTCAGGCTTCACACATGATGATGTATTTATGATTACTATAAATATGTATGGCAATCGATGAATATGGATACATAGAAGTAAGACCATGGTTAGATTCTTTTTGTCTCCCATTGAATGGATATTTGTGCATGAAACTAAAAGGTCTAGAGTAAACTATGTTGGACGGGTGTTGACGGATGTTATTATCAAACCATACCAATACAATTAGAAATAACCCCTTCAACGCATAAGAATGGAAGAAATAAATAATGTTTGATATATGAATTGATGTGGTGATCATTTACAATGGTAATGGCAGCTACGATAGTAGTAGCTACATCAGAAATGGGGAATGAATTCAATCTATCGCTAGAGCAGGTTCACAATCTTTTTTTCGAATTCATTGTGTGAAATATGAATCTTATGAAAGATATTGTCCAGTGTGACAGGATGTGCCATTATCAATGAAGAAAGTTTCCTTGTGCCCGATATTATCTTGTATGGGATTTTTTTGAGGTTAAAACATAAAGCACAAAATATAGAGGATAAGAAGACAACCAAGAATATCATGGTGATGTATGCAAATTTGAGACATATGTTGTGTAAGGCAGTGTAAAATTGAATATTTATACACTTCCGCTTTTACATTAGCATATGAAAAGAAAATAATAGTATGAAGTAGGGGCATGACAAAATATTATCATATTGTTTGTCTTCTTGATTTCGGGAATTTTTAAAAACTGTATTGATTAGCGTTAGTTACAAAGGAATCCATTCAAATATTGTTACGACCATTATGCTGGTGTGTTATGGATTACACAATTTTATTAAAAGAAGTGGTTTGAAGCCCATTACGAAAACTAACCAAACTAAGCTCCTAAACAAAAATAAAATAGAAAGTGAGATTTTAAATATAGGACTAAAATAGAAAAATGGGGTTAGATTTTGGAGGTAAAGAAGGATCTTATACTTATAATGTCATTGAAGAGGAGTTGTTGTAGGTTATTTAGAGGAAGAGATTAAAGTCCAGCAAAGCAATTTGAATTGGGCACTGTAAATTTTATCTCAGAAATAAATTAAGTTTCATTTTATTGAGGCATGCATAAAATGCATTCCATAAAATAAATGAATTTGGTTTATTTTGAATTCATTAAAGTTCCCATAGAAGACTACATTTGACATTTTTTTTTATCAATATAAATAGGATTTGAGTTCAAATTAGTTTTATTTATTAATTCGTAACCTGCAATATAGATTTTATTATTTCATATTTTGCTACTCTTTTATTGATTTTATTTTTAAATTATAAAAGTTAGATTACAAAGGCCTTAATTTAATATTATAAATATTGAAACTTTATAATTAAGGCTTATGTTTATTCATTCCCCAAATATTTAATTTAATTGATATTTGGATAAATAAAACATTATATGAAAGGAAATTTTATATGAATCTTAATTATCATATTATAAAGTTCAATATTTATAATTAAGATTCATATGGATTGTTTAAATTTTACATAAATTTATGTTTGAGTAAATAAACATGATTTTATAATCTCAAGACATTATAAACCCTTGTTCAATATTATAAAGTTCTTGAACTTTATAGTCAGGGTGGAGGTTTATTTATTCTTTTTAGAAGTTTTACATAAGTTTTAATTGAAAGAAATTAAAATAAATTTTAATTATAAATGCTTAAAATGATTTATGGAAAGGAAGCATTGTTTAATTTAAAGTTTATTTTAAAAATTTGATTAAATTTGCAATAGATAGAATTATACTCAAGGTGAATTTAATTAATAAAATGATTTTATGAAAGATCACATGTAATGATTTTGAATCAAAATACTTTAAAATCCAAGCCCCTTGTTAAGAGTTGCTTGCAAATAACTAAGGTATTATAGGCACTTAGTTGAAAAATTGTTATGATAAATAAACACATTAAATGAAATGAATTTTGGAGAAATCTACACTTATTTGCAAGAGAGGGTTTTAATACTAAAATCCTTATTCTGAATATGATTTTACAACTAGGTGAAATGACCCCTCAAAAAAATTGGTTCTAGAAGGAGGGCCTGAAAAATAGGTAATTTTATTTTAGTATTTCATTGTTGTTATCAATCATTCTCTTGTTAATTCTTGAAATTCATGCTTAAAATGCATTGCTTGGAACATGTGATATCAGAGAATCTAAGATTCATTAAATTTGGAGCCTAAGAAAATAATCACTAGATCTAAATTGATAGGATCCACCATTTTTAAGAGTTTATCTCCTACTAGGAAGCATAGAAGAACTCAAACTCAAACTGTGGTTATTCCATCACCTACTAGTACTTCAAATATAAATTCTAATTTATCATTAAACCCACCACTTATTGCTATGGATGCTCCAAATTTAGTTTGGATAGGAACTCAGAGGATTCCATTGAATATGCTTGGTGATGTTCACGATATGCCTAAAAGTGTAGAAAAACATTTGCCTAAGTATAAACATAATGGTGTACGTTTAGCATAGGAACATATATAGGCATACACATATGTATTATCTAGATTACAATTAGAACATGAGGATGTATCCTATAGATTATTTCCTCTAACATTAGATGAAGTTGCATATGATTGGTATGTATGTATACCTTCTAGGTCCATTACCTCTTGGGCTATGTTAAAAGATGCATTTATTACATAGTTTAAATATGCTATAGATCCTACTAGCATTTATTTACAATTTGAATCTACATGAAGAGATTTTGATGAACCGTTACACATGTTTAACACTAGATTTCATAAAATATTTTCAAGACTAAATGCTCCATATAATATTATAGAAGCAATCATGATTCAAATATACTTTTGAGCTTTGGATCCGTTGACAACAATGCTCATCGGGAGAGAATAATAAATCATAACTCTCACAAAATCTTACACAGAAGCACTCATAGTGGAGCAACAACTTATGCCACCAAGTTATGGACTAGGTCAGTTGCCATAAATTAGTTATCCAGGTATGCATAATCAAATCCCAATGATTAATCATGTATTATCTAATCATATGTCAATGTTTAACACAATACCACATGCCACAAATTCAATGGTACATGCACAATCAAATAATCCTATGTTGTTAGAAAGCTAGTTTGCTACACATAAGATAGGAAATAATAATATACCTAATATGAATACATTTAGAAACATAGTCACAACACAAAATGCAACTTCATTTCAAAACTCTAATGCTCAATAAACTAATCAAATGTTTGCACAAGCTTTAAAAAATTAGGATAATTCAATGTATGCAAACCCTTGGTTAAATCATAATGTTTAGAATACTTTTCCAAACCAAAACATCTCAAATGCTATTCTAAGTAAAAATGTTCCAAGTTGGTTAAATCCAAGTGCTCAAAATGTGTTACCAAATCAAAATTTTCAAAATGTCATGCCAAATCAAAATCAAAATAATCATCCTAATACTACTAATGAGTCTAATTCAGAAATGGTAGATATAAAAAGGATGTATCAAAAGTTAAGCAATGACATGGTTCAAATGCAAAAGCAAAATTCTCAAAACTCACAACCAAGCAAAAAATTCACCATGCAAAGAAAATAGTTTAACATGAAACCTAATAATGGGGGTGTACCAACTCTTGTTACCAACAACAATGGTGCTTCTACTAGTTCTAGCCATAAAGCTACAATTTTTAATTTATTTGAAGTTGTGTTGGATAATTGGTGTAGATTACATAGCACTAGTGAACACAATGAGCTTGAATGTGCTGAATTTAGACCTATTACAGATTTCATTCAGTAGGGATTAGATAATTTGGAATTGGTTGCTAATGATGATGTTTATGAAGCTAGTACGAGTAAAGGTAAACGTTTTACTTTTATCATAGAAACATATGGATCGATCAAATATGATGATGATGAATAATAAGAAGAGTATGAAGTTATCAAAGAAGTTCATACATTGAAACAATACAAAAAGGGGAATCATGGCTATCATTTGAGAAGTAAAAGTAAGTCTTACAATACTACTTCTACTCCTAATAATTTTATCATTCCTCCTGATATTAGTGCAAGTAATAATCCAGTACCTCTAGCTTCCACATATGTATCTAATGTTATACAAAAAATTCAAAATGATGAGAATGTGACATATAATATCATTGAAGACCTTAAAAAAAACTAAAGCTAACATTAATATGTATGAAGCTTTACATTTACCTAAATAGAAGAAATTGTTAATGGAAGCTTTTGGTTTACAATAAAAAAAGTAAATTAAAGATGTCACAAAAGTAAAATATGTTGCACGAAAAGACAAAGAGGAAGCTCTTCCTTTTCTCTTAATAGTTAACATTATAGGTAAAAACTTGCATAACTGTATGGTGGATCTGGAGCTTCAAGTAATGTCATGCTTTACTCTGTTTGTCAAAATCTAGGGCTTAAACCATTACAATTGAATAGCATTGTTATTTAATTGGATAAGACAAAATTAAACGTTGTAGGTATGCTAAAAAATGTTCTTATTAAAATATAATAAGATCCTAGAGTGCAACAGTATATAGATATTCATGTGGTTGATATTTATGCTAAATATGTCGTATTGTTGAGTAGAGATTAGAGCAAGAACTTACATTGATACTTTTTGATGGACTTTTCACATATATTTCTACCTCAGAAGGGTGTTGCCAACCATATAAAAGTGGAAAGAGAACCTAGAATCAAAGAAATTATCATAGAAGATAAAAAATGATCAAATTATATTCTTTATAATGACATTGAGTTAGGTGTTTATGTTTTAGATATAAAGGTGAGTACAAGTGAATCAGAAGCAAAAGATACATCTTATGAATCACTTGTTGAAGATAGTCTTGTCTAGACATTAAATTTTTATGGATCCAAATCTAGACAAGGTAGTGGTGTTGGGGTAGAACTCATAAACCCCAAAGGTAAATCCTCTTTTTTTGCTTACAGATTATAGTTTTCTTGTACATGAAATATAATAGAATATGAGGCATTTACAATTAGCTTTAAAGAAAGGAATAAAATATCTAAAAGTTTTAGGAGACTCACAGCTAGTTGTCAAACAACTTAAAGGTCAATATTCCTATAACAACAAAATATTAATACACTAAAGAAATAGATTTAGAGGTTTGATTGATAATTTTATGGTCTTTAATATTCTTTAATATCTAGAAAAGGTAATCACATTGCAGATTCACTAGTAGTTTTTGCAGGTACACTCAATCCAATTGATAATAGGAAGTTTAAAAGTTTTTGATTGAGTTGATTCCTTGTCCCTCAATACCTAATAATGTCAATAATTTAGAAGTGTTTGAGAGTGACAAATATATTTATAGTTTTGTAACTAATTCTAGTGTATTTTAAAATCAGGTGATTGATGAGGATGAAAGGTTACAAGAGGATCTTGATGAAGATGATGAGGTAACCAAAGTCAACAAGATTCTCAAAGGTATGCTTTCACTTGAGAAATTTTTTGATACTGGTTATAAAACAAAACAATTTGATAAAATTTCACTACCTAAGGATGCCTATGATGTCTTTAACATTGGTGATTCTGATGATTCACAAAAAATTCTTATAGGTAAATCTAGCACACATAAGGAAAACGAAGATATCATACATGCATTAGGAGATTATAAGGATGTAGTGGCATGGAGTTATAAAGATATTAAAACATATAATCAAAATATTATAACTCACACTATTCCATTAGATCCAAATGTTAAACCATTTAGGTAGAAACAAAGACTAGTAAACCCCCTCTTAGAACCTTTGATTGAAAAAAAGGTTAAGAATTTATTAGATGCCAATATTATTTTACCTGTTAGGCATTCTACATGAGTCACAAATATAGTGCTAGTTCGAATGAAAATTGGAGAGATCAGATTCTGCATTGATTTTAAAAATTTGAATAGAGCATCACAAAAATATAATTATCCTTTACCTTCTATAGATCATATCTTACAAATGGTTATTGTTTCAAAAATGATGTCATTTTTGGATGGATATTCAGGTTATAACCAAATACTTATTGATCCTAAATACATAATGAAGACAACATTTACAACCAAATGGGTAACGTTTGCCTACAGAAGAATGTCATTTGGTCTTTTGAATGCAGGAGCTACATTTCAAAGAGATATGGATTACATTTTCCAAGACTTGATTGGTAAGTGTGTTGTGGTATACATAGATGACATACATGTATTTTTGCAATACATAAATGATCATATTAAGGATTTAAGGAAAGTGTTGTAAAAATGTAGAGAACATGGAATTTCTTTAAATCCCAAAAAGTGAATATTTGGCTTAACTAAAAGGTAAATTGTTAGGACATGTAATTTTAAAGGATGGTATTTATGTTTATCTTGAAAGGATTAGTGTTATTTAAAAAAAATAGTTAATAGGAAGTAAGAAAGAATTAAGATCGTTCTTTGGAAAGATTAGTTTTGTGAGAAAATTTATTTTTGGATTTGCTAAAATAGTTAAACCTTTGAATGATATGATGAAAAAGAATGCTAACATGACTTGAATTAATGAAGAAAAAATCACTTCAAAATGTAAAATATGCCATATCAAAATCTCCTATTTTGGTAAGTCTTGACTATAAAAAGTCATTTTACATTTATTTGTTCGCTTTTAAACACTCGTTTGCAAGTGTATTAACGCAGAAGAGTGAAGGTAATGTTGAAAATCTCATTACTTTTGTAAGTTCACCATTCAAATATGCACAAGTAAGATTTTCAATTCTAGATAAACATATGTATGCCTTGTTTAATACAATTACAAAATTTAGGCATTACATTTTGCATAGTCAAATATTTGTGATTGTACCTGACCCTATAGTAAAGATAATGATATTGTAGAATGAATTGGGAGAGAGAAGAGGAAAGTGGATTTCCACTTTACAAGAATTTGATATTAAAGATAAACCCATGAAGCTTGTTCGAAGGTAAGTTTTGTCTAAAAATATCACTCAAATTGATCCATAGATCCATTGTCAACAGTATTCAATAAAAGATATTGCAAATGATGAATGGTACAAAGGCAACATATTTTCTTATTAATGGTAAATGTACTTCTAACCTTAATGCTACACAAAGAAGAGCCTTAAGATTAAAATGTGCTAACTTCATGATAAAAGCAGGAATCTTATACAGGAGAAATCATGAGGGGATTTATCTTAGGTGTCTTAAAAAAATGAAACAGCTCAAGTTTTAAATGATTTTCATGGAAAATATGGAACAGTGCATGGCTTTGCTAATGCTATAGCTCATCAAAGTTTTGCTGGAAATTTTGAGTAAGTTGTGTTTTCATTGATGTCAAAAGGTTTAATGTCAAAATTTTGATGTCAAAGAGTACTTTGTATGGCGGGAATATTCTTCTATGGTTGATATGGTTAAAATTGATCAAGGCAAAGTTCATCCCAAAAGCAAGCAAATTTGTTGGAAAGAAGAGGCCATGGTTTAAAATGAAAAACAAATATTATTATATATTTTTTTAATATTATATTAATTGGGTCCAAGAAATCATTAAAAAAGAAATATCCTGGATAAGGTTTATTGAGCCTTTATAAAATGTTGCAAAGGTTTATTTTAAATTATTTAAATTAAAATATTTTAACAAAATTTAAACTTTTAATTTAAAATAATTTATGGTGCCAAAATTTTCAAATAGAATTTGAATTTAAAGCAAGAGAGTGTTAAAAATTTTAAACCAAGGGAAATAGTATTTTTAGAAAATGATTTTTCATTTTCGATGTCTAGAATTTTTGAATGCCCAAGTGATGAGATAAATTGTTTGCTCTAATTTTGAAAGGGAGAAGACATTTGTGAGTCTTAAAGGTAAGGGAGGAAGAGTAGTGTTGATGATCACCTAGAGCAAAAGTTATATCCCATAGCGCTGGGTACCGCATGTGGTAGGAAGAAAGTGGATAAGGCACTTGCGAAGGAAAGTTTTTAGTTTTGAATCTGACCAAGTTGTTTTGCAAGAGGATAAAGCATTTTTTATTTTCAGCAAAGGTTATTTCAAAAAGGAAATTGTGGAAGTTTGTTTTCGTGCGGGCATGTATCCCAAGTTGTAGCCTAGCCTTGGGCTAGGGCATTGTGGTGGCTAATGTCGTGGGTTGGAGATTGAGCATTGGTCATTGAGACTTGTGCAATATTTTTCATAGGCAAAATATTAAGGTATGTTTTTTAATTAATGTGCTTGGAATACATGAGTTGACTTTGAGGCTTTGAAATCATGAAAGGAAAATAAGTGAAATTGATTAGGGAGTCATAAGGGGTGTTAATTTATTTTTATTTGTGGTGCTTAGAAACTAAACCAAGTATTGTAGACTATAAGGTTTAAACAAAGGAAATTTATTTTAATCTGTGTTGAATATTATTTTGAAAAAGTATTGGAGATTATAAGGTGTAAACAAAGGAAATTTATTTTAATGTGTGTTGAATACTAGTTTGAAAAATAAGGAGATTATAAGGTGTAAACAAGGAACCTTATTTTTGATATATGTTGAATATTATTTTGAAAGTGAAGGAGTGATAAGGTGTATTTGTGACTTGACATTTTATTGTATTTCTTGTATGGTGAAATATTTGTTGAGATAAATATTTTTGTGGAGATTTTGAGATAGACTGTTGCTATGTAAGCTTGAATTGACAAAAGGATTTGGTTGTGAGTAAAACAGTTTTTGAATACATATCTCCATAAATGCAAAGAGGTATGGGCACATCATATTTTGTTTGAAATGTTGGAATAAATGTTGTAAAATATAAGGTGGAGTGAAAAGGATTGTTTGACAAGGATTTTTGGAAATATTTGAGTGAATTTTTGTATGCTTCATGGTTGAATGTTTAGAGAATATTTTAGATAGATATTGAGGATTATTTGAGTTAGGGTTTGAGACCCACATTATGCAATTTTGTTGAATAAGTATGAAAACAATTGTTTAGGGTTTGTAAGCAAGTTATGATTCATTGGTTGAATAATTGAATGAAACTTTTGAATGTTGGTTTGAGTATGTTTGTGATTAAGCAAGTCTTGGTGAAGACTTGAAGGTAGGTTTGAGAAAGTCTTGTGAAGACTTGAAACAATATTAAGAGTAGGTTTGATTTGTTCAAGATTTGTGTTAAGTATTAGGGATAGATTTGAGATAGATTTTGGTGCAGATTTGTGAGTAGATTTGTGCTAGACCTGAGATAGAGTTGGAGCAGATTTATGCTAGACTAAGGATAGAGTTTAGTTCATATTTGAGAGAGAGATTGAGCAAATTTTGAGAGTAGGTTTTGGAGGTGATAGAGTAGAGGATATTAGTCTCTAGTGGATAGATATCCATTATCCAGGGCAATGAGGACAAAAGTATTCTATGGAGAGAGATCCATAAGGAAGTGTAGTGGGGGCAGAAGCCTTCTAGAAGATCACTAGCTAGAGAAAAAGAGAAAGATTTATCTTGTGGAGAGAGAATCGCAACTTAGAGGATAGGGTATTGGTGTCTCCTTTGTATAGAGGTCCATAAACATTGTAATAGGAAATTGATTTCCAAGATTTGTTGAGAAAATTTAGTAGAAATATTTTCTTCGTGGATTAGCCAACATTGGGTGAACCACGTTAAATCATGTCTCTCATGTGTGTGATGATTTATGGAATGCTTACTACTTTGGTATTTCTTATATTATCATATGGTTTGAAAATTAAAGAGTTTTATCTTATACTATTCATCCCCCCTTTCAATATAATCTCATGTTCTTCAATTGATATCAGAGCGGGTTCCTTCATAAAAAGCCTAATAGCTTGAAGGAAGATCCCACAAGAACATGGATGTGAAAGCATGAGGATACGAAAACAAAAATAAAAATCCAAGATGCGATGCGAATGAAACAAAAGATAACACTAAATCCTATGAATTGAAAGTGCATGAAAGGAAAGAAGCCTAAACGAATCGAAACCAAATAAAAAGCCAATATGGAAGACAACCTTTTTTATTAATATTCTTTAGAACTTGGTTACAATTTGCCTCCTCCCTTTTTAGGCTCTAGGAGCGTTAAATGTGTTCTTGTCACATCAATGGATGCTACTCTTTCTTTCGCATGCCCACATTGTAAAGTGGGCAGACCAAACGTTGCCACCACTTGCGTTGATAAGTCTTGACTCCTTTCTTCTCCTCTAATTTCGAGACCCTACATTCAAGGAAACAAAAAATATTCAGTAGCACCTATAGATAAAATGAAACATGCAATCCCCAAGCCTGCGATTAGTACATGCAAAATATAAATAAAATGATAACTGAAATAGATATAAATGAACTAAAAACTTGACAAGGGCATCAAAAAATCACAAGGAAGACACTGCAAATAGAACAGTTAAAAAATTCACCATAGATTCGTATTCACTCCGGGGTGGGATGAATAGACCTACAACAAAACATCAAAAAGCATTGTCCCAAATGTCACATCTGAGAAGCTCCAAATCACCTACAAAGTTGGGGTTAGCTAATTGGGAGTATTTTGGGAAGACCCAGAAGATCATATTTTCCCAATTTGGCCTCTATCACCAAGAATTTTATGATGCTACCTACAAGTTAGTAAAGGCGGGAAATGATAAAAACATGATAAAAAATGCTCAAAACGATGTGAAATTTAAATGACAACCTATATAAGCAGTATAGAATCAGATGCAAAAATAACAAAAATAAAATCTACCATATATTTCTAATTGCTCTATGGCGGGGTGATTAGGACTATGATAGTTTGGGGGGCACCCGGGGGTAGGACGCCCACCGTTTGGGACTCTGTTTTGGCACCAATCCACTTGGGATGGGTCCAAAACCTCTTATGGGGTTGTGTCAAAAAATTTTGTGGGATATTGTGGCCAAATGTTCAGGTTTGGGTCCGGATTGCGCTTCCAATAATCACCCAATAACCTCCCTCCAAAAGAGAGATCAAGGATGTAAAAGCACAATCGATGGGTGAGGATGTAATTTGGCAGCACTTCATTGCTCCAAAAGCTCCTCTCCATTATTTTTTGGGTGAGAAGACTCACCAATTTATAGACCTAGGATCTCTTTCTTTGAATGCGCATGCAAGGGTGCCACTTGAGTTGCTTGTCCTATTTTGAGAAAAAATATTATTCCTTGATTTAGAGTCTCCTTGCATGAGGCCTCCAAAATAAAAGACATGCATGACTGAAGTCTTTCTCCTTGATTTCAAGCCATTCCTCACAATTGCATGACCTGAAGCTAAAGTTAACTGGTGGACTTGTCGATGTTTGACTTTTTTCCAGTCAAACCTACTATTCACCCCACCTTGGAGTGAATGATGCTAATCGTCCCTGGGTGAGATGAATACCAGATTGTAATCATCCCAAGGTGGGACGAGTAGGGAGCAAAGTTCCAAAAAGGTGCCAAATTGAAATTTGACCTTAAAAACTACTGTGGGAGTGGTTAGGACCACTTTTTAACCTTTGGGGGCTACCTTGGGGGCTGTGTGTGTCAATGTGATCGATGCTTGTTGTCACATAATCAGATTAGTGTTGTTTTGTTGTCTACAAATGCCCCTTTTTGGGAAGCACTATGCAAGGTGCAACACTAAGCAACAATAGATAACCAAAGCACTAACGATTAGGATTTCTCAGTAACCTAACCAACTCTTGATGCCCCAAGTATGGAAAGGGCACGCATTCTTAAATTTTTGCTTCTAACGAGATAAGGAGCTTAATTCAAGTGTTAACCTTTTTCGGTGAGGTGTTACTTGATCTTGGACATTGTTCAATCATGAATAGGCAAAGGGCACAACCTTTTGTCTGTGGGAACATTGAGTTCATGATTCTATAATGCCAAGTATTTGATCAGCCTGTGATTATTGCTTGTTTGCTGCCCCAAGCAAGAGTGTGATTGTCTTTGTCAATGATTCTTTGAATGCGTGCCATTTCCTTGATTGGGTGTGTATTTGTTGATTGGTGACTAAGTGTGACTACCCCCTCAAGCGATGAATCAATGAGGGAATGACCAACATCAAAAATGCGACTAGTTGCTTGACCCAAGATGACTTAGGTAAGGGCGCCTTCAGTTGTTTTTCGTTGAATGCTTACGCAGTTTTTGAACATTATGACCTATTTTTGGTGGGTTTGAACCCTTTTTGCGATGCCGGTTGGGGATGAAATTCTTGACAATTTGTCTTCCCGTGGAGCGGTTTGGCTATGGTAGCCTTCTTAGGGAATAGTATAGTGTAATTTTTGTGACCCCAAAATCATTTTTGCATGCCCAGAATGTCAGGTGCAAAGGCACCTTCATTCGACAATGTTATTGCTATTTTTGATGGGTTTTTACCCTTTTTGTGACGTCGTTTGGGGATAAAATTCTCAAAAATCCATCTTCCCGTGGAGAGGTCTAGATATGGTAGCCTTCTTAGGGAGTAGGATAGTGAGTATTTGTGACCTGGACATCTATTCTGCATGCCTAAAATGTCAAGTGCAAAATCACTCTTATTGGACAATTTTATTGCTATTTTTTGTGGGTTTTGACCCTTTTTGTGATGTCGTTTTGGGATGAAATTCTTGAAAATCCGTATTCCCGTGGAGCATTCCGGCTATGGTAGCATTCTTAGGGAATAGGATAGTGAGGATTTGTGACCCCGACATCTATTTTGCATATCCAGAATGTCAAGTGTAAAAGCACTCTTATTGGACAATTTTATTTCTATTTTTGAGCGAGTTTGGACCCTTTTGGTGATGCCATTTGGGGATGAAATTCTTGACAATCCATCCTCCCATGGAGCAGTATAGCTATGGTAGCCTTCTTAGGGAGTAGGATAGTGACAATTTGTGACCCCAATGTCTATTTTGGATGCCAAGAATGTTAGGCGCAAAGGCACCTTCGTTCGGCAATGTTATTGCTATTTTTTTGTGCATTTTGGTGTAGTTTTTGTTGTTTTTTGAAATTTTTGCTCTGTAATCGTCCCTGGGTGGGACGAATACCTATTTTATAATCATCACAGGGTGGTACGAGTGCCAATTAGTGTGATCATCCTAGGGTGGAACGATTATAGGCTAAAAATCCTATTTAAGGGCCAAAACTGGGTTTTGGGCTCATTTGCATTTGTTTTTCTTGGCAATTTGGAGCTCTAAGGAGGAGGAGGTCAATTCTGCGAAGCGAATCACTGTCAAATTTTTCTTGCCACCATGCGTTCATGGATCATATCATCAAGTTATGGAGCCAAAATGATACCAATGAGTTCTCTTCCTCTTTATTGTTTGTTTGCATTACAATTTGAAAATCGTAATTTAGTTTTTTTTTTTTCTTTTGTATTTTGTTTTTCAAAAAATGAAACCCTAAAAAGAAGTTGTGTTTTGTATGGCTTCATTAAAACGTAGGTTGAAACCCTAGTGGAAATCATGTTTATTTGGCATATGTGATAAACTGAAAGAAACCCTAGTCTAACAAAAATCAAAACTTAGCTTAAAAACTGAGTTTAAAACTTAGCATAAAACGTAGTTTAAAACTTAGCTTTAAAAACTTAGCTTAACTCTAGTTGTTTTTTGTTTTTATTTGTTTTTTTGTTTGTCAGTGTAGACTAAGGGTAAACCCTAGGTGAACTAAAAATTTTGTTGTGTTTTATTTGTTTTTTTTGTTTGTCAGTGTAGACTAAGGGTAAACCCTAGGTGAACTGAAAATTTTTTTGTGTTTTATTTGTTTTTTTTTTTGTTTTTTTAATTGTTCAGTTGAACTTAGAGTTAAAAACCCTAGGAACTAAAAAATTGTTTTTGATTTTTTTTTATTTTGTCCGTTTATCAGTGTATACGTAGAGTGAAAAACCCTAGGACTGATAAACGTTATTTTGAATTGTTGTTTTTAATTTGTCAGTTGAGACGTAGAGTGAAAAATCCTAGGTATTGACAACTGTTTTGAATTTTTTGTTGTTGTTTTTAATTTTTCAGTTGAGACATAGAGTTAAAAACCCTAGGACTGACAAACGATTTTGACTATTTTGTTTTTGTTAGTTTATCAGTGTAGACATAGAGTTAAAAACCCTAGGACTGACAAACGTTGTTTTGAATTTGTTTTTGGCGGTACATTTTGGTTATGCATTGTTGTATATTCATGTTATTGTTGTACAGTTTTTCATGGTTTTTAATGTTTTTGTATTTTTTGCTTTTGCATGTTGTGAAGAGCTGGTATCGTGTGTTGATAGTTTTCTCTAAAGCACAGGAGGCACTAACTTTGGCTGACTGGGAGTAGCTTGATGCCCTTGGGCTCAAGCAGGTGACTCGACTAGAGCCTATGGTCAGGGATCGGGCCTATATGATGGCCCTGATCAACTTGTGGGATCATCGGATCAACACTTTCCATCTTCCCATAGGGGAGATGACAGTTACCTTGGAGGATGTCTATCGAATTCTGTGAATTCCAATAGACGAACTGCCTATCAGGATGACGCCATAGGATCAAAAGATAGTAGTGCTGACATGCTACTTTGGGCATGGGGAGGAGATGAGTGTGGATAGCCTAGTGGAGAGGGCAGAGGGTGACTACCAGATTGGTGGGATTTTGGTATGATGGTGGCTAGATATGGGTGTGTTGGGAGTGAGGCACGTAGTACTGATGGGCCTCATTTCCAACATGCTGCTACCTAACTCATTAGGTGCACGATTCCCTTGGAACCTGCTAGAGGTGGTTTTTAGGTTGGTGGAGTGTCCGACGAAGGCACCTCTAATCATGAGATGAGGACAGACTCTACTGGAAAAGCTCTATGATGAGCTATACGAGGTATGCTACCAGAGGAGGAAGGGGATTGGATGTAGCTATCTATTGTAGTGTTGGGCTTGGTAGCACATAGTTGTGGAGAGGTCAGTGGGGTTTTCATGGATGACTCAGGTGAATATGGTGGATCGAGAGATTGGGTATGAGGCATTGTGGCGAAGGTCTAAGGAGAAGGATAGAGTTGATAATGGGTAGGTGCCATGGGGCACTATGTTGATGCCTTCACTCAGCTTGCTCCAGGGGAGGTTTCTTGGCACCCCTACTAATATTGTCCAGCCTAGCCTGAGGCTAGAGAGTGGTTGCAGTAGGTTCGTAGGGAGAGGTGGATGATTGGGCAGCATGGGACTGAGCAAGAGTTCTTCCCGTATGGCCAGGTGACATGATAGTTTAGGGTGCACTAGGGGTTTCCTGGTGAGCCCTTGATCTATCAACGTCATGGGGATGATAGGACTCTAGTCTGGCCAGTCATTGCATCGCTGGGTGAGGATTCAGATATAGTGATTGAGGTCTCAGACATGGATGACATCGGGGTTACCATTGAGTATGACCAGTGGTGGAATTTGTGGTGATGGTGATGCAAGGGGTCTCTATGGGGCATAGAGGTGACATCCATAGGGGGTGATGATGCAGAGGCATCAGGAGAGGGCTGGGGGGTTCCACTCGAGGATGCGGACATGGTAGAGGTGGATGATTTTGGGGGGGATTTTGGGGTTCTGGATCAGTCGAAGACACAAGACATCCCAGAGCAGTGGGAGCCAGAGCAGGTTGCTATTCCAGAGATGCTAATGCCTCAATAATTCTTGAAGGACATGGAGGTAGGGTCACGTGCTAAGAATGAATGATTGGAGGGGCTACTATAGAGGCGAGATGAGGAGCTGATGGAGGCTCTGTAGGAGAGGGATCTCCTACGAACTTAGTTGGCTGAGTGGGAGAACACATTTGTGATGTATCATCAACGGGAGGGGGATACCGATGCTACACAGGAGAAGGATCTCCTGTGGACAAAGCTGGCTAGGGCAATGAGAATTTGGCTATGTATCACCAATGGGAGATGGACTTTGTGTGACATTGATTGGAGTTGGAGGCGGATATTAGCCACCTCGGTGGGTGGATCCCTATGTTGAGTGGAGGTGTATCATCACACCACTTGAGAGGGAGTGATACAGAGCAGTCAACATCCTCTTGGCACAGGCGACTGGATGAGGGGGGCTCTAGTAGGCATGATGCGGGGGCTAGTAGTAGCCGCCCTGAGGGGTCCCATAGGACCAACACCACAGGGGGTAGTTCCTGTCGCATTGATCTTGCATGATCATGGTGGCCGATGCCTTAAGATTGGGGGTTTTTGAGTTTGTGTTTTCTTTTTCTTTTTTGCGGGGTCAAAGGACCGGTTATTGTGGACTGCAAGAATTTTTGATGATATATATATACAGATGACTTTCTTTGTGTTTATACACTTGTTGTGGTTTGTTTTTTTTATTATGCACAGTTATTTAGAATGATGTATGTATGTGGTATTATGAATGCAATGTGTCTAATTATTTGATGGACGCATATGGAATGAATGAAATGAGTTTGTTGATAACTTGTCGATGGCATCATAGACTCTATAAGATTTACTAGCTTGTTGTACTTATGGGATGGCTTTGTGGAATGACTTTGAATGTGATAACTTTGTTTTTGTATTTTTCGTATTATCTGATGGTGATGTTTGTAATGAAATGTACCAATTGTTTTAAAATGTAGTTAAGGTTTTCTAAGATTCAGAGATTTTAACTAACTAGCCAAGACTGTACATTTATCTCACAAGACTTTTGAACAAGGTATAAATCATACTTGAGTTTGACCAAGTTATTTCACATCTTTGTGTGTGCAATTGAGTCTTTTTATGTGGTATTTGTTAGGATACCGCCAGTGCCAGATAGGTGGTCAACCAAACCTGTACTAATGATCACCTAATTAGATCCACTAAATCCATTATTGTATTTAGTAAGATTAATCCATGGGACAATCTAAGGTATCATAAGCTAGCTCATCCACATGCAAACATTGGTCTGCTCACACACAAAGCTAATGTGATAGACATATCTTCATGCATTTAGGATACCGCCATTACCAGGTAGATTGTCCACCAAACCCATAATGAGGATCACCTAGATGGTTTTCGAATGCTGAGAATTACAGGGATTCAAGCTCAGGCATATTTTATTTGCTCAACGTGTTAGGATACTTGCTCGTATACATAGTGATGAAAATCACTGTTTATTTTTCTCTTTTGTTTTTCTTTTTGAGCAAGGGATTGGAATAGTGGTGATAACCACTATTATTTGATTTTGCATTTTAGGTTACAAAGTTGAGCTTATAGTTTTTTTTTTTTGGCTTGTGGAGGACATTGATCCTTTGAGGCCTTGGGGATGACTACCCATCCTGTTCAGGGATGTGTAGTATGAATCCTTACGACTTTGGGAACCAAAGGGGATTAGGGATATTATGAAGGAAGGGCATTGATCTTTTAGGCCTTGGGGATGACTACCCATCCTTGTCATGGGTGTGTAGTACGAATCCTTATGAATTTGGAGACCAAAGGTGATTGGATATGGTCATGATGATGGCTTATGGGGATTTTTTTTTGAATGGCATTGGTCCTTTTAGGCCTTGGGGATGACTACCCATCCTTTTCAAGGGCATGTAGTATGAATCCTTACAACTTTGGAGACCAACGATGATTGGGATTTTTCTAGTGGTAAAAACCACTATTTATTTAGTGGAAATTGATGGGGAAGAGCTTGTCCTTTTGTCAATTCTCAACACTCTTGAACCATTTGCACAGGGGGATGAGCAGGCTAATATTTCACCTATGGTATCCTAAACTGCTTTGTAGGTTTCTCTTGCGTTCACACAACTTGGGAATTATTTTATGTGTTTTAACTTGTGTAGGAATGTTACATAACGAGGCATGACCCAAGAAAAACTTTTCCTTGTAAAATTCATTTAACTTTGTACAATTTTTGGCTAGAAATTTAAAGATAGCTGAATGACAAAAACCCTAAATATATTAGGAGACAACTGACTATGTTAGAAATTGGGATGGTGTTATTCTAGATGTATGTGTTTATAAAATGGGTGGAATGTGGAAAATGAAGGAATTGCTGAGCAATTACAGTCTATGGTGTTTGGGACATGTATGGCCAGTAAATATGCAATGTATGGATGTGATGCCTATTGCAACTTATATTTTTTTATTTTGATTTTTACGAGTATGCATGGAATTGGGATGTAAATTTTATTTTTTTTTGTTATTTTTGATGATTTTATTATTGTTTGTTTGTTTTTGAATATTTGTTTTGACCAAGTGGTTATGGTAACCCTTGGAGCTTTTGGTTTGACCAAAGGGTTTATGGATACCTTTGGGGCATTTTTGGGTTTGACCAAGCGATTGTGGGCATCCTTGGAGCTTTCAGTTTTACCAAAGGGTTTATGGACACATTTGGGGCATTTGGGTTTGACCAAGCGATTATGGGAATCCTTGGAGCTTTTGGTTTGACCAAAGGGTTTATGGACACCTTTGGGGCATTTTGGGTTTGACCAAGCGATTGTGGGAATCCTTGGAGCTTTTGGGTGGACTACGACTCTCTCTAAATGTGGAATGGCCTCAAATGACTAATGTTCAAGGGTTCTAGTTCCTTGATTCCTTCAAGAGAGGTGAGTCGGTATGTTCCAGGTCCTATTTTATTGTCAAGCACATACATACCTAACCAATTTGCCATGAAATTTTCCCTTAGATGGGGTGAAAAATTAGAGTTCTATTGGTTCTCTTTTAAAACCAAGTCACCAACATGAAAGTCCCTCAAGTGAACCTTCATGTTGTATGCCCTCTTAAGTCGCTCTTGATAGATACGTAAATGCTCGAGAGCATTAATGCGTCATTCATTGAGCAACGTAAGCTGGTCTAACCAAGATTTATGCATAGTGTCATCATTGATGAACTCTTGCATTGATATGCGTAGTGAAGGTTTTTCCAACTCGAGAGGCATGACTACCTCGGAGCCATACACCAGCAAAAATAGAGTTGCCCCGGTGGGCATCCGAATGCTAGTGCGATAATCCCATAGGGCAAGCAAGATTTGAATGTGCCAATCCTTCTGACTATCTACGATGGTATTTTTGAGCATTGCGACTAGCATTTTTTTTTACGCCTCTACTTGCCCATTTGCCTACGGATAATAGGGTGTCAAAAAAATGTGCTGAATTTTGTATTTTGTTGTTAAAGCATGCACATCTTTATTCTTGAATGACGTCCCATCCAATATGATCTTGGATGGAATACCAAAATGACATATGATGTTATGTAAAATAAACTCTGCAATACAGGTTCTAGTCATAGAGGTTAGAGGAATTGCTTCCACCCACTTGGTGAAGTACTCTATGCCCGTTATGATGAACGTGTGATGACCTGAAGATGCAGGGGATATCTTGTCGATTAGATCAAAGCCCCACAATGAAAAATGCCAAGATGATTGAATCAATTGCAAGGCCTGATAAGGTACATGTGTCAAATTAGCATGGTGTTGACACTTCATGCACTTATCACCTTCCAAGATGTGGGACAATGTATGAATAGTCTTTTGTCCCACTTGGATGGGTAGGACAATTGTGCCAACCATCAAGCATATTTCATCATTGAATGCTCAAAGATTATAGGTGGAGGCCATGATGTGAGATGCCAAAAACTTTAGATGTTTCAATGTTGTTGTTGTAATTATATTACTGGACGATCTAGTGTCCACCAACACCCTCTTATACGGAATTCTGTTGACTTGCGCAATGACGTGCAGGGGTGGATCTGCCACATCACCAGTCACTGATTTCAATTCATCTTCTCTAAAGGTTATGATTGGTTATGTACATTTTTTTACATGTCCCAAAAATTTGTTGAAATAGTTTTCTTCGTGGGGCTACAACTCGATGGCTTTTAATATCTCCATTAGAGCCTCCCGATGGGGCGCTAATTGTTGAATGAGCTTGTATATGGAGAGCCTAGCTGATGTGGTCCTTAGACTTTGGGTAAGTCTAGTCCAAATCATGGCCACTGGTCTAGGTAGGGGAGGTTGCGTAGGATGTTGTTGAGGTTGTGACGTCGATGGAACCTCTCCTATGGCCATCGCAGGGGCAGCTCCTGGGTATTTCCTGTTCCTAGTCACTATGCTTATCATTCCTACATACCCCTGCATGGGGAAATTTTGTGTCACCTCATTGACTTTAAGGGGTTTTGCTTGCACATCATGGGTAGGCAGGGGGTCTCTGAAGAATCCCATCTATTGGTTGTTTGGCACTATGGGGTTGTCCACTGCCAGCGTCTTGTTGTCGATTAAGTCTTGCACCAAGCCTTTAAACTTCCAACATGCATTAAGGTCATGTCCCTTCCATCTATGGAACCTACAGTAAAGTCCTCCCTATACCTCTTAGGATTTGGTGCATTAGGGTCTATGGTTTGAATTTTGGGCAAGTTGATCAAGTTTGTCGCTGACAAGCGATCAAACAGGGAGTCCTTGGACTCTATGTAAGGTGTGAACTGTTGCCTAGGTTGGTGCTGCTAATTTTTTTCTTGCTTCTTATTTTCTCTATCATAACTGTTAAGAGGCACCGCCTGATAGAAGCCTTTTGGGGCTGTGTTGCTTTTGTAGTCTTAGGGATGTTTATAGAAACCTGATTGACCGCAGTGGGTTTCTATTGCATGGTCCCTATTTTGGTGTTCTTAGACCATTCTTTCTTCTTTGGCTTGGCAATCTCACCATCCTGTATCTTGATCTCCTCAATGATTTTGGCTTGCACCAGAGCTTCCTCTAAAGTGGCATATTTTTGTAGCTACAATAGCATGAAGATCGATCTCAAACAGCTCTTTGAGAACATTTGGGTCAGGTCGGACATGGGAGGGAGGTAGGGTAGCTTTGAAAGCAACGTCCTCCATCGGTTACCATACGCCACCATGGTTTCTTCCTCATACTTCCTGAGGCTAGCTAGGTCACTTAGTGACACATTTTTCTTGGTGTTGAAGGTGAAGCATTCAAGGAATGTGTCCACTAGCTAATCCAAGTTACTGATGCTATGTTTTGGCAACTGAGTGAACCAATCCGAGGTAGGGCCTACGAATGTGGTTATAAATGTTCTTAACAACAAAGCATCATTGTCCTAAATGCTAAAGCATTGTCTTAGGAATCTAGTCACATGCTCTTGGACATCCTCCTCCCCTCTAAAGAGTGCCAACTGGGGCAATTTAAAGTGTTTAGGGTAAGGGGGTGCTGGCATTGACAGATGCACTGGGTGACTACAGAGTTGGAGTAAAGTGGGCTTTTGGGGCCTAAAATTCTTGGTCTCCATAGACTCTAAGAACTCTAGAAGCACTTTATATGCATTAGAGGATTTAATCTCTTCCTCCTTGGTTTGCTCCCGCTGTGGGTTGCAGGGAACTTGAGGCCTATAGAGGGGTGGCTGCATATTGCCCCCTCTACCTTGGTAGGGCATTTCCACTCTCTCTTCTTCTTGCTCATACTCCTCATAAGCTTCTTGAGCAGTTCCTAGGTGATACCTATGACCATGGGTGGGTGTCCATGGGGGGTGCCCATAATTGTTTCTGGGAGTGGCCTCCTGCTTAGGTCTAGGGGGTCTCGAAGGTAGCACTTGGTAAGGTCTCAGAGACCTGTCTTGTACTAGGGGGTTATGCCTTTCTACCCTCTATGTTTGAGGGGTTGGAACCCTCTCAGTCATTGTGTTTTGGAGCAGCTCATCTATTTGGCATCGGATGCGCTCTTTGCTAAGGAAATATAGATGCTCTAATTGTTGTTGGTCTTGCCTAAGCTACGTGATTTGCGCTTGGAGGGCAACATGTTTGGCAAATGCCAAGTCAATTTGTTCCATCGTCTTGTGTTTAGGAAGCCTAGATGCTTCTCCTACATGTCTATCTTGATCGTGGTGATCCAATATCCCTATGGGTTGCTTTCCTCTATCGAGGTTAGTGATATTCACCCGAGGCTTCGGCTTCATTGTGTGATCTTGATACATAGCAGGTGCGGAGGTGCATTGCCCCCATGCTGTGTCTTGCTCTTGAGGAATGTAGTGGTCTTCCTCGTACTCCCTTTCATACATGTGAAAGGGGTGGGCAGAATTGGCTTGCCCTGTCTGGAGAGCCTTGTGCTCTAGATTTTTTCTAGTGTTTCTAATAGTAATAAGGGGTAAAGGAGGGATGACAAAATCATGTGGCCCCTCCTTACGGACTCTATATTTCTCTAGCACTTCATCACTAGGCTACTCATAATGAGCGTCTAAAGGAGCCCTCTTGTCTATGTTGAGTGCCACGTATATGTCCTCCTCTTGAAAGGATCTATGCTAAGTGGGGGTGCCCCTCAAAGAGGTGCCTATATAGTCCTATTTTGTAATGACATGATGTGGAATATCTTGTGTGTCAGTCCACCAAGGTGGGATGACCAAGTCCTTAGGACTATATCGGAGGTGACTTGTCCCCATTTGTGCACTCTCTATAGCTCCTGACCGTGATTGGGCTTGGCTACGGGTGCACACCATGGTGATGTTTTCCTACAAGATGCATAGATTTCTATTTCTTTTTATGATTTTTATGCTACACTAAACAAAAAATATCACACACACAAAACAATGATTATCTCTTTTAAATATTAAATGTGTGCCCTAAATCTGGTTCAGTGTGTTTTGATGTTTGTTTTGAAAGCTTTTGTAAAGAATGTTTAAATGCAATATGATGGCTCTTATGACTCCCAAAAATGATCACCCCTTCAATATACCATTGACAGGCCAATATACCAACCTCTCTATATACCCGCCCTTATGTGAGGGAAACTATTGGTACGTGAGAGCAGATGGTACATGGAACATAGGCGATATGAAAGGGGAATCACTCTATTTATGACACCTACCATAGAAGACTTATCCTCATGCACTGGTAATCACCCCTGCTACACTTGGTCAGCTTTCATTAGGATTTGCGTCTAGCAACAGTCATGATCGGGGTTATGTATGCAATATTTCAAGCCCAGGTGGTGATGAAATCCACCATTGGTCTTGATCAAGGGTTGGGGTTGTACGACCAAATCCTTGTTGTTTCAATTACCATGTGGTGTGTGGGGTTCTTTTTAATTTTCATAAATGAAGAAAAAAAGCATTCAAACTCTCCTATGCAAGCAAATAACCAAAAAACATAATATAGAAAGAAAAAAATAACATAAGGTGTTTAGGACCCCTACCTCTTCTCTGCCCAAATTGAATGTCTCTAAATTTATGTTCTAAAATTGCATGGAGAGCTATTCATCCCTTGGTGAAATGAATAACAGAACTGTATTTGTCATAGGGTGGGGAAAATGTCCATTCATCCCTGGGTAAGATGAATTCCATCTTTGTACTCGTCATAGACTGGAACAAACAACAGTCCAACGTTTGAAAACTTGGTACCTGTAAGAAAAAACAAGCAAATTTTGATCAAAAATTTAATATTAAAATCAAGGGACAGATGTCCCACCGTGATCACCACTAAATTAATGAGGATGTGAAAACAAAAAGAAAAATCCAATATGCAATGCGAATGAAACAAAAGATAACGCTAAATCCTATAAATTGAAAGTGCATGAAAGGAAAGAAGCCTAAATGAATCGAAACCAAATAAAAAGACAATATGGAAGACATCCCTTTTTATTAATATTCTTCAGAACTCGGTTACAATTTGCCTCCTCCCTTTTTAGGGGCTAGGAGCATTAAATGTGTTATTGTCACATTAATGGATGCTATTCCTTCTTTCGCGTGCCCACATTGTAAAGTGGGTGGACCAAACATTGCTACCACTTGTATTGATGAGTCTTGAATCCTTTTTTCTCCTCTAATTTTGAGACCCTATGTTCAAGGAAATAGAAAATAGTCAGTAGCACCTGTAGATAAAATGAAACATGCAATCCCCAAGCCTGCGATTAGTACATGCAAAATATAAATAAAACAATAACTGAAATAGATCCAAATGAACTAAAAACTTGATAGGGGCATAAAAACATCACAAGGAAGACACTACAAATAGAACAGTTAGAAAATTCACCATAGATTCATATTCGCTCCGGGGTGGGACGAATAGACCTACAACAAAGCATCAAAAAGCATTGTCCCAAATGTCACATCCGAGAAGCTCCAAATCACCTACAAAGTTGGGTTTAGCTAATTGGGGCTATTTTGGGAAGACCAGAAGGTCATATTTTCCCAATTTGGCCTCTATCACCAGGAATTTGATGATGCTACCTACAAGTTAGTAAAGGCAGGAAATGATAAAAACATGATAAAAAATGCTCAAAACGATGTGAAATTTAAATGACAACCTATCTACGTAGTATAGAATTAGATGCAAAAATAATAGAAAGGAAATATGCCATATATTCCTAATTGCTTCGAGGTGGGGCGATTAGGACTGTGATAGTTTGGGGGGCACCTGGGGGCAGGACTCCCACCATTTGGGACTCTTTTTCGGCACCAATCCACTTGGGATGGGTCCAAAACCTCTTATGGGGTTGTTTCAAAAAATTTGGTGGGATATTATGGCCAAATTTTTAGGTTTGGATCTGGATTGCGCTTCCAATAATCACCCAATAACCTCCCTCCAAAAGAAAGATCAAGGATGTAAAAGCACAATCGATGGGTGAGGATGTAATTTGGCAGCACTTCGCTGCTCCAAAAGCTCCTCTCCATTCTTTTTTGGGTGATAAGACTCACCAATTTATAGACCTAGGGTATCTCTCTTTGAATTCGCATGCAAGGGAGCCACTTGAGTTGCTTATCCTATTTTGAGAAAAAATATTATTCCCTGATTTAGAGTCTCTTTACATGAGGCCTCCAAAATCAAAGACATGCATGACTGAAGTCTTTCTCCTTGATTTGAAATCGTTCCTCACAATTGCATGGCCTGAAGCTGCAGTTAATTGGCGGACTTGTCGATGTTTGACTTTTTTCTAGTCAAACCTGCTATTCGCCCCACCTTGGATCGAATGATGCTAATCGTCCCTAGGTGAGAGGAATACCAGTTTGTCATCATCCCAAGGTGGGACGAGGAGGGATCAAAGTGCCAAAAATGTTCCAAATTGGCCTCTGACATTCCAAACTACTGTGGGAGTGGTTAGAACCACTTTTTAACCTCTAGGGCCTGCCTTGGTGGCTGTGTGTGTCAATGCGATCAGTGATTGTTGTCACATAATAATATTGGTGTTGTTTTGGTGTCTACAACATGGCCTCAAAAAATGAAGAAGAGGCCATACTCAACATATAAGAGGAATTCTATGTTGCTCTTAGAAACTTGGAAAAGGTTAGAAAGAAGAACTCAAGTTTGAAGGATCAAATTCAAGAAGATGAGGAAGCAAGAATGGAACTTCTACAAAATCTCATAGAACTCAAGGTAAAAGTTGAAGAGGGAAAGAAAATTGAACAAGATATGACAGAAATTTTAAAAGTAAGAGAAATAGAATGTGAAATATTGGAATAAAAAATTGTCTTTCTAATGAAGGAAGTTGAAAAGGCTAAGGATAAAATACATCAAGACATAAAATCAAGGAAACAAAAATAGGAGTCAAGTTTCCAAGAAACAAATACATCAAACAAAGAAGAGCCTATGACTTATGCTAATGCACTAAAAGTAAAAATCATCAAGGAAGAAGTAAAAGAATATCCATGTACACAATTCAATTACAAGAACAACAAAAGAAGAAGTACACAACCTTATTATTCAAGGGACTCAAACAGGTTACAAAATTTCTTCCATGGCTATTGTTTTTCATGTAACAAATATGGTCATAGAGATGTACATTGCACTAGCTATGTGAAAGATAATATCAATAGAAATATCAATTCTTTTGCACCTCTTATGAATGAAAATATTATATGTTACAAATGCAATAATTTTGGACACGAAGCAAAATGGTGTAAAATGATATTTCCTAAACCAAGCAAAAATAATACAACTTCAATAGTTAGGAGAGAAAGAAAATAACAATATAAAGTGAAGTAAATTTTAGTACAAACAACCCTTCATGTACAATATAAAGGAAAATAGTGGTTTATTGATAGTGGTTGTTCTAGTCATATGATAGGAGATAAAAGTAAATTTCTTGTACTTAAAGAAATCAATGGAGGATCAATTAAATTTTGCAACAATGGTTCAACAAAAATTTATGGGAAAGGAACTTTAAGTTTAGATAATGAAAAACAAGGATAGAGAATGTATTATATGTTAAGGGATTGAGGCACAATTTACTAAGTGTAAGCCAACTCTATGAATAGGAACACACGGTTACCTTTCATCCCAATAGATGTGAAATCTAAAAATTTAAAACTGGAAAGCTCATTATAGATGCAAATAGAACTACAAACAACATCTACATGCTAAGTGAGATTAAATGAGAAAAGTGTTTTCTATCACAAGAATATGAGATTTGGTTGTGGTACAAAATAATGGGTCATTTGAAATTTGAAAACATAGTTAACGTAAGCAACAAGTAGGCTATAAAATATTTACCCAAGATAAAAAGACCACAAAACACAATTTTCGCATGATATCAACATGGAAAAAAAACTAGAACAAGTTTCAAGTAAAAAAGATTTATGTGATCTGAGCCATTGAAACTAGTGCACACTGACCTATGTGCTCCTACAAGGACAAAAAGTCTACAAGGTGAAAGTTACTTTATATTATTTATAGATGATTATTCTAGAATGATTTGGGCAGCCTTCTTGAAATAAAAGTTAGAAGCTCTTGAGAATGAATAACACAAGCTTATACTGAGAGGGGGGGGGTGAACAGTATAAGACCACTTTTTACTTTTCCTTTATACTTCAAAACAGTAAAGCAACATATCCAAAGCCATATCAAAACAATGCACAAGATCATCCACAAAGTGACACAACAATTTCAACGTGGTTCATCCACAAAAAATTTCTCTAAAAGTTATCTCAAAGTTCTTTGGGAAACCTTCCCAATTACAATGTTTATGAGCCTCGGCTCAAAGGAGATACCTTCCCCCAATCTAAATTTATGAGCCTCTACTCAAAGGAGATACCTTCCCCTACCTCTGCTCTGGCTGGTGATCCTCTAGAAGACCTTTGCCTCCGCTGCCCTTAGCAAATGGAACTCTATCCATAGAAGACACCTGTCTTCCTTGCTCTGGTTGGAGACCTCTGTCCTCAACTCTATCACTTCAAAAGTTGGTCCTCGAATCTGCACTAAACACAGTCCTTTGGTCTAGCACAAATCTGTCCTCAGGTTCTTCTCATAGAACCAAAGCACCTCTGTCCTCAAGTTATCTGATAGAACTATCAAACTCAGCTTCACAAGTCCTCTGCTAGGACCTGTCCAAATCTGCTCACAGGTCCCTAATGGAACCTATCCAAAACCTACTCACAAGTTCATCAAGTAAAACTTGCTTGGAATGAACCCACAAAGAGAATGGTTAGAGACCCAATGTGATTCATCAACCTCATAGAAGCATAAAGATAATTGTTAGAGACTCAATATGTTCTATACTTAACTCCCAATCTCAATCTCAACTCAATATCAAATCTCATAAGAATAAGATAGATGTAATATGCTTTTCTCAAGAACATGAAACACAACCCAACAATTGCCAACCAAGAAATATCTCATATAACAATGATACTCATGTTCTTTCCAACAACCAATATCTTTTCTCAACCAATTAGGGCTTCAACAACAATGCTCAAAGACAAGGTTTAACCAACATCATTCAACTCAACATTAACCTTGAAGCATTCAACCAATCATCACAAGAAAAGGAAACAAGTAGAAATCCTTTTCCCTACAAAGATATTTGAACAAAACAACCACCCACACAATATCACCAAATGCAAATAGTAACTTGTTCAAATCAACTCAATGGAGTAAGCCCAATATCATGAATCAAGTAAAAGCAATAACTTGATCAAACAACCTCTATGGAAGCAACTCAACCATCAACCTCAAAATAGCCATCCAAGGGTTTCACCAACTCAAAGCAAGTATCAAGACTCACAAACATAAACCCTAGTGCACAATGCTTCCACTACCTCAAACCAGAATTATGCATTCACCAAAACTCTCATTAATGATAACAATGCATAAGTAGTCTTCAACAAACCAGAAAATAGGATTTACACCCAACCAAAGGAAACCTTGTAGTATACCTTTTCACTCCAATATTATTTCAGGAAATAACATACACCAATCATACTTATAAGAAGAAAGTGCCCATACCTTATTGAAGTGAAGGAACCCCTTTGGAAATCTGCCACAATCACAAAATTCTTTTGCCAATCTTCACAAGGGTTAGTAGATCACAAAATAATCAACATTACTCCACTTTTCAATAATCATCACCAAAGCCTTTAATTTCACAACTTCCTTATCTCTCCTAAAACCACTTGTACCATAAAATAAAATAAATCACAACATTGCATAACCTTATAACTCCCAAAACCACTTATACCATAAAAGTAAAATAAAATATTTTATATCATTCATAAACATTCCACACTCTAGTTATGACTCCCCTAAACCTTTGATGTCCACTATACTCTTCAAACAATCAAATAAAAAATATATTTTATTTCCCTTCACCTTATAACTCCTCTAAAAAGATATTCAACAAAAATTAAAGGACATATCCCTTTTTCGGAAGACACCACCACATGCACAAATTAATTTTTATCGCCTATAGAAACTTTGGCATAGGCAACGTAAATAACCTTATGACTCCCTAATTGAATGTGCACGTCATAATATAATTTAATTAATTGAAACACCTTATGACTCCCTACACGAGTGCATACCACACATCAAAAATTATTTTAATTAAAACCTTATGACTCCCTCATACGACAAGACGTAGACCACATACCTTTTGTCAAAAAGCTTTATCACTGCATGTGCTGGGATTCAAACTCAGCACCTTGCCTCTACGATGATCTCCGCACTAAGGTAATCCACCATTTGTGCTAGGAACCCGAATGAAATAATCATTTTCGTCCCCCTCTTCGTAACACTCCGAAAATCCCTGTAAGTGCTTGGTTTCGACAATCGCGCAACCACCAATAAATTAATTTAACATTCTCTTAATTCCCGTGCACATGCTCTATATTATATTTGCTAAGTTTTGCTTTGTCGCGACTTCCATTATTTTTCTCCGAAGCATATGGTAATTCATCTTTGGCACGAAAACCAATCCCATCATACCTTCGACCGCTCCATGCTTGACATCTTCCTTTGCTAGCGCAGGGGCTCCGACGAAATCGAAATTGCACGAGGATTAATATCAAATTCTTCACCCCTCTTTAATGAATTTATTTGCCTCATTTTATATGCACTATGATGCATAACCAAACACGTTGGCTCTTTTAATTTAATTTTAAAATTTTAATTTAAATTTTAAATAAATAAAATTTAAACTAAATATTTAAAATTAAATATCTTCATCATCGGGGCACATTTTTCAACGAAACGAAGAGCCAACTTAGGTTTTAAGAAAAACCCATTTCAAATATGTTGTCCATGGTTTTAAATAAAACCTTTTATTTTGTCTGCCTTGGTTTTCACAAAAACCCTTCCGCTTCTTGACATCAATGACAACATCAATACTTGAGCAAAGGCAATGTACCCAAGGTACCCAAAATTACCAATAGAGAAGTTCAAACCTTTTAAATAATTAGTGGAAAATGAAATAGGTAGAAGGAATAAGGGTTTACAATCAAATAGAGGAGGAGAATTTACCTCAAATGAATTCATAGATTTTTGTGAACATGGGTGTAGACACAGAAAATTGACCCACTTTGAGTGGGAAATCTTCCTTAGTGCCCCTAAGAGTCCCTCAACCCTTGCCAAGAGCAAAGGACGACCTCTTTGCCTCCCTTTTTAAAAATTTTTACCTTTTAGTGAAATTGTACCCCATATTTATGAGGCACGACTTCACACCAGTGATATTGCACCCCATCATGATGGGACACAACTTCGATGTTTAACCTAGTTTTTTAAATTTATTTTATTTTATTACTTTTGAGCCCACTTAAACCTAGGTTTAAACCTTCTCATGTGTTTTGGCATCGGTTGTGAGTTTATTTGTGCCCAATTTATTCATCTAAGTATCTATAAAAGGAAATATATCTTTGCTTAATCATAACAAGAATAAGTGCAAGTGTGATATGTAAAACTTTGTGCAATATTTATGCGAATTTATTAAGCTCGAAATTTATAGTTCATTCTTATTTACTTTCTCTACTAGAATCTAACACTTAAAGTGTGAATTTTGGATTGATCTTCTATTGCATGGATTTATTTGGTTGTGTGACTTGGTTGATCTGTGGTGTAGCTCGAAGAGACATAGTGCCCATATAGATACTTGGCACTCTTCTGCCTACTTATGCAATGTCCGGGTTTGATCACTTTTTTGTCTACATTTATTTTGTCTTCTGCATTTACTTCTTATTTTTTCTTTATTTTGCAGTGAAATCGTGCCTAGCATTAGCGAGATGCAACTTCACTTGCCCTAATTAGGGCAAAGTTATTCACAAAATTGAAATCGTGCCCCATATAGACAGGGCATGACTTTACTACTGTGATATCGCACTTGCTCCAAGTGAGGTGTGACTTTACCCTAGGGCACACCAAAGACAATTTCTAGGTTCTCCTTTCACTATTGCATTCCATTTTGTTTCTATATCATACTGCTGTACTTTTCTTTCTATTTTCTACTACTGTCTTTCTAATTTATGATTAATTCTCCAAAGTTCAATTTTTACTTTTATATTCAAAGGTCATCTAAAGGGACCTATGGGACTTGACTGTAGCTAGATCTGTCATACAGTGGCCTATGTAGGCCCCCTAATACTAATTCTATTTTTCATTGTTTCATGAGTGATCATGCAGAAACAAAAATTCTTGATGTCATTGGACAAGAGGCATAAAATGCTAAATCAACCACCAGCCTAGATAAGTGCTCTATCAATTCCGTTGGTTGAAAATTTTGGTTTCATTGTTGATTCTTAGGCATATGAAAGAAAAAGGCATTTAGATTGCATCTAGGGATAACTTTTGTACATTTAATTTGATTATTCCTCTGCTTTAAATATTTTATAAAATAAACCCTAGGTTAGTGAGCATTCTAAAGAAAGAATCATTTCATAATAGCTCTTGCATGCCTACATTCTATTTCCAATTGCATTATTCTATTTTTTTTATTGTCCTTTATATTTTCTATCTTAGATATAGAAAGGCCAAACTTAGGTGTTTGTGTAAAATGAATACATCAAACAATCATGAATATCCTAAGGACTTAGAGTGAGTTCTTAAATTATTCTTGGTGAACCCTTCCCCCCAGCACCGAGTTTAGAGTAAAACATACCCCCGTGGTTCACCCCACCAAATGTTTCCTCCTTGTGGATACAACATTTTGCTTGGTAATTATACATGGTAGGGTAGTTTTTCCCCTCTACATCTTTGGTGAACCTAACGTGAACAACTTATTTTATTTTAAACACTAAGGAAGATCATTAAATCTATTTGGAAAAATATTTAAGTAATTAAGGATTTATTTATTAGTATTTTCCCCTATTTATTTTTCACTACTTCTAATGGCTCCTTTCCTTAGAAGTCAGAGGAAACAATTAGAATAGGATTATGTTCCTTTGGAAGATGATTAGATTCATAGGGAAAACCCTAGTGTAGATCCATAATACCAAGAAGAGGTAGATATGGAAACTAAAACCAATCCTGATCCTTTTGTTGGACCTAATTGGAGTTATTTTTTTTCATCATTTGATCACATTTAGGAATTCATGAAATCTCATAAGGAAAAACTATTGGAATATATGGAATGAGAATCTCATCTTGAAAAAGAGGGCACTACTTCTTAACCTCCCAATAGGTCTCCTTTGCTTCATCATGATATTCCTAAATATCAATATTTTCATCAAAGCAATCTAAAGGACTAAGTGACTTGTGCCAATACTAATACCACCAATGTTGGAAGGAATCTGCAAGTCCCTATAACTAGTAGTGGTCCAAAAATTTATTCCCAATTTCCTCCAACATCCTCTAAAATTAAAACTATTGCATCTATTCTACCAAATGTTAGTTATCCTTAAATTTTCACATACAACCAAGGTATCCTAAGTTTAAATCCAACATCAATATTTCAACATGCATACCTTTCTCCTTTGGGAAGTCTGGGAAAAACACATGGAAATCAAGAAATATAGAATTTTATAAGTGTTGTGAATCAATTGGTTTCAAGAATGGATATGATTAAACCACCATGGTTTACATACATCTACAATAAAATGTGTAGTCGGCCATTGGATCCTATTATTGTTGCTAGGCCTTATCCTAAGAATTTTTCCATGCCATTATTGCCAATATATAATGAGACTAAAGATCCAATAGAGCATTTGAGAGGGTTCATAATAGTTTATGATGATATTTTTTTTATGATATGATTTTATTAAAAAATTTCCAAACAGTCTTGCTAGAGTGGCATTAGAATGGTATTATCAGTTAACCAACTATTCTTTGAAAATATTTGAGAAAAATATAAAGATGTTTCTTCATCATTTTAGTTCTTATACTAAAAAGGAAGTAACAATGCAAGAATTATATGATTTAAAGTAAAGTAAAGAGGAATTTGTTTTAGAATTTTTAGCTCGTTGGAGGAGTCCAGTTGGCCGATTGAGACAACCTATGTCTTAGAAATATATGCTTGATATATTTATAAGAAATTTAGAAGAACAATTATCTTATGCTCTAGAAACTATTATTGTCACATCTTTAGATCAAGCAATTGAGTTAGCAAGAAAAGTGGAACAAGCTCTCATAAGTTAAGGTCAACTCAAGATTAAAGAAGATATGCCAAATAAGTATTAACCTAAGAACAAACACATAGGAGGTAATAGTGAAAGTAGGCCTGTTAATAATGTAAATAATAGCCTACAAAATATTGTGCTTCAGAAACCTCCTCAAAGGACTTTCACAAGAATCAATATCCCTATGGAAGTAGTTTGAAAGAAACTACTAGATGCTAAGGCAATAGAACTACCTCCAGTAAGGTAGCTAGATACTACAGCTCATTAGTATAAGGCAGGTCAATATTGTAGTTATCATAGAGTAGAAGGACATTGGATGAACACTTGTAAGAAATTGAAGCATGTGGTTCAAGATTTAGTTGATGCGGGAAACATTGATTTAGAAAATATCTAATAAATGAGTAGTCAAAATCCTACTCAACAAGCTCCAATAAAAAACCAAGATATGGGAATATTTAAGGATCCTTTTCCTAAGCATGGGCAACAAGAAACCGATCATGTGGCTCATCAATATGATTTCCTACGCCATAGCAATGTGGTTGGTATGGTTGGGGTAACCACAATAAAATAGGCTCAAATTCAAAAATATCAACAAGGACAACATTCAGTATCTCATCCCAACATAGTTTCAAAGGAAATCCAGAGAAAATATTCAACTACAAGGATTCCACCTGTAATATTGAGACCATAGTCATAAGTTTCACTTGATCTTTCGAAGTAGTTAGCTAGTACTCCAGCAAAGATATCAGTGTTAGAACTTTTACAAACTTCTCCTAATCACAAGAATGCTTTAATGAGATTTCTACAACAATAATCTATTTCCCCAGACATCCTTCCTAATGCCATAGTTGACTCTATAGGTTCTTTTGGGATACATCATGTCTCATTCTTAGATTATGTTAAAACTTCCTCAAACTTACATGGATATTCATAACTTTACATCACCACACTTATTGGGGATACCCTTATAAAGTGAACATTGATTTATAATGACTCATCCCTCAATTTGTGTACATATCAATTCTTTCAAAATTTTAGATTAAAAGAGGAAGATTTAACAAAAACTGATATCATAATTAAAGCTTTCAATAATGAGTCCCAAGAGGCATGTGGTGTCATATCTCTCCCATTGAAAGCGGGGCCCATGATATTGAATAATTTTTTTAAGTGGTACATTGTCTTGTATCTTTTAATCTTCTTCTTAGGTAACCTTGGATTCATGCTATGAAGTTCATCCCTTATACTTTTCATCAATATATCAAGTTTGAATTCAATAATCAAGTCATCACTATTCCAGGTGACACTCAACCATTTGAATTCTATTAAAATATAGAGCTATCCCAAATTGATTCTTATTCATGTATTTCTATTTCTTCAACAACTTCCTCATGTTCCTCCTCTCAAATTTTTGAGCATTTTCAAATTTTAAAAGTTAGTGAGGAACATAAGACCCATATTTTCTCCTTGAATCATGATAATTAGTTTCTTCCAGAGCCTCTTATAGATCTAGATAAGCTACAACCTTCACCTAGAGCTATGGGCTTACCTCATAAGAAGGGTGATGTTGTACACTTTGGCATGTGTGCTTTTATCTTCGAGGGCATGGCTTCTAAAGAAAAGCTTCATGGTACCAACCCATATCTCAATGAGCGCTCTTTTTCTCAATGCTATCTGACTAATGACTATCCCCTTCCTAAGAAGATCCTGTACGGTATGAGATATGTAGGTAAAGGATTGGGACCACAAAAGAAGGGTATTCAACAACCTTTGGATGTTGAGATTTGGCTTGGGATATGTGGTATACATTTTATACCTAATAAAAATGAACCTGTATTTTGAGGATGATGACCATCTTATGACTTATGTAGAATATATGGAATTTCAAAATTTGTCAATAGATGATAGTAAAAATGTTAATTTTTCTTTTCCTTCAAAGATAATGTTTTGTAATATGATTGGTTTTCTCTGTTCTAAAGATAACTTTGCTTCTGTATTAAGGAATGGGGAATCTTTGTATAATGTCTCTTTTTTGCTAAGAATAATGGTACTGTTAGTAAATGTAGTGATTATCATGCCATGGATTTTAAAATAAGATCCTTGGAAGAACTTTCTCATGTTTTTCATCATTGAGAAAATGCACTTCTTGGATATATCTTTGATCTTACACCTCATGGAATGTTAACCCCTTTTAATAGGTTGAATGGTGCATTTAGATTCTGCATTGATTTCAATCCTAAACAAAAAAAAAAAATTATATAGTTGCATTTTTATTGCTTCTGCTTGCTTTCTCATATTGCATTATTACTTGTGATCTTTGCATGATTGCTTGAAATCTAATTTAACACCTATATGTTTTATTGTCATAAGTGTATGATTTCTTGTTCATGATTGCTTTCTCATATAGACTTTAGGGATATTGCAACAATGACATGTGATGATACCTAGTTAGGTCATAGCTCACATGCTTTGCACTATTCACTAGGACTCTGATGCCTAGCAAGATTTCCCATACAGATTATTTTCCTCCTTGTTTTTTTATGAGAACTTATTATTCTTTTCTTATTTTTCGCATAACGTCGTATGGAATCTTCCTCATAGTATCCCTCTAGGATAACACTTGCATGGTATTTTTACACATATATATTACACCCCATATAGGATATTTATACATCCTAGCGAGTATTGCACTATTCATGATCTTCTATTGGGTCATACTCTCTTTTGACTCAATAATATTAACACCCCATAACATGATAAGCCCCTTGGCCATTTCAACAAACCTCGACATACATCCTAATGGGTAATCACCTCATAGCAGTCAATAAGGGAGCAACCACCCATAGTTGGGTCAAATCTCCACACACTTGCTCACATTAATGCAAGTGATTTACCCTTAGTGGGTCTAGCAACTTCATTCATATGATCCAAGGTTATGAATAGTGGCAAATATTCACCAATTGGGTGAATATTAGGATTTTCAAAATTAGAAATTTGCGAATATGAGGACCCTCGATGTCGGCCCATTCACCTAAAATTTTTAGGACCAATTTTTTATTAGGGTCAATTCACCATAATATATCCAAACATAGGCATATTTGTACTCATTGGAAAGCTCTTTTCAATCCTGATCTAATGGTGGTGTTTTTATGAAGTTATAATATTATTTAATAGGTCAAAAGTGGATCTTAATATGACCTTACATTTTAGGGCTTAAAATACCCCAAATTTTGGTATGAAGATGCTCGATTTGATTTTCTTAGGATTCTCAATGATTCAACTTGATTTTGATTAGGATTCACCATTTTTTTACAAGTACATTTTGAGTCCAACCTCTTATGCATAACCCTGATCTGATCCATAGTATCTAGTTACACTAGTTCATAATAATCTATGCTAACCTTATACTATAGGTCATTCATTCTTCTACTTTTCTAATGATTGATCTTTGGGTCTCCCTTTTCTTCCTATTCTTCTGCTTCTTCTCTTCCTTTTCTTCCTTTTCTTCCTCTTCTCTTCCTTCTCATCTTCTCTTTTCTCTTCCTTTTCCTTCTTCCTTGCTTTCTCTCCTTCTTTTCTTCTTTCTCTTTTTTTCTTGATTGTTTCTTCTTCTATTTTCTTCCCCTTGTTCTTCTTCTATTTGCATCCATTTTCATCCTTCATATAGTGTGCATTAGGATAGTTTACATACATAAAAAAATACTTAAAAAAAACAAACATGTAAAAAAAAACATGCATTAAATCATTGCACATAAAAACATAAATATAAAATCTGTAGCTATGTATTACTCGTAGGACAAAAGAGTACATCATGTGAGGTTGGTGTACCACAATCTAGACTCAATACACTCAACCTAGGGATGTACACCATAATCAAAAACCGGTGCATCATCTCAATCTCTAGCCTAGACTATCCTAGCTTTGAGAGCTAGCTCCCTCTGGTCCTCTCTAGGGTGGAGGTAGTCTTAGCTATGCCACAAACTACTAAGATGTCGAATACACTCGTGATCAAGACTACGACCTGCTTACTAACTGAAGGGATGGAGGAAGCTCCATCCTCCACTTTGGAGGAACATCTACATAGTAAGCTATCTCAAATAACATGACCCTTTGAATGTCTATCTCCAACCTATCACTGGTGCATCATAACTCCACCTGAAGGAGATTCATCACATCCCTTTCCTAGTTACTCCTAATAGTATCCATCCCTTTAGCCCAGGCCTACTAGTGCTCTCCATCCATTTGGACTATCTTTCCATACAATTGGGAAATCTCTACCCATGTAGTGTCCCTCTCCATCTGTAACCGGACAACCTGCATCTATAAAGAAGCTAGTTGTGCCTACATCTCCTCTATACCCTAGATGTGGCCACCCATCACTACTGATGTAGATTCCTCCCTAGATTCTTTGTCCCGTGGCCCCTCTACCTGTAAGTTGGAATCCTCCATCACTCCCTCATTGATCCATTATCCTGGGATGGTATCCTCCACCACTCAAATTTGAACCTGTGTTAGCATTTGTCTAGGCATAACTGGAGCCTATTGCACCCTCTCTATGGAACTACAAGCTACCTCTCATAATTCCTGCTACATGCCTAGGCCCATCACTTGGTACCTATGTATCGGTATAGGTGATGATATCCTCTGGGGGGTGACCCCTCTATACAAATGCCTATACTCGATGGCCTGTTGGACATTTTGAGTCCATAAGCTAAAATTGTCATTGATGTCAAGAAATATAGTTAACATTAATATCAAGGTTTTTGTCAATGAAAGAAGTTGTCAAATTTTCTATTTGATATCCAAGAAGAAGGCCAACGGTCAAGAGTTTCAATGCAAAGTAAAATAAGGGTTTAAAAATTAAACCTTACAATTATAATTTATAAAATTTAAATTCTTTTGAATTTAAAATATTTATAAATTATAATGCTGACATCATTAAATTTAACTTTTGCACTTTGCATATATTATAAAGTGTTTAAAGACACCGACATCATTAAAACAAGGAAGCACCGACGTTTGAAGAAAACACATGGTTGTGTATAAAATATGGCCTCAAAGATATTACAAAGTTTACCCCTCGATCGAATAATATTTGTGCCAAGGTTAAAAGCTTCGTTTGCGATTTCAAAAGGATTTGTTGAGGAAGAAGAGAAAAAAATTTCAAATTAAGTGCCGAGGATAAAGAAAAAAGGTTGGAGTCTTCGAAGCACATTGGACACGATGGTCCAAGTGGCAAAGCACAAACATTGGAGGAAGCAAGTGTTGTGTTCAAAACTCGTGGTGGTAAGCATCAAAGGGAAAAAAAATTCCATATGTTTTTGTAGGGCATAAAATCTAGGTGGAGAACGAACCTTTTGTCTCTTAAATGTGCTCATAGAGCACGTGGTCGTAGAGCCAAAAATAGGTTTCTTGTAGAGGTAGATATGATGGGGTCAAAACTCGTCATTGGACAAGGTAAAGCTTTTGAAAATAATTTTATTGCCTAAGGTTTTCATACAAGGTGTTTAGAGGTATAAGGTTTGCTTGTGAAATTGTTTAAAGAGTGTTTTGTGAATAACGTTGGTAGTTGAAGGTATTGCTTGGAGTAATAAGGAAGCTTTGGTATTAAATATTTTTTATAAAGTCTTAAATTATTATATTGCAAATATTGAAGGGTTAAAGCTTTTTGAGTGTTGTTTGATATTTAATAAAGGGTTTATGTTAAATAAAATTATTGTGAGGGTATTTGAATATTATTTTAGTTGGAGTGATAAGGTGTTATGTTGGTATTATTTTGCATTGTATTTTTTTGAAGAAATTATTACTCTCTAACCCTTTTTGAGATTGGCAAATAAGAAATTTTGATTGTGGCAGATTTGTGAGATCAACTCCTTGTAAAGCAAAAAGGTATGGGAAAATTCTTTCTTGGTTGAGATGATTGATTGCTTACTTGAAAATTAAGTTTGGAGTTAAAAGGATTTGATTAGGGTTCTAAAGTGTATGACTTAATGCATCAAGGTTTTTTTAAATCAAGTGTTGTGATTAAAACCTTGTTTTATTAGCATTGTTGTTAAATCCATTGGATTGTGCAAAGAACTTGAACTTGATTTAGGAAAGAACATGAGTATCATTGTTATGTGACAATTGATTTATTAGCATTTTTGTTGAAACCATTGGATTGTGCAAATAACTTGAACTAGAGTTTGAAAATATCATGAGTATCATTGTTATGTGAGACTTATTGTTGAGCATTTTTGAGAATATTTTGAGTTGGTACTACATGTTTGGACTAGGGTTTGTGAGTGAGAGTTGTTTCTTGAGTGATTGGTTGAGTAGATTTGATTGAACCTAGTCAAGTGGATGTATGAAGTGATTGTTCAAGTTCCATGAAATAAACTATTCTATATTCTGATTTGAGTTGTAAAAGTTGTGAGAATAGAACATATTGAGTCTCTAAAATTTTTCTTTATGCTTCTATGAGATTGAGTTGAGAAAGTGATTGAGTTTTGAGTATAGAAAATATTGAATCTCTAACAATTCTCTTTATGCTTATATGAGATTGATTTGAGTTTACAAAGTGATTAAGCATTGAGTATAGAACATATTGAGTCTCTAACAATTATCTCTATGTTTCTATGATATTTGAAAAGTTTTGTGTGGACTTGTTAAGCTGATTTGAGGTAAGTCTTTGAGAAGACTTGTGGATTGATTTTGTGTGAGATTTTGTGGAAGCTTACAATACAGATTTGGTTAAGTCCTAAAGAGGACTTATTGAGCATATTTGGAAAAGTTATGTGTGAGCTTGTTTAGCATATTTGATTAGGTTCTGAGTGGACCTATTGAGTAGATTTGAGCAAGTTTTGAGTGGACCTATTGAGCATATTTGAATAGGTTCTGAGTGGACCTATTGAGTAGATTTTAATAGGTTCTGAGTGGACATATTGAGCAGATTTGAGAAGGTTCTAAGTGGACATAACAACATTATGGGTTGTGTTGAAAAATATAATTACTCATATGAATGACAAATTATGATAAATGCAAATATACATGATTGAAACATAAATGTGTTGTCATTTGTAATACTGACAAACACAATGCATCCTACTACGGAATGCAATGGATGAAAAATACCTATATGTAATGCAATGATGAACTGAATGCATTAGTAAATTAAAATACATAATGCAAATGCAAATGTTTTTGGATTTTATGATTTACCAATTATTTTAGATTTTATTTATTTTTTAATTTTTTTATGGGTTTTGAGCCTTTATGTTTGACCAAACAACGATTACATACCTTTGGAGCCTTTAAATTGACCAAGCAATTTTCTCAAAAATCTTGGGGCTTTTAGGTTGACCAAAGAGATCATGATCACATTTGGAGCTTTTAGGGATGACCAAGTGGTTCTTAGGAACCCTTAGAGCCTTTAGGGTTGACCAAAGGCTTGAAAATACCTTTGGAGCTTTTTGGGATTGATCGAGTGATTTTAAGAAAATCCTCGAAGCCTTTGAGTGACATGACCAAGCAATTTTTGAAATCCTTGGAGCCTTTTGCTACTCTCTCAAGCATAAAACACATTAAGAAGAATGATGTTGAGAGGTTCAGGCTCTTAAAAACCCCCTAGTGACATTAGGCGATAGGTACCTAGACCAATATTTTTAGATATGATATAGGGTCCTAGCCAATTAGCCATGAATTGTCTCACATATTAGGAAGAAAATTAGAGTTTTGTTGGATCTCTTTCAAGACAAGATCCCCGAACTCAAATTCTCTCTGATGGACCTTGGTATTGTAACTCATTTTAGTCACTCCTGATAAATGTGGAGATGCTCCAGGTCATTCACATGACGTTCATCAAGCAGTGTCAATTGATCTAGTTGAGCTTGTCGTGCGGTGTCGTTGTCAATGAACTCTTTTAATATGATGTGCATTATTGGAATTTACAAATCTAAGGGCATAATGGCCTCAATGCCATATACTAGTGAAAATGGAGTTGCCCCAGTGGGTGTTTGAATGCTAGTCCTATAAGCCCATAATGCAAGGGGTAGCTGGATATGCCAATATTTATGGTTTTATTGGACTGTATTTTTTAAGATAGCCACCACTATCTTGTTTGAGGCCTTTAATTGCTCATTTGCTTACAGATAATAAGGAGTTGCAAAAATATGTTTGATTCTATTCTTAGACGTCAAATCTCTCACAGTTTTGTTCTTAAATGATGTTTCGTTATCTGAAATTATCTTGGATGGAATCCTAAAATGACATATGATATGCTTGAGTATAAAATATGATATGTGAGCTCCAGTAATCATTGTTAAGGGTATTTCTTCCACCCATTTGGTAAAGTACTTTGTATCTATGATAATAAAAGTATGTTGACCTGATGATAGAGGAGAGATATTACTGATAAGATCTAATCCCCACTGAGAAAATGGCCAAGCTGCTTTAATGGGCTATAATGCCTATGATGGCAAGTGTGTAATATTATCATGATGCTAACATTTGACGCATTTCTTTACATACACATTGCACTCCTCCATAGTGGTCCAATAGTAACCCATTTGAAGGATGCACTTGACGATGGCCATGCCACTGAAATGACCACTGCACATACCATCATGAGCTTGTGAAATCACCCAAGATGCCTCTTGGAGATCTAGACAATGAAGGAGAACTCCATCATAGTCTCTTAGATGTAAAATGTATCCTAGCAAGACATATTTATTCGCTTTCTACTAGAATGTACATTTTGCAGCACGTGACAATCCCTCTAGGATCATACCAAGTTTTAAGAAGTATTGGATTTGTGACATACATCTTGGTAAGCCTCAGACTCAACTACCAAGATGACTTGCTCCCCTTGCGTATCTACTTGTGTAAATGCAGACTGAGAAACAACCTTGTGGAGAATAGTGGTACCACTCCCCATCAGACTCTGACAGGTTAATGACCCCCAGGGTACCTTCTTTAGAAAGTATTCAACTCTAGAGAACCATTCAGCTTTTGGTTCCATGCTAATCATGTTGATTAAAATTTTATTATCAAAGGCTTCATGCTCTGCTATAGGATGCGATAGCTTTTTAACATGGATGGTAGTGAAATCGAAATATGTATTCTAAGGTATTAAGGATCACAAATATGCCATTGTATCTCTAAACCTATTTTATGAACGAGGGATTGCCTTGATGTCATACCATTCTAATTTAGCCAAATATGTAGCAAAAATATCTTTCTAATATTTTAACATGGTATATCAACATTGAAATATCCCCTTAACTTTATTGAATATGACCAAGGGGTCACCAAATATGTTTAATATTCTAATGTTCATGTTGATGGTTGTATGGAGGCACAGCAGTAGGGCTTCGTATTAAGAGTTGATTTTGGTGCAAGGAAAGTTTAATTTTAATGACAAGAGCATTGAAGATCCTTGTAGCATGACAAACACTATTCCTACACCACCCCCTTGCTCACACTTTGAATTGTCAAAGAACAAGTTTGTATCAGCATTATTCTTTGGTTATTCAGGTTTGGGAGCTTCAAATACGATGAAAACCGCATCATCCTAAAGGTCAATGCTCAGAGGTCTACTGTTTGATAGTGGTGCCTCAGCCAACTGATCAACTATGACTTATCCCTTAATGGAATTTTGACTTATGAAATCCAAATTGAATTTTATTAGTAGCATGATCCACATTGTAGTATGGGTGTTTTTCTTACTCATCATGTATTGCAAAGGATTTTGTTTAGATATAACATATGTTGTATGACTCAACATATTGTGTCACAATTTCTTTGTAGTGAACACTATTGCTAAACACAACTTCTCCACATATGCGTATCTAAGCTCATAGCTCACAAAGGTTCGTCTAGTATAATATATGACATTTTCTTTACCTTGCATTCTTTTGGGCTAACATGGTCCCCAATGCAAATTTGGTTTTTGATATATATAGTAGAAATGGCACATCTGGCCTTGGTTGAGCTAATACTGGTGGCATTGCTAGGTATTGCTTTATTTTAGCAAAGGCTACTTGAAATTCCTCATCCCAATTGAATGGGACCCCTTCATGTAGCAGTTTATTCATAGGTCAATGTTTATCTAATAATTGAGTGATAAATCACTTTATCGATGCTACTTTTTCATGTAGGCTTCTTAATTCTTTGATGTTTAAGGGGGGATGCATGTCTAGAATAACCTTGAACTTTGTTGGGTCTACTTTGATACCTCATTTTGAAATTATGAACCCTAATATTTTACCTAAATTTACACCAAATACGCACTTCTAAGGGTTCAACCTAACATTGTGCTATATCAAGTGATCAAAGACCTTCCTTAAGACCTTCGCATGCTCAGAACGTAGTAATGACTTTTCCAATAAGTCATCAATATAATATTCTAATATTTTATGCATATAATCATGAAAGATATATTTCTTGGCATGTTGATATGTGGCACTAGCATTTTGTAGTCTGAATGACAACTTTATAGCAGAATGCCCCCCATGGCATTATAAAAATGGTTTTATGCTGGTCTTCGAGATTAATCCAAATTTTATTGAATCCAAAAAAATAGTCCATAAAGGAGAGCATCTCATGACATATAGTTGTGTCTACAAGAGCATCAATATTTGGCAACAAGAATGAATCCTTCAGTGTTACCTTATTTAGATCTCTAAAATATGTACAAATATGGATCCTTCCATCAGGTTTTCCTACATGCATCATATTGGATACCCATTTCGTATAGTCGATGGAGATTACAAACTCTACATCCAAAAGCTTTTTTAATTCATCCTTCACCATTAAGGTTACTATTGGATTTATCTTTCTAAGCTTATGCTTGACTGGCTTCTTTGATAGGTCTAGTTAAAGGCTATGGCTAACCAATTTTGGGTCTAGACCTAGAATATCTTTGTAAGTCCAAGCAAAAATATAGGTCTCTCTTTCAATAGAGAGATGAGGGTGGCACACTCATTGGGAGTGAGACTCTCTCCAAATTTAACCTTCCTTGGATTAGTAGGATCATTACTGATATCCACATCGAAGGTTTCATCTACTGATATGTGTGATCCCTCCTCAATTTGATGAGGAGTAGGGATCAAATGGATGTCATCATCTGGGTTGATAGGTTCCACGTCATAAGTATTCTCAGCATGATAGACATCATATGCATAGCCTGGTGCAAAATGAAATGGTTGCAACATTTCTTTGTTATGGAAGAAATCTTCAGGCTTAATAGGAAATTCATTGTGATCCCAATCTATAGCATCTAAATTGAGATACAAAAATTTGGATGGATCGATTGGATTGTGGAGTGGGATGATCAAATCAATATAGACCATATTGATGGAAAGGAATTGATCTACAGGACCACATGGACAAATATCTACATCACTGATGCAACTATCATACTTGATATCTAGCTCTATTGGTATGAGCATGAATGGGTCCTCTCTATGCACACTAAGAATGAATGGATCCTCTCCATGCACTGATTACAATATTGGATCATTCAGCTCAATGAGATTTATGTACATAGGTAGTTCGAGAAATACTATGTGATAGATCACATCAAATTTTGGTGGTCTTCCCCTAAGGTGAGGATTTAGATTAATCTCTCCATGCATGTCCTTAGCCGTATATGGTGCATTGTGATAGCGTACGTAGCGAGGTCCTAGGTAGGCTCTCTCAGTTTCATCTTCTTCATCGCTATTGTAATACAATCCTTCATTTGCCCCCACTAGAATGGGATGTTCTAGCAAATGTGGCCCCATATAGGCTATCTCTTGATCACTATCATTGATGTCTAATAAAATTGGGTACAAGTGCTATAAATACAATACTATATTATAAAATAGCTTAGCCTCATCCCCCGACTTATTATCGGGTGAAGACTCACTGTCAACCAATATATTCCTGTGATATAACTTGGGCGGTGCTATGGTGATGTAAGGGACCATTCGGTTATCTCTCTAGAACATAGAAGGGTTAGGGTGATATGGGTTGAAATCCATGTCATTCCCGAGACTAAGGTATAGGTGATCTAAATATGCGATAAGAAAATCATCTTGTCCTTGTATTTGCAACCCTAGACCAAACCTATCAATTGCAAATTGGTAATGTGGCTCAAGCGGTGTCCTACATACTTGCTCAAAAAGAACAAGGTCATACCCATGCCAATGATATAATTAAAAAATGTGTATGGAATATTCAGGGTTGGATAGGTAATGCAATTCACTATGAACAATTCACCATCATCTTCATCCATGGGTGTTCGAGTAGGAAGTTGATCTAGCCCAACATAGATGAAGTTTTTTTGATTGGGTGGCTCTCCCAATATCACTATTGATCCAACCAAAAAATGATGAGCATGCGACCAGTAAATCTCTTGTGTAGTCTCTACAATTGGTCCAAAGGTCAAATTCTATACAATATATTCAACTAACCATGTGTTAGACAGATGAACAGTCACCCATGATACATATGACCTTGCTGATGATGCAGGCGAGTAGGTTGAGGTACCTCGGCTTTGTCTTGGACTTCTTCCACTTTCATGGGAGTGGGAGCCTCTTTGGTGACTAGTTTGAGCATCTGTTTCTTTTCCTTTTCACTCATTTTTACCTTTAAATTACTTTCATCTTGAAGTATTGTTGATGTAGTCAATTTCAATGAAGTTGTTGTAGTGTGCTCAAATATAATTGATACAAATATCGATGATTGAGCACAAACTTGCTATTTTCCTCCTGGATTCTTAATCGATGATGCTGGCTAGACTTCTAGGTGCATTGATAGGAGTATGAAACCCCCAAGAAAATTAGCTATGTTCACAAAATTGAAGGGCTCTTCATCTGATGAGACCACATGAACCTGTCCCTCATGAATGTACTTTACACATTAATTTAGTATGGAGGGAATGCAATGCATTTCTTGAATCCAAGGTATTCTAAGAAGGATGTTATATTGCATGGCACCTTTGATCATGTGACACATCACAGGGATGGTCTTTAGACCCACCTGAATAGGTAAGATGATTGTGCCAACCGTTGAACATAGCGCATCATTAAATGCTCTTAATGTGAATGTGGTGGGCACAATATGTGACTTGGGAAGCTTTAAAGGACTTAATGCCTTGGTCATTATAATATTGATTGAAAAACTAGTGTCGATCAAGTTCCTCTTAAATGGAACATGATTCACACACATGATAATATGTAATGGTGGTTCATTTGCATCTGTAGGAACCATCTTGATTTTGTAATCATAAAATTGGATCATAGATTCCTGGCACTACTGTACATGTCCCACAAAATTGGTGAATGCTTGAGCATCTTAGGACTATACCTTGATTGACATCAGAATGTCCATGAGAGTATCCCTATGATTAGGGGACTAATATATTAGCTCATAAATAGATAATTTTGTAGGAGTTGTCTCCAGGTTTTGAACCAACCTACTTTGTATGGTCACCATCGGTCTAGTTGGTGGGCCTAGAATATTCTGAGTTGGCAACTGATTCGGTGTGGTTTGTATTCTGATGGGAGTGCAAAGTTGATTTTGCTGCTTATACCTCCCAAGTCTGGTAACAATATTAACCATACCTACAAAGCCCTGAGTAGGTGGTTCAACGTGCACTTGATTAACATGGTCGATGTTGTTGCACAGTGCCTCATGGTTTGGCAATGGATTTTTATAAATCCCCATGATTTGGTTATTGGGCACCAGTGGTTTATTCAGCACTATAAGCTCACATTTATCAATTATTTTTTACACAATATGTTTGAAGGGCCAACACACCTCGATGTCATGGCCCTTCACATGATGGAATATGCAAAATAGATCGTTATGATACCCATTTGACTTGGGCTGATTAGGATCAACCTGTTGGAATATTTTCAACATTGCCTCCTTAGTCCTAGGCATTAAGTCCTAGTATTTAGTTTTAGTTTAATATTTTGATTTACATATTTCTAGTTAATTTTATTAGCATACATTGAGTTTTTGACTTGGTTGGTCAATTTTTGACCATAGTCCAAGATTAGAATGTTGTTAGGATAAGAGCTATCTTTAAGTTAGTTTGTTGTAATAAGTTTGAGAGGAATTCTCTCAACCATCGTGTCTATTTTTCGTTCTTTCAAGAAATATAAAACTATGTAATGCATTTTTGATAAATAGAACAATTTCACCATTGTTTCTCATTTGTTATTAGAGTAGGTTTTCTTAGATTGATCAAAACCTATGGAGAGCAGCGTGAAGAGATCTGAAGCACACACTTTGCCAGAGATACTCAAGTGGCCAACACTCAGCAGATTTGTAAGGAAGAGCTCAAGTAAATCATTAATATCTCATTAATACTGAGGTATTTTCTTATGAAATTTTGAGGGTTTTTAGATAATTGTATCAAGAGGATGCAATCAAATTTCAAGTGATTTGGAGCTAATTTGCTGATTTTATTAGCATTTTGAATTTTTCAATAAAATGGTTGTATAAGGTGGAATACAGGGTATTTGTTTCTCAAATTTTAGGATAAATATTATTTAGATAAAATAATCATTCAAAAAAAATTCAGGTTATTTGAATCTGTATTGATTGATTTATGTGAATATTGATGTTTTCTTCAAAAAATCCTAGATCCAAAATTGTGATAAAAAGGGAAACAGTAAATGATCACATATTTTTCACCTTTGTGTATTTTCTTCTGAAATTTAGAGGGTTTTCAGATAATTATCTCAGGAATACAGATTTTAATTTTCAGAAATTTTGGAGTTCTATGGATTTATTTATGTGAAGAACATTGAGGTTGTCTCAAAAACCCTCTAAGATCTAGAAAGGGCAAAAGTAATTTGATCAAATATTTCTCATTTGTGTGAATTTGGATCTGAAATTTAGTGGATTTTTATATAAGTATATCAAAAGTCTATAGGAAAAATTTTAGTTTGTTTCAATCAGTATTGGCCGATTTATGATAAATTGGGTGCTTGAGACTTTGGTAAATAAAAGGAAGCCATGTATGCAGACTTGGATGTACCAAAATTTGATGGAGATAATTATGCTATTTGGAGTATAATGATGAAGACCTTCTTGAAGTCTCAAGACTTATGGGATATATTTCAATAATTCTATGAGGAGCCCACTTGGAGAAAGATACAAGGCGAGGAGAGAAAATAGAAGGAGCAACAATATGCAAATTGCTTAGCTCTTATGGATTTGAGGAGAGGAATGGAAAAGAATTTTTTTACTCTCATAACTAATTGTAGAACAACTACAATGGCATGGCAAGTTTTGAAGGATGCTTATGTGTTTTATGAGGACACCTATAAATCCATGTGTGACAATCATGAAGATTGTTTAATCAAGGAGGAGCCTTGCTTCCTTGAAGAAGTTTTTGAATTAGATCCTTTTGAAGGAGTTTTTGAAGAGTCTTTTCAAGACTCATATGAAGACATACATTCTTATGATGGTGAATTATTCCTTGAAGAGGAAGACATGTTTGAATAAAAGAGTGATGATGAACTTCTTGAAGAGAAGAGAGATGAAGATGAGGAATACCTTAATGGATAAGAGGATGAGAATGCGAAGGAGCCTTGTATAGCTCTCATTGGAGAGAGTTATTGTGAGACACCCATAGTTGTAGAAATGTATTGTAATGGCATGGAAAATTGTAATAGTCAATTATTTCTTTTAGGAGGAGAAAAATATGAAAATAAAAATTGTACTAATAAATGTTTTGCAGGAATGGCATGCTTGGAAATCATTCACATTGATAGCAAAAAGGATGGATGTCTCAATGGAGATACAATTGCTCAAGGACCTTGTAGTGAAGACCACTCAAAAGTGGAAGAAGAATTTGAATATGAAGGAAGAGAAACACTCACATTGGAGTGTTCCTTGCTTGAAGACCATCAAAGTGAAATGTATGATGAATAATGTCTCATGGAGGAGATAAATGAAGAGTGTATTATGGATAATGCATCTACAATTATCATGAAGGAGAATAAAGAAGATGATGATGGAGAAGTAATGTTCATGGATGATCATTGGCTTGAAGACCATTCAATTGGAATGGATGTGTGCTCTCTTGAAAGAACAAATAAAGTAATGTGGGATGATGATCCACAAGAAAAGTTTTATGAAGAGGATATGGAAGCGATATGCTTCTTGTTTGAAGATCATTCATAAAGGGTGAAGGATGTATTGTGTGAAGAAAATAACACACAAGAATCTCTCATTTGGTATATGGAAAGTGAGAGGGAAAATGGAATAGAAACAGAAAATGGAAATGAGATTGCTAATTTTCTTGTTGTAATGGCAAAGGAAACATCACTCATGGATGAAGATCACTCACTTGGAGTGACTACATTGCAGAAAGAGAGTTGTATTGAAAATGAAACTATGTATGATTGCTTGAATGAATCGTGTTTCAATACACCAACATGGATTGAACAAAAAAGGAGAACTCTTAGTGAATATTTGATGGTTGATCTTGAAGCAACATACCCTAAAGGAGAACTGCTACAAAATAGCTTTATGGGAAGCACCAAATCTACTCATACTAAAGGTAATGTTTTTATGATTAATGATTTGTTTTTTGTGAGTAGGAATGAAAAGAAAGGTGATTGTCTCATTGAGACAACTTTGATGAAGAGTCTTCTTGGAGAGAATACAGTGATGGAGAACTTGGGTCACATGGATCAAAATGATGTGTTCAAAATTCCTTGGGAGAAGGATTCTTGTAAAGTCATTGTTGTGAGAGAATATTTGTGTGAGGAGCAACTTTATGTTGCATATGTAGTTGGTCATTATATGGCCATATTTGTTGTGATATTTTGTGTGGAAATATGTGAAATAGTTGTATGGTATAATCATCTATGTGAGATGATTAATTATAAATACTCATGTGGAGTATTTTTTAGTGTTGAAGATGTAAAATAAGATCAAAATGTGAGAGCATGGTTTAAAGACCATAATGATAAAGATGTAAGAGAGTGGTTGCTGAAAATCACAAGAGGAGATACTTTTGTTAAAGGGGGATCTAATCAACAAAATAATGCACTCAAAAATTTGTAGGAAATCCCACATGAAGAGTGGAAGGAGTGCCACCATAAGTATTTTGTAAATTCTGATTTAGTGATTCAATACTGGAGGAAACGTAAGAGAAATATTTTCTTCTAACTATGTGATGCTTAAATAACTCTTGCATGAGTGTCTTTAGCATCAAAGGGGAGAATTTTGGAATATTTTCAACATTGCCTCCTTAGTCCTAAGTATTAAGTCCTAGTATTTAGTTTTAATTTAATGTTTTGATTTACATATTTATAGTTAATTTTATTAGCATACGTTGAGCTTTTGGCTTGGTTGGTCAATGTTTGACCATAGTCCAATATTAGCATGTTGTTAGGATAAGAGCTATATTTAAGTTAGTTTGTTGTAATAATTTTGAGAAGATTTATCTCAACCACCGTGTCTATTTTTATCTTTCAAGAACTATAAAACTATGTAATGCATTGTTGATCAATATAACAATTTCACCATTGTTTCTCACAACCAGCTTAATCTCGGGCAACCTGATTGCCTTAGCCTCGCATAACTGATGGAATATTGAGGTGAATTATTTTTTCAAAGGAATGAATTGGTGAGGTAGGCATTGCTCCTTGTTTTTTCCCTTGTAATTATTCTTGTGCTACTCGTATTGCGCAAGAGGAGGTTGGGCCTGATAATTCTACTTTTTTTGCCCCTTATCCTCTCCTTGGATGTTTAACCTCACTTTATTGACATGGGCCTGCTTGCCCTATTGCTTTGTGGAGCTTTTCTTGTGCCTCTCCTTCCTATTCTTGATCTTCAAGTTTCTCTCTTGCAACTTGATATCCTCAATTACTTTGGCTTATGCTAAAGCTTCCTCGAACATTTGGTACTATTGTAGTTGAAATAATAATGAGATGTGATTGGCATAATTTTTTGTGAACATTCGAGTTAGTTCTATAGTAGGAATAGGGAATGGCAACTTTGCCATTAATCTCCTCCACCTCTTTTCGTATTCTAGTATTGGATCATCATCACATTGATCTAGTGCAGCTAGATCAAAAAGGTTAGCTTGCTTCCTATAGCTAAAAGAAAAGTGTTCTAGAAAGGCATCAGCCAGTTGCTCAAAATTGGAGATACTGTGCTTCATCAGCTGATTAAACCACTCTTGGGATAGTCTAGAGAGGTTTGTGATGAATGTACATAAAATCAAGGAGTTGTTGCTTACAATATGGAAGCATACATCCAAAAATCTTATGACATTCTCTTGCACGTCTTTGTCATCTTTGAATTTATCTAACCTGGGCATGATATAATGCTTAGGATATGTTGGAGTAGGCACCGTATGAATCTTTCTCAATGTTGGCTTTTGAAAAGTCATGCCTTGTCTCTCGATTGATTTCACATTTTTTTCTAGAACCTTATAGGCCTACGAGGAAAGAAATTACTCCTCCCTAAGCTGATGTGATGGTGGTCTTGGAGATACATTCTTCCTCTATCAAGGTGCAGGATGTTGCTCTTCCTCATCCTCAACATGAAATATTTCAGGATATCCATGATCGGCTCTGTATCCCTCTTCTTCCTTATATTGTCTTTTCCCTTGATCTTCGAATGGTGGTGGCCATTCTCTCTTTTGGGTACTGATATAAGTGTGAGAATATCTATGCTCTTGATGCATGTCGGCTTGTGAAAATACCCTCCAATAAACACACTCTTCATTCTCAATGTGAGTGTATAATCCATCCCTGGCTAGCCTATCCTCTTGTTCTACATGCTCCTTTTGGGTAAGGATGCGTTCCTCATGCATACACTACTCATATAATATTTGTCTAATGAGCCTTTGTGACTAAATATTCTCATCTTCAATACACTTCCTCTCTAGGTGAGCATCCTCCAATTGATCTTGAAGGAGTTGTCGTCTGTGCTCGAATATCAGTCTATGTGATATATCAATGTGATTAGTCGTAAGAGGCCTCTGGTATGTGTGCTTCATACAAGTGACCTTATGGGTTTTGTACCCATTTGGTGGGTTTCCTAAACCTTTGCCTTTTTCCATGAAGATAATATTGGCATCATGTTGAGTCTCGTTTTTTGTGCCACCATGAGTGGATGGTTTATGCAAGCCATGAGAGCACTTGGAAGACTCCCCATGTTCTTGGGTAGCCCTAATAATGCTCCTGCTATGCTCACTCAGAGCACGAGTGGACAGAGCTGAAGGCCTATAGCCTAACTTCTCGAGGACACCATATAAACCATCCAACTATCTGGATCACCATAGCTCATGCGACAATATACCATTGGCTCCCACCTTTGATATATCTATAGTGATCTTGCAAGGTTCACTATGCATGGAAGTGTGAATAGAACTATGCTTAGAAGTGGGCCTATCAGCATGTCCCTTAATGGGTGGATATCAATCTCTTCTATACTCTAAATTTAGAGGTGTGGAATCTCCTACAAACTTATTACATAGGGGTATCAACTTGGCTCTCTGGATGGCATACTCATCAGCCGATCTCGTGGATGCACATGCACTATGATCTCGATAATGGATTTTGAGTGGAACACCCTCATGTTGAGAGGATCCATGCTCTATCCTATGTTTAGAAGAGTGTATAGAAGCTCCTCTATCGAGGGTATGCACAATGGGGTCCCCTTGTGTCGAATTGTCTTCTCTAATGCTCTTTGAACGACATTCAAGAAGCACATGTGGGTGAGGGTTCGACATATTTTATTGTGAATTTGGTGGGGCTTGGTCATTTACATAAAAATTAAGCCTCTATCGACCTCCCTGTGTCTCCACCATGGTGCACCTAGTGTCTAGATTTATATTTTTATTATGCAAACAAGGTATACAATGGTGATTCTATATTTTACAATTTAAAATGAGCCCTAAACTATTTGATGTATTTTCAATTTGTTTTTTTGTATCAGTATTAGAAACTCTTCATATTTGAAATATTTTTGAATGATAATCTCCATTTAATTGGCTTTCATTGGTACACTCGTAGCTTGATAACCTGGGTGTGAATTTAGGTCACATAAATCCCTTGTGTGGGGCAATGAAACTCCACACCTGGAAAAGGAGCACCGGTCCTACCAGTCCCTCATCCATTTCCCCCGAGTTAGTGTTATACCCTTCAAAGAGAATACATACAAATTTTCTAGGGTACAAAAGGTTCTTGGGCTCGGCCTTGATCTAGAACATAGGGTACATAGGATTTGGGCCAACGAATGGAAATCACCTCCACCATCATTGAAACCCTACTAGTGGTTGTATGTCACTCCCAACTCACTAGTGTTTACTTGAAATGTGGTGTGTGTGGTTCTTTTTAATCTTTGTATATAAATGAAAATGCATAATACAACAAAAATGATTATTTCCTACATGATATGCAAAAAGAAATGTTTCATGTTCAGATAATGCATGCTATATCCTATATGACTTTTTGAAAATGCAAATTATAATGATATAGCCTCTAATTAGGCCTCAAGCATGCAAACCAACACACATTTTAAACCTAGCATGTTGGATTCTAGGGCATACTGCACTCAGAGGTCCGTTGTTTCTAGCAACGCCTAGCTAAAATTTAGAAAAAGAAACCCTAAGGACTTAATTCATTTAATGTTCATTTCATCCTTAATTATGTAGGTTTTAAATTATTTATTTTGGAAACACACAGAGAATAAAAATATAGATACAAAGTGTTAGAAGGTCCTACCTCATGTCCTCATCTAATTCAGCTTTGAAATCCTACTTTGTGATGTACCTACTGCTAACTGCAACTCTGATGCACGGCTGCCACTATAGACCACGACTGTCACCCATGGGTCAACTTTCTGATCGTGGCTATCATCTGTGGTGAGCACCTGTAATAAAAAATACAAATTCACTTAATGAAATATTGCAATAATTGTAGAGTGCTACTGTGATTTCCTACTGTACGACCATAAAGGCATGCACCCAATATTATAATTGCATAAACTAAAATAACATGGATATTCACACACAAATTGACAAAGACAAGCAATTAAGTAAAATGCATCTTTATTTCTCTTTGAATAAATTCATGTTTTACAAATGAATACCTCTCAGGGATACCCTTTTGATACGCAATTACAATATTACAACCCCCTCAAGGATAAATGCACTTTTCAATCCTTTAAGGTGACAAAAATTGCTCTAGGGTGGAGTTAACCCTCTTCTTCGTGTTGAGGAAGAAGTTGGATGATTGAATCTCCTTCAATATTTGTTACCTATGATCAAGAAAAAACAATAACATGTCAAAAGCAAAGGTAACCTCTTTTGATGAGGTCTTTTAAGGAAGTTTCACAAAAGGATACCATGAGAAGCATATAATAAAAAAAATAAGTAAAGCATGGTAAACCTTTGTTAATAATGAAATATGATCATTAAGCATATTAGAGAAAACATGTATTATCTATCTACTAGATTAGTTAACAAATAATAAGCAAAGGTGCATGAAACAACTTATAATTACACCAATTATGAAATTGACAACATGAAATTAAACCTATTTCAAATGCGTAATATGACTAGTCATATGTCTCTAAAACACTAATTGAACCTATATTAAGCCTAACATGATCTAACTAATTAATTTTCAAGAAAGGAAATAAGAAGATCTGTAGCCATTTTCTCACCATTGGTCTAAAATGTGGTCGACACTATAGATCATGGTTGATAGCCACACTAATGCTCTGAATAGATTTGCATTGATAATTAAGGCTTACTCTATGATCTGCCTTACCAAATTTTTGGTCAAGGGTCACCTTTATGTCCTCTCCCTAACAGGTTTAGTAATTGAATTCCACAGTTGGACCTCCATTTTCTTGAATTCGTATTTCTTGGTGTTCTAGCTCCTTATTGCATCCATGGCACAAGTTGACATGATGCTTTATGAATTAGAAAATGAATTTGCAATAAATCTCTCTCGATACACTCAAGTGAGTATACAATTCGGCAAGGCTTCATTGCTTTGATATCAATGCTCTCTCCCTTTTTCCCTAATTTTATGGGGTAATTATAGGATTACCCAAGGGCTAGGGGTGGCTTCCTCATGAATCCAAGATCAATATTGGGCATTTGAGTCTATTGGATGGAAGGTTATGGATCCTTCCTCACTTAAACCACTCTAATATGCAACCAATTGGTCATTGCAACCAACTTTTGGGGTTGTATGAAGGCCAACTGAACTTCAGTCTTGACCGCGGGTGTCATCCATGGCTAGCATTGCTAACCACATGTGTCAGTCATGGTCCCCAATTGATAAATTTGAGGCCACAAATGTTAGTCGTGGCTAGTACTGACTAGGCACAAATGCCCAATTGTGTGGTAAAGACCACTGCTATACCTTGGATTTGTCCAAAGGTCTTCCATATGGTCTTCTAGCATGTCCCATATGAGTATTCACCATCGACATGATGTATTTTAGGTGTCTATAAGTTTATTAAACCTAGTCAAGTTGGTGTATGAAGTGATTATTCAAGTTCCATGAAACAAACTATTCTATATTCTGATTTGAGTTGTGAAATAAATTGAGTTATGAGAATAGAACATATTGAGTCTCTAACAATTATTTTGATGCTTCTATGATATTGATTTGAGTTGAGAAAGTGATTAAGCATTGAGTATATAACATATTGAGTCTCTAACAATTCTCTATATGTTTCTATGAGATTGGACAAGTTCTGTGTGGACTTTTTAAGCTAATTTGAGGAAAGTATTTGAGAAGACTTGTGGACTGATTTTGTTTGAGCTTTTGTCGAATCTTACAATACATATTTTGTTAAGTCCTAGAGAGGACATATTGAGCATATTTGGACAAGTTATGTGTGATCTTGTTTAGCATATTTGAGTAGGTTCTGAGTGGACCTATTGAGCATATTTGAGCAGGTTTCGAGTCGACTTACTGAGAAAATTTGAGTAGGTTCTGAGTGGACCTATTGATATTTGGGCAGGTTCTGAGTGGACCTATTGAGCATGTTATGAGTGGACATGTTGAGCATATCTGAGTAGGTTCTAAGTGGACCTATTGAGAAGATTTGTGTTAGACTGAATAAATTGTGTTTAGTATAGATTTGAGTGAGATTGTTGAGTAGACTTGTGCTAGACCAACTGGAATGTGTTTAGAGAAAGAGTTTAGCAGAGTTGTGCTAGACCAACTGGACTATGTTTAGTAAAAAATTGAGAAAAATATTTATAGGTGATAGAGCATAGAGGACAGTAGTCTCCAGTGGATAGAGATCCATAAGCTAGGGCAGTGAGGACATGTCTTCTGAGTGGGGACAAGAGTCTTTAGTGGAGAGAGATCCACAATACAGTGTAGTGGAGGTAGTAGTCTTCTAGATGATAACCAACCATATTAGAGTAGAAGGAGTTATCCTATGGATAGATATCCATAAACCAGATTTAGAGGATCAACATCTCCTTTGGATAGAGGTCTATAAACATTGTAATAGGGAAAGGATTCCCAAGAGATTAACGAAGAAATGTTTTAGTAAAATATTTTCTTTGTGGAGTAGCCCGCATTGGGTGAACCACGTAAATTATGATATCTCTATTGTGTGTGGTGTTGTGTACATTGCTTTTATTACTGTTGTTGATATTACAATATTTACATTGCATATATTGTTTTGAGATAAAAATTAAAAAGTGATCTTATACTATTCACCCATCCTCTCAGTATAAGCTTATTTTCTTCTTGGCCACCCCCACATCATCTACCCATAGGTTGAGATAAGGAGGATCATATTGGTCCTCCTTGATCCACCTGATGAGGTTTGGCTCACCTCCAATCCCTACTGGATATTGGATCACCCTCTGATACCAGTAGTCCCCCAGGTCTAGGATTCCCTATAAGATCCCAAACTATTGTAGGACTCAGTCAAATATTAGCACCTATGGCTCTCCCCACTCTGACCTTAGCCATATAGTCCTCACATATACCAAATATATCCTATCATTTGCATAGCTAGGGTGAAGCCTCCATGGTCACTAGATGAGATGTGCCTCTTGCAACTCATTTATCACCCACCTCACTAGTGGTAGGTTCCTTGAAAAGGACCTCATGGTCCTCTCTAGGTATCAAGGCTATCTATATGCTACTGGATGCTCCAGGTCGGGCAATGGTCCTGGTAGTGCTAACGATATTTGCACCGCAATGTGCTCCCAATACCACACCTGGAGAAATATCATACAAACTAGTCATGTACGCAATTTATACATGATATTGTACAACATCCTGTATAAATAGGCTAAAACATAAGGACCCCATGCAAAGCGAACTCCCTGCTACCACATGTCTACCACTACTCTTGCCAATATCCATAGAAAATATTGTCTACTAGTGTGGCAAGTCAGGAGATCTTCCCCCACCCCTACGAGCAGTGTAGTCAAAGAATCCACTCTATAGTAGCCAACTATATCATCAAATATTATGGTGCACTCCCACACCTGGTGGGTGAAGCCTATGGAAAAATTCTATAGAGAAAAAACATTCCCTCAGGCCCTATAAACCTCTCTCTCCCTAAGGGGGATCCTTAGGATCCACCATACATCCTCCAGTATGACAGTCATCTCCCCTATTGATATCCAGAACATAGAGGACTATGGATAACATCGCTCCACCAAGGTAGTCAACATAGCCCTATCTATCTTGATCTGTGGCATCCTTCCCATGTTATCTAGCTCAACTACCTCTAGTATAGGCCTCTCCACCTACCCTAGAGTATCTAGCTCTACTAGCATCCCTACCCACCACTCCTGAGTCTTGAGAATACCTAGCTGTATTAAATAAAGAAACATAGAATTTAATTAGTTTTGTCATAATAATCAACTTAATTAATAAAAATTCTAATTTGGAATGAAGAAATTTCAATTCATCCTTCACACTTTGGGTTTCCTTTTTGTTTTTTCTCTTCTTCTTTCTCTTCTTTTTTCTAAGTTCTCATGAAGTTGTACCTTATTTTTAAGGTACGCAACTTCACTTTCGTAAAGTCATGCCCTCTGTTTTCCTAGTGTGACTTCACAAAATCGTGTTTGGTTTCGCCCAGGTGCACCTAGTTTGTGGCATAAATTTCAACAAATTTTATGATAATTTTCCAAAAAATCCCTAAACCCTAGCCTAATTACATGAACTAAGAAAAATAATAATGCTAAAGAGGAATGATGATGATTCCTACCCATTCCCGAGCCTAGCCTTGTCCCTCACAGTCACCACTCGATGAACCGAAAGTGCCATTGATGTTTATCCAAAGCCCATTTCTTCTCCTCCTCGTAGTAAAAATGAATTAGGGTTTTACCCCTATTTTTCTTTTTAACCCTATTTTTCTCTCTCCTTTTTTTCTTCTCTTTGCTTTATTGTCACTCGTTTTCTTTATTCTTTCTTTTGAATCAAGTTATTTCAATTTCTTATGAAATATCAATTTTTCATAATCACTGGAGCGGGCACCCTGACTTATAGAGGCATTGATGCCCCTAATGCCTCGATTTGCATGCAAATTATAAAGTTTCTAAAATGACACCCTTTTTCACACCATGCATTTCTTCTAACCCAGTCACATGATTTTCATTTTTAGTTATTTTCTAAAGTGTGCCTACATATTTTCTTTGATTCATTTAATGGACCATAAATGCATAAAATAGGGGGTAAAATGTAGACACGAAAAATTGACCCACTTTGAGTGGGCAATCTTCCTTAGTGCCCCTAAGAGGTCCTCAACCCTTGCCAAGAGCAAAGGAAGACCTCTTTGCCTCCTTTTTAAATTTGTTTACCTTTTAGTGAAATTGTGCCCCATATTTACGAGGTGCAACTTCACATTAGTGATATCGCACCCCATCAGGACGGGGCATGACTTCATTGTTTAACCTAGTTTTTTAAATTTATTTTATTTTATTATTTTTGAGCCCACTTAGACCCAGGTTTAAACCTTCTCGTGTGTTTTGGCATCGGTTGTGAGTTTATTTATGCCTGTGTTCTTCCCTTTAGTTTATATGTAAATGGAAATATGTCTTTGCTTAATAATAACAAGAATAAGTGCAAGTTTGATATGTGATATTTTGTGCAATCTCTATGCGAATTGAGTAAGCTCAAAATTTATAGTTCATTCTTATTTATTTTCTCTACTGCAAGCTAACCCTCGAAGTGCAAATTTTGGATTGATCTTCTATTGTATGGATATATTCGGCTATGTGACTTGGTGTATTCATGGTGTAGCTCAGAGAGATAGAGTGCCCTTCTGGATACTTGACTCTCTTCTGCTTGCTTTTGTGATGTCTACTAGGGTTTGATCACTTTGTTCTCTATATTTATTTCATCTTCTACATTTTCTTCTAATTTTTTCTTTAGTTTATAGTGAAATCATACCTGGCATTAATGAGGCATGATTTTACTTGCCCTAATTAGGGCAAAGTTATTTCAGAAGCAAAATCGTGCTCCATCCAGACAAGGCGTGACATTTTTCTGATGGTAATTTCTAGATTCTACTTTCACTATTGCATTCCATTCTATTTCTAGATCATACTATTGTACTTTTATTTTTATTTTATACTACTGTATTTCTGATTTATGATTAATTATCCAAAGGTCAATTTCTACTTTTTTATTAAAAGGTCATCTAAAAATACCCAAGGGGATTTAGTGTTGCTAGTTCTGTCATACAACAGCCTATGTAGGCCCCCTAATACTAATTCTATTTTTCAGTGTTTCATGAGTGATATTATAGAAACAAAAATTATTGATGTCATTGGACAAGAGGCAAAAAAGGATAAATCAACCACTAGTCTAGATAAGTGCTCTATCAATTCCATTGGTTGAAAAATCTAGTTTCATTGTTGATTCTTAGGCATCTAAAAGAAAAATGGATTTAGCTTGCATCTAAGGATAATTTATGTACATTTAATTTGAGTATTCCTCTGCTTTAAATATTTTTTGAAATAAAACCTAGGTTATTGATCATTTCAAAGAAATAATCATTCCAGGATAGATCTTTTATGCTTGCATTATGTTTTTAGTTGCATTATTCTATTTTCTATATTGTCCTTTATCTTTTGTATCTTAGATCTAGAAAGGCTAAACTTAGGTGTTTGCCTAAAAATGAATACATCAAACAATACAAAATATCTTGAGGACTTGGAGTGAGTGCTTGAACCATTTTTGGTGAACCCTTCCACCTAGCTCTAAGTTTAGAGTACAACATATCCCCGTGGTTCATCCCACAAAATGTTTCCTCCTTGCAGATCCAGACTTTTTCTTGGGAATTGTACACGGTAGGGTAGTTTTTCCCCTATATAATGGGATCAAAATAGAATATTTAGTAGTAAGAGCTCCTCAAAAAAATGGTGTATTTGAAAGGAAAAAAATACTATTGAAAATATGGATAGAGCCATGTTAAATAAGTCTAAGATTTTATATGGCTTTTGGAAAGAGGTAGTACATACAATAGTGTATATCATCAATGGAGCTCAAATAAGAGTAAATCACCACAAAAACCCATATGAGCTCTAGAAAGGAAGACAATCCACAGTAAAATATTTCAAAATATTTTGAAGCAAATATTACATAAGATGATAAGAGAAAAATTTGGGTAAGTTTGACTCAAGATGTGATGAGGGTATTTTTCTTGGCTATTCCACCAAGAGCAGATCCTATAGATGCTATAAAAAAAGGATGCATACTATTATAGAAAGTATAAATATGACTGTTGATGAGCAAATAGGGCCAAGAGAACCATTTCAAGAAATTGCGTATAAGGAAGAAGAAAATTGCCAAGAAGATTTAGGTGAATAATTAGAAGAAGAAGAAACACAAAGACTACTACCCAAAACTCCATCCAGGTATGTGCAAAAAAATTATCCAAGAGATATAATCATTGGGATTCAAGATGAGAGACATACAAGGAGGAATATAATAACAACAAATGAGCATGCTAATTTCTCTTTGTTATCTAAAATTGAGCCAAAATATTTCAATGAGGTAAGAGAAGATAAGTTTTGGATCAAGGCAATGAATGAGGAACTAGATCAAATAGAAAAAGTGAGACTTGGAAACTTGTCCCATGACCAAAAGATAAAAATATGATTGGCAAAAAATGGATTTTTAAAAATAAGTTAAATGAATATGGTCAGGTAGTCAGAAATAAAGCAATATTAGTATACAAAGGTTATGCATAGGTTGAAGGGATTGACTTTTAAGAGACATTTGCTCCAGTTACAAGAATTGAAGCTATAAGAATATTCTTAGATTTCTCAAGTTTTAAAAATTTCAAAGTATATTAGATGGATGTTAAATCAGCCTTTCTAAATGGTGTCCTCGAAGAAGAGGTTTACATTGATCAACCTAAGGGATTCAACCTAACTGATAAACCATACTATATTTGCAGATTAAATAAGGCACTTTATGGAGTAAAGCAAGCTCCTAGAGTGTGGTATTCAATATTGGATAAGTACCTTTAGGAATAAGGTTTCAGGAAAGGAATAGTGGACATTAACTTATACATCAAAAATGAAGGAAATGACTTAGTAATTATGGTTGTTTATGTGGATGATATTATTTTTAGATGTAACAATGATAAGATGTGTCAAAAATTTTCAAAGAGCATGCAGAATAAATTTGAAATTTCAATTCTTGGTGAGTTGACCTTCTTTCTTGTACTTTAGATTTCACAATCAGAGAAAGGTGTATTTCTCTCACAAACCAGTATATACAAGATATGCTAAAGAAATTCAAGTTAGAATATTACAAACCAATAAGTACCCCCATGGTTACAGGATGCATGTTAAGTAAAGATGATGAATCTCCTGAGGAAAATAAAAAATTGTATAGATCCATGATTGGTAGCTTACTATATATCACATCTACAAGACCAACTAAAATACAGGCAGTGGGACTAGTGGTAATATTTCAAGTAGTACCAAAGGAAACACATGTAATGGTAGTAAAAAGGATTCTCAGGTATTTAAAAGGGACTATGTATTTTGCGATCTAGTATCCCAAAAGTGATAATTTCACTCTCGTAACATATACATATGCAAATTGGTCAGGTAGCATTGATGACAAAAAAAATACAAGTGGAGGAGCATTCTTTCTTGGAGATTGTTTAGTATCTTGGCTAAGCAAGAAACAAGCATAAGTATCCTTATCCACAACATAGACAGAGTATATTGTAGAGGTTTCCTATTGTACATAGATGTTATGGATGAAGCAAACTCTAAAGGACTTTAAGATAGAGCATGATCACCTGATATCCATACTAAATGATAATACAAGTTCTATAAAAAATTCAATAAATCTAGTTATGCACTCCAAGACCAAGTATATTTTGATTAAATATAATTTTCTGAGAGAGCAGGTGACATATAAGCAAGTCAGATTGGAATATCTTACTAAAAAGTAGTATATTGCAAATATATTCACTAAGCCACTTCCAAAAGAGACTTTTGAGTATCTTAGAAAAACATTGGGAGTAGTTCTACTCCTACCCCAAAGTTAATCACCTCAAGGATATGAGGTGGAGAGAGGGCTAAGCTAAGAGTCTTATATTTATCCCCAAAGGATTCCCCTTGCCATTGATGTCAAAGGGAAAGATATTTGAGTTAGGGGGAGAGCATTCAGTTAGGGGAAGTTGTTTTCTAGCGGATCAAAGTTGAAAAAAAGAAAAAGGAATAATTAAAGAAAGGATTGCCATTAAGGACAAAGGGGGAGATTGTTGGAAATTTTGAGTAAGTTGTGTTGTCATTGATGTCAAAAGGTTTAATGTCAAAAAGCTGATGTTAGAGAGCACTTTGTATGGCAGAAATATTCTTCTATGGTTGATATGGTTAAAATTGATCAAAACAAATTTCATCCCAAAAGCAAGCAAATTGGTTGGAAAGAAGAGGCCATGGTTTAAAATTAAAGACAAATATTATTATATTATTTTTCAATATTATCATAATTGGGTCCAAGAAATCATTAAAAAATAAATATCCTAGACAAGGTTTATTGCACCTTTAAAAAAGGTTGCAAAGGTCTCTTTAAAATTATTTAAATTAAAATATTTTAACAAAAGTTAAAATTTTAATTTAAAATAATTTATGGCACCAAAAGTTTCAAATTGAATTAAAATTTAAATCAAGAGAGGGTCATAATTTTTAAACCAAGGGAAAGAGTATTTAAGGGAAATGATTTTTCAATTCCAAAGTCTAATATTTTAGAATGCCCAAGTGATGAGATAAATCATGCGCTTGAATTTAAAAATGGAGAAGACATTCATGAGTCTTAAAGGCAAGGGAGACATAGTAGTGTTGAATATCACCTAGAGAAAAATCTATATCCCACAGCACAACTGATAGAAAGACTGTGGCTAAGATGCTTGCGAAGGGAAGGTTTCAATTTCAAATCCCACTGAGTTTTTTTGCAAGAGGATAAATCATTTTTTGTTTTCAGTGAATGTGATTTCAAAAATGAACTCATGGATGTTTGTTTTTGTGCAGGCATGTAGTCCAAGTGGCAACATATCCTTGGGCTAGGGCATTGTGGTGGCTAAGGTTGCGGGTTCGAGCTTGAGCACTGGTAGTTGAGACTTGTGTAATATTTTTTATGGGAAAAATATTAAAGATATGCTTTTTAATAAATGTGCTTGGAATACGTGAGTTGACTTTGAGGCTTTAAAATCATGAAACGAAAATTAGTTAAATTTATTAGGGAGTCATAAGGGCTGTTAATTAATTTTTATTTTTGGTGCTTAGAAATTAAACCAAGTTTTAGAGACTATAATGTGTAAACAAATGAACTTTATTTTAATGTGTATTGAATATTATTTTGAAAAATTATTGGAGATTATAAGGTGTAAACAAAGCAACTTTATTTTAATGTGTCTTGACTATTAGTTTGAAAAAGAAGGAGGTTATAAGGTGTAAACAAGAAACTTTATTTTTGATATGTTGAATATTATTTTGAAAGTGAAGGAGTGATAAGGTGTATTTGTGACTTGAAATTTTATTGTATTTCTTGTATGGTGAAATATTTGTTATAATAAATATTCTTGTGGAGATTTTGAGATAGACTATTGCTATCTAACCTAGAATTGGCAAAAGGATTTGGTTGTGAGTAAAACAGGTTTTGAAGATATATCTCCATCAAAGCAAAAAGGTATGGGTACATCATATTTCATTTGAAATGTTGGAATGAATGTTGTAAAATATAAGGTGGAGTGAAAAGGATTATCTGATAAGGATTGCTAGAAATATTTGAGTGAATGTTTATATGCTTCATGGTTGAATGTTTAGAGAACATTTGAGATAGATATTGAGAAAGATTTTGAGTTAGGGTTTCAGACCCACATTGTGCAATTTGGTTGAAGAAGTATGAAAACAATTGTTTAGGGTTTTTAAGTAAGTTGTGATCCATTGGTTGAATAATTGAATGAAAATTTTGAATATTGGTTTGAGTATGTTTGTGATTAAGCAATTCTTGGTGAATACTTGAAGTCAGGTTTGAGAAAGTCTTGTGAAGACTTGAAATGACATTTAGAGTTGGTTTAATTTGTTCAAAATTTGTGTTAAGGCTTGGGGATGGATTTGAGATAGAGTTTGGTGCATATTAGTGAGCATATTTGTGTTAGACTAAGGACAAATTTTAGTACAAATTTTAGACAGATATTAAGGAGAGTTTGAGAGTAAAATTTGAAGGTGATAGAGAAGAGGACAATAGTCTCTAGTGGATATATATCCATTAGCCAGGGCAGTGAGGATAGAGGTATTCTATGGAGAGATATCCATAAGCCAGTGTAGTGGGGGTGAATATCTTCTAGAAGATCACCATCTAGAGCAAAGGAGAAAGAGTTCTCCTGTGGAGAGAGATCCAAAAATTAGAGCATAGGGGATTGGTGTCTCCTTTGGACAAAGGTCCATAAACATTGTAATAGGGAATTTATTTCCAAGAAGATTTATTGAGAAAATTTAGTAGAAATATTTTCTCCATGGAGTAGCCCACATTGGGTGAACCACGTTAAATAATGTCTCTCATGTGTGTGATGATTTGTGGAATGATTTTCTACTTTGATATTGCTGATATTATCATATGGTTTGAAAAATAAAAAGTTTTGTATTATACTATTCACCCCCCCTCTCAGTATAAAATCATGTTCTTCAATTTTAAGAGCAAGTTATTATTGGCCTCATATATTTAAAAATGCATATGCTCATGTTTGAAATTGTATTATTTGTCAGGTGGAAACAAATAGAGAGAGGCATGCTTCTATGCCATTACAAGTAGTGATTGAATAAAGACCTTTCAACCAATGGGGATTATATTTTTTAGTAGTAATTAATCCAAATTCTTTTGTAGGTCACAAATATATCCTAACAACTATAGATTATTGTATGAGATGGTCTGAGGCAGTGCCTAAAAAGAAGTACACAACTGATGTAGTAATTAAATTTCTAGAAGAATACATTATCACAAGATTTGGTATGCCTAACTCTATAGTTAGTGATAATTTTTCAGCTTTCTCATCACTTCATTTTGCATATTGGGCATATTAAAATAAGGCAAGCATAAAATTTTCATCTAACTACTATATGCAAGGTAATGGTCTAGCTGAATACACAAACAAAAATTTGTTGTTAGTAATCAAAAATTTGTTAGAATTAAATACTCGTGAATGCCATATAATTTAAAATTTACATTGTGGGCAGATATAATTAGAGCTAAATATTATGTTTGGACATCTCCATACCACCTAGTGTATGGTCAAGACCCTATATTTCTTACAAATTTAAAACTGTAAACTTTGCAACTCATGAAAGAACATTTAGAAACTTATGATAAAGTTGAAGCTCATCTTGTACATCTCATGAAACTTGATGAAAAATGACAAGATGCATTGTTACATTTTAGTAAGCACCAAGAGGTAGTTAAGCGATGGTTTGATAAATGAGCAACAATAAAGACCTTTAGAATTTTTGATTTGGTTTTATTATGGGATAAGGCCCACAAAAAGAAAGGTGACCATAACAAGTTTGATAATCTATGGTTAGGGTCTTATCAAATCTTAGAAATCTTAGGGAGAGTACATTTTGATTGAAAATATTAAGTGGTGAGGATATATCACTTCCTATTAATGGGCAGTTTCTTAAGCATTACTTTCAGCCTTGAAAATAGGAAAATCATTTCATTTGTATATATTGATCATGTGTATATCAAGGTTATGCGTAAGGGGTTGGAATCAAAATGTACTTGTAAAAAAATGGTGAATCCAGCTCAAAATCAAGGTGAAACATGGAGAATTATAAGCAAATCAAATCGAACATCTTCACACCAAAATTTGGGGTATTTGAAGCCCTAAAATGTAAGATCATATTTAGGGCCACTTTTGACCTATTAAATCATCTTATAACTTCATAAAAATACCACCATTAGATCAGGCTTGAAAAGAGCTTTCCAACGAGTACAAATATGTCTATGTTTGGATATATATTATGGCGAATTGACCCTAAGAAAAAATTGATCCTAAAAATTTTAGGCGAATGGGCCGATGTTGAGGGTCCTCATATTCGTTAATTTACAATTTTGGAAATCCTAATATTAGCCCAATTGGTGAATATTTGCCACTATGCATAACTCTGGTGTATATAATCATTTTTTTTAGCAATTTTATGTTGTATATATAATAGTTGTTTTGGTGAGTTTGTCAGTTGTTTGATTTTGTTTATTTTTGTTTGTTTAAAGTTCATCAGATTTTGGTTGTGTTTCATTTGTTAGTATAGCAATAAATTGGTTTTTGCCAAATTTTGGAGTTCAGTTATTGTTATGATGTTTGTTGTTGAGTTTGGTAAATATTGCAGTGAGGTTTTCCTTGATTGAGGTAGTTGTTATATGGACACTAAACATTTTATGATTTCATTTGGTATTTGTTCTTCGGTCATTCAAGACAAAATTGATTATTTTGAAAGCATGAAAAACTTGAAGAAAAAAAGTGATATGTTTAGTGTATATGTTTATGAATTTGGACTAAGATAATGAAAACTTGGAACAATGGAATCATCTTGCAAAAGCTCCACAAGTATTGCAAACACATTAAAATAATATCTCTTGAAAATCTAGAAGGATGAAGTTTGTTGGTTTTGCAAATTAAGGTGAAAATCTAATATACTCAATTTAGCCTTAATTGATCTCTAACCCAAATGGCAGGTGAATTTTGTAAAGCATTATAGTGTTTGATAAAAAAAAAAAGTAAATACAATAAAAAGTAAATTCAAAATATGTCACCATGATCTAGATAATCTTCACCGAGGCTATAGACACCTGACTGACACTAAAGCTATGTCTAGACTAAAAAAAATAAGCAAAGGAAAAATTCATCTAATATTTGGGTAATTCAGTTAACCTCTATCGAGGCTATAGATGTCTAGCTAGAAGTAGAGCACTATCTTGAAGAGAGCAAGGTTATCTCCACTGGAGCTATGGACGCTCAACTAGTAGTGGAGTAACGTAGAAGTATACTTCAAAGAGGAAAATTTTAATAGCCTAAATGCAAAAATGGTAATAGAAATCTAAATGGTTTTAGAGACATAAAATGAATCACATTACATACACCAAGCAGATACAGATGATTTCACCATTTCATGTCGAATTTGTCTATTCACATTCTTTGGATATTATTGATACTCATGTTTTCTAATATTTAGTTTTTTTTGGTTTTAGAATTGGGTTCTTAAGTCCAAAATATTCAAGAATATTTCCTAGCAGAGTCACCATTTGTCGTGACCATATCACAATGCCCCAAAGTTGAGGACCCACCAAAAAAATTGATATTTTGATGTCTATTTCAAAGTTTTGGTTTGCATGTCATTTGATATTAATATAAAGAATTAATGTTTGTGTTGTTAATTATCTATGATTTTTATTTTATGTTTTTGTTGATTTTACATTGTAATGTTAGTGTGTTGTTTTGTTTAAATGATGAAGTTTAAGTTTTTCTAAGTTAATAAAATTTAAATTTTATCATTTTAAATAATTTAAATGGTATTAATAAAAAAATAAAATGATTAACTTTAAAACATTTAAAAAATAAAATTGATTAAAAAACATAAAAATATAATATAATATTTATATATTTGAAAAGAAAGAGATTTTAATAAAATGTTTTGGGTTTATTTCTGCAGATTATTGAAGTGCAATGATGGTCAAAGTAATCCAGAACAATTAATGAGGCAAACCCATCGGTCAACACAGTGTGGTTTAAGAGATAAAATAACACAAGATTCAAGGTACCCCGAGACCCCATGGCCAATTCAAACATTTATATGAACATTGGTAGTTATAAACACCATATTTTGCACACCTCAAACACATGTGAGACAAGCAAGAGCACATATATTTTGAATCTCAAGGGAAAGGCATCATTTCGTTTTCCATTAGTAGATAATATTTTTTGTTTCTTGACACAGTGGAGGTTGTAACTTCTAGAAGTGATGGCCACAATGCAAGCTTAATTAGGATATCAAGTATGAAGACACAAAATAGGTAGGTTGAGGTATAAAGTTTGATGGAGATGTGAATATCGCCAGGCATGAATTGTCCCGAGACCTTCTCTATTTATGTGACCCCATATAATGCAGTGTTACTAATGGACATGATTTTATCAAAGTCTCACATTATTCGATGATGAATACCATCTATGGAATTGAGGAATGCTTCAGTAGATGTAGTAGATAATTTTGATGGACCAATCAAGCACCGCAGGCAAAAAACATGATGATGAAGAATAAGATTTGAAGCATGAACATACTAGTGATCTATTAGACATTCTTTGTTATCCTAAAATGATTATGTCTACAAAAAAATGATAAACTATGAGATTTTGTAAAGTTTATAATGCTGCTACCAAAGCAACAGTGTTGTTTGTAGGTAAGCAGGTGTTGTTTATAATTTTATAATTAGTGCTAAGATTATTTGAAAGCGGTATAATGCTAGTAAAACTAAAAAATAATATTGGTGTAAGAGTACATGAGTTTGCAATATCATAGTGGAATCATAGAATAAGCGGCACGTTGATGGTGTGTATGATACATCCAATATATGGTGGATTAGTAAAGCAAGGCCCTTATTTGCGTTGTTTGAAGATTATGGTCAAGTTTATTGATAAATTTAATATTGCTACTGATGTTGGAGCATCCAGTGGTGTAAGAGTGATCTTGCATCACCCGAAAAAAAAAATTGTAATTTTTTTTTTTATATTTTATTTTGTAAAACTAGTTTAACTTGCAGGAGATTTTTGAAGGTCTTAGAGGTCGAATTTGAGGATTTTTGGCTAGACGCGAGCCTTGGCACGAAGATCCAAGGTCGCCCTGCTTAGCTCATTTTATGTTATTTTCAAAAACATGTTGTAATAATCAATCGGTTCAATGAGTGCGAAGTTATGACCTCGACAAGTTGCCCCCAAAATTCAAATTTCAATTTGAATGGTTTTAGGTGGGAAAAAGGGAAAATAGGGTATTTGAGGGAATTTTTGAAATTGTAAAGGGGCTTCTTCTCTTGTATCCTGATTTTGGCATGAAAGTAATGAAAGGTTGGATTCTCTGACTGGTTCAAAGGAAAAACACTTGTGTATCATTTGTTTGGTGTTGTTAGTGTAACGTGATCTACATCAGCTACTAGCTAAGTATAAGGAGAAGAGATTACCGTAGAAGCAAACAATAATTGACCTAAAATTTGATGTAGATACGGATTCACATAGTGACAAACAAAAATCTAACAATGATGGTTGCTCGATATGATATGAAGAATGGTTGATTTTGAAATACCAAAAATAGTGATTCACTTGTATGTAGTCATGTATTTGAGGAGGGTTTGATGTCAATGCAACAGTGGATAGTTTGGGTGGTTGTAGTGGAATATTTTAATGATGGTAAATTCATCATTGGTGATGGTCAGGCTTCATGCATGATGACATATTTATGAAACTTGTTACTGTGAACATGCACGATAATGAATGAATATGGATACATAGAAATAAGACCACATTTAGATTGTTTTTGTCTCCCATTGAATGGATATTCATGCACGACATAGAGAGATCTACAATAAACTATGCTAAATGGGTGTTGATGGATGTTAATATCAAACCAAACCAATAGGATTAGAATTTATGTGGTGGTCATTTACATTGGTAATGGTAGCTACGATAGCAACAACTACATCAACAATGGGGAATTAATTCAACCTATCACCAAAGCAAGTTCACAGTATTTATTTTGAATTCATTGTGTGCAATATAAAACTTGTGAAATATAATGGCAAAGGATATTGTGTAGTGTAAGTGACAGGATGTGTTGTTAGCAACAAAGAAGGTTTCCCTATGCCCAATCTCGTACTAGATGCACTTTTATTGAGGTTAAAACATAAAGCATAGAACATAGAGGGTAAGAATACAACCAATAATATAGCGGTGATGTATGTAGATTTTAGACATATGTTGTGTAAGGTAGTTTGAAATTAAATATTTATACACTTCCACATTTATATTAGCATATAAAAATAAAATAATAATATGAAGGAGGGGCATGACAAAAGATTATCATATTGTTTGTCTTCTTCATTTTAGGCATTTTTAAAAACTGTTTTGATTAGCATCAGTTACAAAGGAAGCCATTCAAATATTGTTACGACCATCATGTTGGTGTGTTATGGATTACACGACTTTGTTGAAAGAAGTGGTTTGAAGCCCATTATGAAAATGAACCAAATGAATCTCCTGAAAGAAAATGAAATGGAAAGTGAGATTTTAAATACAAGACTGAAATAGAGAAAAGGGTTGACGCCGAATGTAAAGAAGGAGCTCATACTTAGAAGGTAATTGAAGAGGAGTTGTTGTAGGTTATCCATAAAAATAGATTAAAGTCCAACAGAGCAATTTGAATTGAGGACTATAAATTTTATCTCAGAAATAAATTAAATTTCATTTTATTGAGGCATGCGTGAAAGGTGTTTCATAAAATAAATGAATTTGGTTTATTTTGCATTCATTAAAGTTCCCATAGAAGATTGCATTCTGTTTATATTAGATTGAGATGTTTTCTGATCAATATAAATAGGATTTGAGTTCAGATTAGTTATGTTTATTAATTCGTAACCTGCAATATAGATTTTATTATTTCATGTTTTTACTACATCTTCTGTTGATTTTATTTTTTAATTATAAAATTTAGATTATGAAGGCATTAACTTAATATTATAAATGTTGAATATTTATAATTAAGGCTTATGTTTATTCATTCCCCAAATATTTAATTTAATTGATATTTGGATGAATAAACATTATATGAAGGAAAATGTTATATGAATCTTAATTACCATATTATAAAGTTCAAGCTTTATAATTAAGATTCATACAGATGGATTGTTTAAAGTTTACGTAAATTTCATTTTGAGTAAATAAACATGATTTTATAATCAATACAACTTTATAAACCCTTGTTTAATATTATAAAGTTATTGAAATTTATAGTTAGGGTGGAGGTTTATTTATTCTTTTTAGAAGTTTTACGTAAGTTTTAATTGAAATAAATTAAAATAAATTTTAATTATAAATGCTTAAAATGATTTATATAAAGGAAGCATTGTTTAATTTAAAGTTTATTTTAAAATTTTTATTAAATTTGTAATAGATAGAATTATACACAAGGTAAATTTAATTAATAAAAGGATTTTATGAAAGATCACATGTAATGATTTTGAATCAAAATACTTTAAAAGCCATATCCCTTGTTAACAGTTACTTACAAATCACTAAGGTATTCTAGGTATTTAGTTGACAAATTGTTATGATATACAAACACATTAAGTGAAAGGAACCTTGGAGAAATCTACATTTCTTTGCAAGAGAGGGTTATAATCCTAAATTCCTGACTTTTAATGTGATTTTGCAAATGGGCGAAATTACCACTCAACAAATTCCTTTCCATTTTGGTATGAATTTCATTGCAATACCGATCCTGATTTTACATTTTCCTAACATTCCACATGAATATGGGTCAAAGTAATTATATACCTTTTTCTACTTAACACATCAACAACCTTATTTTCCTTTCCTTTGATATACTCTATACCAAAGTCATATTTTATGATGAAATCAATCCATCTTCTCTGTATAGCATTAAGCATTAGCTAAGTGAACATGTACCTCAAACTCTAAGATTGATCCTCAAATCTAAAGGCTTACTTAGTATGTAATACCACTAAATATTAAGAGTTTGCACAACTTCTACTAGCTCCAAATCATGCACAACATAGTTTACCTCATGCTTCTTTAGTTTACTTGACTCATATGCTATGACTGATTTATCCTAGAATATAAATCCTTCCAATCCATCCAAGAAAGCGTTAATACATACTAAAAAGTTCCCTTGAGGATATAAAATCTTAATAATAGGTGCAATAGTAAGTTTCTTCTTAAGAAACTCAAAAGTGACTTGACACTTGTCTATCCATTTGTATTCCTTTCCTTTTATCGAGAGGTTAGTTACGGAGTAGGATATTTTGGAATAATCCTTTACAAAGTACCTATAATACCCTATCAATCCCATGAATCTCTACACTTTAGGTACATTAGTATGTGGCGTAAAACTCAAAATAACCTCTATCTTCATTGGATCTATAGCTATCCCTTTTGTAGATATGATATGTCCCAGATATTGTACCTCTACAACATAAAAGTCACACTTTGAAAAATTCCCATAGAGTTGGTTCTTTCTCAACAACTTGAGCATAATTCTCAAATGTCTATCATGCTCTTCCTTATTTTAGGAATATATCAAGATATCATCCAAAAATATCAAGATAAACTAATCCAGATGCTCCCTGAACACATTTTTCATTAGATTCATGAATTTAGTCGATGCATTGATTAACCCAAAAGGTAATACTAGGAACTCATAATATCCATACCTAATATTAAAAGTAGTCTTGTGAGTATCCTCATTTTGGTTCCTTAGCTAATGGTATCTTGATTTCAAAATAATTTTTGAAAATATTGTGGTATCCTTAAGTTGATCAAGAAGATCTTAAATCTTGGGTAAGGGTACCTATTCTTGATGGTTTCTTTGTTCAACATTTTATAGTCCATGCATAACCTTACTGAACCATCCTTTTTTATATAAATACAATAGGTACACCCATGGTGACATACTGGATTTTATCAACCCTTTTTCTAGCAACCCTTGAAGTTGTACTTTTAGCTCATGCATCTCAATAGGATACATCCTATAAGGAGTTCTATGAATGGGTTCCACACCTAGCATCAATTTGATAGTGAAATAAAATTCATGCTTAGGTGGTAGCCTAGGTATATCTTTAGGAAATACATCCCTAAAATCATGTAAAATTGGTATATCATGTGGGTATAATTGTCTTATCAAATATCTATGCTTAGCTTTCACTTTTTGGCATCCTAGGCATTGAGAAATAAAATCAATGATATCTCTCATCATACCTAACCAGTAGGTGGTATTTTCATGTTCTCCCTCATATTTACCCCTCTAAGGTGAGTCTTGTACATCTATGGGGTGCATATATGGGATGCATCTATGGGGTGCATCTATTCTATTTATCTCTTACATATTAAGTGAGCATGATAGAAATTTAATAATTATTCTTGATTTGTTAAGAAAAAGCCAACTCTAAAGGAAATTTTTCAGTGTGACTTAAAAGCAGTCTTGTGAGTATCCTCCTATTAGTTCCTTAGTTTATGGTATCTTGATATCAAATAAAATTTTGAAACTATGGTGGCATCCTTAAGTTGATCAAGCATATCTTCAATCTTAGGTAAGGTTACCTATTACTGATGGTTGCTTTGTTCAAGATTTTGTAGTCTATGCATAACCTTAGCAAACTATATTTGTTTTTGATAAATAGAATAGATGCACCCCATGGTGACACACTAGGTTTAATCAAAATATTTTCTAGCAACCCTTGAAGTTGCACTTTTAGCTCCTACATCTCAATAGGATTCACCCTATAAGGAGTTATGTAAATGGGTTCCACACCTAATATCAATTCAATAATGAAATCAAATTCACACTTAGGTGGTAACCCAAGGAGGTCTTTAGGAAATACATGCCTAAACTCATATAAAATTAGTATATAATATGGGTATAATTGACTTATCATATGTCTATGCTTACCTTTCACTTTTTTGCATTTTAAACATCGAGCAATAAGATTAGTGATATCTCTCTTCATACCTAACCAGTAGAAGGTATTTTTCATGTTCTCCCTTATATTTACCCCTCCAAGGTGAGTGGAGTAAGGATATCTACGTATCTCTTTCATAATAAGTCTCCTCAAATCATCAATTTTAGGTATAATTACCCTATCTTTACAACATAAAAGTTCATATTTATGTCAAAATATCATTCTCTCCATGATTCCTTTCTATTTTAGGTTGAATTTCACTACAATATTAATCCTAATTTTACATTTTCCTGAATTGGTCCATTAAGTCTACGTGACTATGGGTCAAAATAGTTATATGTCATCTTCTACTTAATGCATCAACGACCTTATTTTCCTTACCTTTGATATAATCTATATCAAAGTCATACTGTACTAGGAAATCAATCCATCTTATTTATATAACATTAAGCATTGGCTAAGAAAATATGTACCTTAGAATTTAATGATCGGTACTCAACTCAAAAGGCTTCCCTAGTAGGTAATGCCTCCAAATATTAAGAGCATGCATAACTTCTACTAGCTCCAAATCATGCATAGCATAGTTTATCTCATGCCTCTTTAGTTTCCTTGACTCATATGTTATGACTAAATCATCCTATTATAGAATGCCTCTCAATCCTTCCAAGGAAGTGTTAGTGCATACTAAAAAGTTCCTCTAAGGATTTGGAATCTTAATAACAGGTGTATAAGTAATTTTACACTTAAAAAACTCAAAAGTGGCTTCACACTTGTCCATCCATTTGTATTCATTTCCTTTTATCTAGAGGTTTGTTATGGAGTAGGCTATTTTAGAATAATATATTACAAAAATCTTTTAATACCCTACCAAGCCCATGAATATCTATACTTTAAGCACATTAGTAGGTGGAAGCCAACTCAAAATAGCCTTTATCTTATTTGGATCTATAGCTATCCCTTTTGTAGATATGATATCTCCTAGATATTATACCTTTGGAACATAAAAATCACATTTTGTTAAAATTTTCATAGAGTTGGTTCTTTCTCAAAAAATCAAGCATAATTCTTAAATCTCTATCATGCTCTCCTTTATTTTAGGAATATATAAGGATATCATCCAAAAATATCAAGATAAATTAATCTATATGCTCCTTAAACACATTGTTCATCAGATTCATGAATATTGTTGATGCATTGGTCATCCCAAAAGATAATACTATGAACTCATAATGTCCATACCTACTCTTAGAAGTAGTATTTAGAGTATCCTCCTCTTGATTCCTCATCTAATGGTATCCTAATTTCAAATGAATTTTTGAAAATATGGTGGCATCGTTAAGTTGATCAAGTAGATATTCAATCCTTGATAAGGGTACCTATTATTGATGGTTGCTTTGTTCAATATTTTGTAGTCTATGCATAACCTTTGTGAACCATATTTATTTTTGAAAAATAGAATAGGTGCACTTCATGTTGACACACTAAGTTTAATCTACCCTTGAAGTTACACTTTCAGCTTTTGCATCTCAATAGGATTCATATTATAATGAGTTCTATGAATGGGTTCCGCACCCAACATTAGTTTAATAATGAAATAAAATTCACACTTAGGTGGTAACCTAGGGAAGTATTCAATTAATAAATCCCTAAACTCATGCAAAATTGGTATATCATGTGGATAGTATAATTCTCCTATCAAATGTGTATGCTTATATTTCACATTTTAGCATTCCAAGCATCAAGCAACAAAATTAGTGATATCTCTCTTCATACCTTACAAGTAGAAGGTTTTTTTATGTTCTCCCTCATCTTTACCCCTCCACGGTGATAAAATTAAGGAGATCTATGTACCTCTTGCATAATAAGTCTCCTCAAATAATCAAGTTTAGGTATAATTGCCCTATGTTTAAAACATAAAATTCCATATTTTATGTCGAAATCTTCAATCTCTCTAGGATTCTTTTCCATTTTAGCCCAAATTTCACTGTAATATTGATCCTCATTTTAAATTTTTCTAACATGGTCCATTAAGTCCATGTGAATATGGGTCAAATTAGTTATATGTATTCTTCTACTAAATGCATTACCAACCTTATTTTCCTTGCCTTTGATATAATTTATACCAAATTTACATTATACTAGGAACTCAATCTATTTTTTATGTAGCATTAAACATTGGTTGAGTAAATATGTACCTCAAACTCTAATGATCGGTCCTCAATTCAAAAGGATTCCCTAGGAGGCAATGCCACCAAATATTAAGAGCATGCACAATTGTTGCTAGCTTCAAATCATGCATAGCATAGTTTACCTCATGATTTTTTAATTTCCTTAACTCATATTCTACAACTAAATCATCTTGGGATTGAACTCATCCCAGTCCTTCTAAGGAAGCATTAGTACATACTAAAAACTTCCCCTGAGAATCTGTAATCTTAAGAATAGGTGCAATAGTAAGCTTATAATTAAGAAATTCAAAAGTGGCTTCACACTTGCTCATCCATTTGTATTCCTTTAATTTTTTCTAGAGGTTAGTTAGACTATTTTGGAATAATACTTTAAAAAATGTCTATAATACCTTATCAATACCATGAAGCTTTGCACTTAATGCATATAAGTAGGTGGAGGTTAGCTCAAAATGACATCTAACTTATTTGGATCTATAACTATCCTTTTTGTAGATATGATATGTCCCAGATATTGTACATCTAGAATATGAAAGTCACACTTTGATAAATTCCTAGAGTTAGTTCTTTATGAATAACTCGAGCATAATTCTTAAATGTCTATCATGCTCTACCTTATTTTAGGATATATCAAGATATAAATAGAAAATATCAAGATATACTAATCTAGATTCTCCTTGAACACATTGTTGATCAGATTCATGAAATTTGTCGATGCATTGATCAACCCAAAAGATAATACTATGGAATCATAATGTCCATACCTAGTCTTAAAAGTAGTCTTGTGAGTATCCTCCTCTCGATTCCTCAATTGATGGTATCCTTATTTTAAATCAATTGTGAAAATATGGTGGCATTCTTATGTTGATCAAGAAGATTTTCAATCCTAGGTAAGGTTACTTATTCTTGATGGTTGTTTTATTCAACATTGTTTAGTCTATGCATAAACTTAGTGACCATATTTTTTTTTATAAATAGAATAGATGCACCCCATGGTGACACTAGGTTTAATCAACCCTTGAAGTTGCAATTTTAGCTTCTACATATCATTAGAATTCATCCTATAAGGAGTTCTATGAATGGGTTCCACATCAGACATCAATTTTATAGTGAAATCAAATTCATTCTTATGTTGTAGCCTAGGAAGATCTTCAAGAAATACATCCCTAAACTCATGAAAAATTGGGTGATCCCTAAATAATTTATTCTTTATATCATTGTCATTCTTAAGGTTTAACTTAATGACATAGATCATTCCACCTTTTCTGATAGTTTTCTTTAGCTGCAATGTTGAGATCAACTAATGTTGAAACAACCCTTATTCAGTATAGATTCCTTGTCTTTTTTTATCATTATATGTATAGTCTAACCATCTATCATGTAAATTAATTAGGGATCCATGAACCTTTAATCATTCCATTCCTAATATGATGTCAAAGGTATGTAGCAGTGCTACATAAATATGCCAAATGGTAGATCCATTGGGTAGGGTAGTTGTGGGAAAATATTGATCCACAAAGTAGATTTGTAAAAACCATTACTTGATTTTCTACCCTTGTACTAGAAATATTGGTGTTTCTAGCATATACCTAACTATACTAAAAGAAATAAAACTATCAGTAGCTCCACTATCTATCAAAATTTTAACTTTCTTATCAAATAATTTACCATTCAATAGCATAGGTGTGGCTTGCCCATCTAGATTTTAGTTTCTAGTTTTTGCATAGATACCGTGGTTGGTTTCCTTTGCCCTTTTGCTTGGTATTGAATTATTTTGACATCAATTTGCATAGTGTGGACCTCCATAATCATAGAAACCACCCTTGATACCTAGATGTATTTCCAATTTGTACTCATTTATATGCTTTTCTTGTGATGGTTCTGGCTACCTCTATTATTGAGGAGTACATTTATTTTTCCTCTTTTAGAATTTCTTCTTGAAATTCCCTTGTTTTCCATCCTTTCTTCTTTCAAACTTTAGATTATATTTGCTTTTTCTACTCTGCTCTTGTTACTATTTTATAAAATTGATACTTTTATTTTTTCTTAGTGACTATTGATCTTCTTTTGATAATTCCACATAATTAAAGTAAGTCCTATTATCTTATAGGTTAGACTCAACTTGTCGAGGCAAGTCATAAGCCTTTGGAAGAGTATTAGGCATATGCATGTTTAGTACTGATCTTATCTTAGAATCCAATCCTAATATAAATTTATGTATCTTCATATTCTCATCCTTATCACATAATGATACACATTTAAGCAAATTTACAAACTTTTGGTAATAAATCTCCACCATCTTTTCTCCTTGGAGGAGTGTCAAAAATTCCTCAAATTTATCCACATAGTGTTTCTCTATGAGGAACCTCTTCTTAAAGGCTTTAATAAAACCTTCCCATGTTAGATTTATTGCCTAAATATTTAGTTCAACTTTAAATGTGTCCAACCATTCCAATCCTATATCCTATAAATAGAGAGTGGCCCAAACTATTTAGATCACTAAGAAGTAACTTTTCATGGAGAAGAATGTATCAAAATCATTCATATAAGCCTTGGCTAAATCATCCTCATCATTTCCAATGAATTTGGAGGTTTTTATATTCTTCACATCCTTAGCTAGCTCTACTTCTATAAGGGTCCCAAATTCCTACTCTGCTATAGTAGTATTTCCTTCTTACCTAACCTTAGGATTCTTATTCTATGAATTCTCTCATTATGGTTTCTAACATCTACTTTTGTTGTTTCATTTTTTCCCTTTGCTACTTTATTTAATCCTATAATATAGATGCAATAGTGATGAGGTTCTCCACCTCTTGATTTAAATTTCTTGAAATTTCTCAATAGGGTCTAGCCTTAGCACTATCCTATCTATTTTTCCTTGGTATTTGGGAATATCCTCTTCATCCTATTCTCAATCTTTGTGTCATATTTATTGGCCATTCAAAATAAAGTTTAGGTTAGGTTATAATATCTTCTTCAAATTATAATTCTAACCCCTAATTAGTTACATCATCCATGTGAACTAACAATAGAGTATTATCATCCACTGATAATTTTAATGGTTATTAATACCCCTGCCTCCTTGGGTCTTACCTGAAAGTGGCATCCCTTTTGGGATGTTTTCCACAAATAAAAAAATATATATTAATGGTTATTATTACTCCACACAAGGTTACATGCCCATCAGAAAATATTTTTCTTCCTAAAGTCACTCATCAAGTTTGACCAATCCTAATTTTCACTCCAAGGAATTTGTTAGTCCTTTGACCTAGAGCTCTAATACCAACTACAACAATCGAAAAACTACCTAGCTTGAGAGAGATGTTTTTTGGAAGGACATAGATAGATTTCACATAAGATTTTTCAAAAGGATTATTTATAGTGGACAAGGTATTATCACATTTTGATATTTTAACATTGCAAACATTTCTCAAGTGGATATGAGAGGCCAACCTCCTATAGGATTCAGGGTTCACCTTGTATACCTCTACGGTATTAAGGATGACTCAAATGGTCATTCCATATTTCTTACATTCTCCACAAATGTAAGATGACTTGACTATAGCATTGGGATTATCCCTTATCTATCCTTAGAGAAGGGATATGCTAATTTTCTATCCCATAATACATCAATCTATATGGGATATTTTAGGCATATGTATCTCCATAGTAAGACTACTAGTATTCTATGCTTAAATACCCCATATCTATGATGGGTTTGGTTAAGGCAACTACCATTCTATGTGATAGATTTACATGGTTACCATAGCCTACCTACTCAAGGTGCCATCACTTAATTCCTTTGCACATGGGACTGTATCCTCCATTGTAGATTGTAAGGTTCAAGCTACACCACTTGGAACCTTAACCAACCCATATTTAGCTCACATTCAAGTTCCCCACTCAAAGTCCTCATTTTGACTTACCCTGGGTGTTGCCTCTATTGCACTAATCTAGGTTTAGATTCATCTTAGGGGACCCTATAATCTTATCTCTACTATTGGGTTCCACACCCTATTTACCATTTAAACAATAATAACTTTTAGATGAGAAGAACCTATAATCATCTCACTATCATTGGACTCGACACCTAGTTATTTTATTTTTCAATTAAAATATGAATACCTCAAATAAATATATTTCCCATAACTCATTTAAACCATACTCCAATAATTCTTTATATTTGCATAAGCATAAAACAAGGAATAATTTTTTTTCTTACATAACAAATCTAAAGATGTCATTCCATTCTAGCTTTCTTTCAGTAAATTCCTTTATAACCAATCCCTCCCATAATGCACTAAATCATTTAAAAAGAATCTTCCAACTAACACTTCAATTAACTTACCAAAATTTAAACACACGTAGAAATCATTACTAAGTATCTTGTATCTTTTTTAAAGTATCAAGCTTCTCATGATACATACGGTGCAACATCTTGCCTTACAAATCAAACAAGGTTAACCAAATCCTACAACTAGCCTTAATTATGTAGCATCCAACATCATTAATCACAACAATGTAACATCTAGAACCTAATAAAGAAATGTAACATCTAGCATAAAGTAATGAAACATATTACATTCAATAAAGCAACACGGTGTAGGATTAAGCAATAAAACATCTTCCATTTAGCAAAGCAATGTAACATCTAGAATAAAGTAACAAAATATTTCCCATTCATCAAGGCAATATAATGCTACATTAAGCAATAAAACATCTTCCATTTAGCAAACAAATGTAACATACCATTAATAGAAATAGCCTTACATAACACCAACCAAAGAAAACATTATGTATTAATAATAAAGGTAAAGGAAGGGATAAAGCCAACATTAATCAAGATGTGCATTATGTAACACCAAGAATACATAATATCCAACATATGCAGCACTACTAGGGATAATCTAGGTGCTTAAATATGGTCCAATGCCATATAGGAAAGAGCATAATAAATAAGGATAGTGGGGTAGTAAACCACATTGGTCTAGCATATCCATAAAGCAAGGAATACAAAAAACCTATGAGCCTATCTAAGGAGAAATAACAACATGTAGTCAAATTATCCCCATGAGTGTGGTCTACCGGTAAGGATGCCACTTGCATTATAGGTGATGTGATATAGGTTAAATCCCCATGGCGGATGCATATAAGAAGTACTACTAAAAAAAAAACATGTAGCCAACTTACCTTCCTAAGGAGCTTGCTGGCTTATGGCCCCACTGCTCTCCACTATGCTCACTGCTCTCCACTATGTCTTGTTTTCCCGATATTCCTCTTCTTCTTTCTTCTTTCTCCTTTTGTAAGGCCTAAATATCTTCCACCCATAATGCTCCAAGGTGGTTTCCAAAGATATCTTGAAGGGTAAGGCGACCATAACTAATTTTCTACCCATGTCCATGATGTTACATTGTTACTTAAACACCACCATAAGGGCATTAAAGATAAATTTTATTATATTATTTACGTTTTATTTTAAACTCCCTTTAAAAAATCATATGAGTTAGTTAAATATTTTGTTTGATTAATCAACCTAATAATAGATTTTAAATATATATTCCCTTAACCATATAAGAGATATTTTATTTATTTAAGATACCATATCACCTCACTGTAAGGTAAAATGCTTAATCTAAATGTTACAACATAATTTCAAATATAAGCATTTCTTAAAGCAAAATAAAACAATGAGAATCACACAATACCAATCCAATTGCTCATATACTCAAGTAGAATATTTATGGTAACTTCTATATTACCAACTTCATGCTATGGGTGGATTTGATTGATGATGATCACAAATAAAACATCATTATGAATGCATCTATATTCAGGTAAATTTAACCCTAGGTAAATCTTACCCTAGAGTTGTCATGTAGACTGTACATCATTTCCATTTTTATAAATCTTATTCTCAATGGTAAATTTTCTCTCCCACCTACAAGAGCACCTAGTCCTAGGGTTATGCATAGTGGCTATTAATCGCCAAATTGGCTAAAATTAGGATTTTCAAAATTTGAAATTGGCTAATATTTGGGACCCTTGACCAAGGCCCATTAGCCAAAAAATTTTGGGTGCAAATTTTTTGGGTCCATTTGTCCCAATTTTATAATAACTTGACCATTTTAAGTTTAAATTTCCAAAATTACCCCTAATAATAGAGAACCTTCTACATGTGTTTGGACACTATTCACCTAGATTTTGAAACTGATTCACCGAATTTTTATAAATACATTTTGGGCTGATCCCCTACGCATTACCCTACATAATCCTACAAGAAATAAAACAACAATAGTACCATATTATCACAAAATATATCCAAAGAAATAATTTCAAAAATAAAATCCATTTTGCATTAAATACTAAGCATTGAGACATCCAATTAATACATAGTCCATCTCATAAAATATTCATGCCAAGGTGGGTCATTACAATATTTCTAATTAACCCTTTGGATGTAGGATCAGGTACCCTCATGAGTGGATTGATATGGGACAACCATCGAAGTTAACAAAAAAATATGGTAAATGATGGTGATGACTTGTTCATTAACAACACAAGGGTAAGATAATGCCCTTCATTTAGATGCATTGGATGAAGAAGATTTAATCACAAGGAATTCTTCCTTAGTAGGTAGGTGATAACATTGGTTATCTTAAAAGAACCACCTACTCAAGGAAAAAAATTGGTGTAGTATTGGAATTCTTGATTTCATTCTTTTTAGTTTTATCTAGCTTTGGTATCTATGCTAATGGTTGATATTAGCACTTGATAGTATCCAATTTGGTGGATAATTATTCTTTTTCTAATGTTAGTAGCTTTTCAAGAAAAGGGATTAATAAGAAGAAATTGATTTAACTTTTAATCCAAAGAAAATTAGCAAAAATAATACTAGTGATTAAGTTTTGCCTTGGTAATTATTAAAAAGCAATAGATCATTAATTAAATTAACCATGAGTGCAAGACTTTAATAGAAAATGTTGTTATTAGAATGTATGACAAATGACAATTGTTTATCAACGTATCTTGAGTGAAAATATTCCTTGTGGAGTAACCTAATGCATGAAGGTTGGAAGCTTTGGCTTGGGTAAGGGAAATCCTATTTGAAATCCAAATATTATGAGATTTAGTGGTTAGAAAAGGTGCTAGAAGATGAGGATGAAAGGATAATATAAGCAAGTTATTATGAAGTAGCTCAAGTTGAGGTAACCCTTGCCTGAACGTAGTGTAAAGGTGCCCCTTGAAAGCTATGTTTTGTTGCATTTTTTATTTTAAAATATATGGATGATTGTGTTGTTTTCATAATAATTGTGTTTTATTTTTGGGTTGCTAGAATCTAAAGCTTTGTTGCATTGTTGTTGGTATAGATAGGCTAAATCCTTGTTATTTTGGGTAAGCCTTCACATATTTTGATTTAGCATCATTTCTATTTTTTTGCTTGCATACACTTTGTTCTCATGTATTAAGGGTCAAAGTATTTAGTTGGAATTTCATGGTTTTGTGCACCTTAGATTGCTACTTTAAGGACGTCTATGTTTCTACCTATGTGCACCTTAGATTATTTCTTTAAGGATGTCTATGTTGTTGTCTGTGTGTACCTTAGATTATTACTTTTAGGACATCTATGTTGTTACCTGTGTGCACTTTATATTTTTTTCTTAAGGGTATATTTGTTGCTACTTGTGTATGTTTTAAATTATTGCCTTAAGGGTATCCTTGGTTGCTTTCCTAGTGTGTTATGTAGTTATTGGTGGTCTATTTTTTCCCTTACTAAGTTAGGTTAGTGTTCTCCAGTGGCATTTGAAGGCTATATTACTCTTAGACTTGTTTGGGTTGCCTCATCAACCATGGTACATTTGAGAGTATGGGCAGTCCTAAATTTAGAGGTTGCATTGATTGACTTCACTAGTAGGATTATTTATTAATTTTACCTTTTAAATCCTTTGGAGTTGGGCTTTGTTATGGTTTGAATTCTTATGTGGCTTTAATTGTAAATTTGAATATTTATTTTGGAAAGGTATTAATAATTTTTATTAATATGGAAATAAACAGCAATAGGTCATGAATCCTTTCAAATATTTATGCCCCGACTTCAATTCAAGGGAGAGCTCTACTGTGGGAGTACTTAGGCAATCTAAGTGAAATCTTCCATAATGTCCCCTTAATTTTGGCTAGGGATTTTAATACTCCTCTTTACCCTTCAAAAAAATGGGTGGAAATGGACCACCTATCAGAAGCATGGATGAGTTCAATGAATTTATTAACTCCAACATGTTGATGTATGTAAAACGTAGAGGAGTGAATTATAACTAGAGAAATTAGAGGATAGGGTGTCATCTCATTCAAGAAAGGATTGATAGGTTTTTCTATCAAAGGAGGCTCCAACTCTGTTCGGTGATTCTACCCTACAAGCCCTTCCTAAAATTGCCTCTGATCATAATCCCATTTTTTTGGAGATCCCTAACTCTCTGTACTTCAAGAAACCTTTCATATTTCAATCTATGTGGATCAAAAATTCTAGTTTTAGAGATAACTTAATTTAGTGGTGGCAACAACTTGTCAAGGGTAGTGCAACTTTTAAACTTGCTGGTAAATTAAAGTTTGTTAAGGAAAAGATTCAAACTTGGAACAAAGAGATCTTTGGGAACCTCTTTGAAAATAAAAAACTTGTTGTTGAAAGTTTGAAGATAATTGATCAGAGGATTCAACATGGTGATGCTAATGAAACTACTAGGCAAGAGGAACGAACAAAACTTGCAGAGTTCCATAACATTTTGGCCTGTGAGGAAATCTATTGGAGGAAAAAATCAAGGGCTCTTTGGTTGAAATATGGAGATTCAAATTCCAAGTTTTTTCACATCACCACACTTAGAAATAGAAGCAATAACAAGATACAAATTTTAAAAAAAGTAGATGGTTCTATTACTCAGGACTTAATAGAAATTAGAAAGGAGGCAGTAACTTATTTCAATTCTATCCTTGGTCAAGAATCGTAGTGCAATGAGGAGGCCAAAGATATTCTCTTGCAATCCATTCCTAGCATAATAAATGAGGATATAAACCTTAAGCTTCTAGCTCCATTTTTTGATGAGGAAATTAAGGAAGCCTTGTTTAGCATGGATCCAGACAAATCCCTAGGACCCGATGGATTTCCCCCTCGTTTCTATCAAGATTTTTGGGACATCCTAAGTGAGGATGTAATTTTTTCTGTTAGAGAATTCCAAGCAAGCAATAATATCCCAAAAGGTCTCAAATCTACTTTTATTTCTCTAATTCCTATGTAGCAAACCCTTGAATCTATGGTTGACTTTTGGCCAATCAGTTTGTACAATGTTTCTTACAAGATCCTAACTAAATCCATTGCAAATAGAATGAGAGATTTTTTGCCCTGCATCATAGATCTATGCTAAGGAAGCTCTGTCTAGGGTAGGTCAATCTTGGATGAAATTATCACAGTTCATGAAGCTATGCACTCTGTTCATAAGACTAATAGGTCTATTTTTTCCCTCAAGCTTGATATGAACAAAGCATTTGACAGTCTAAATTGGGACTTTCTGATTGCTATCATCCTTAAGTTTGGTTTTCACCACCAATGGGTTAATTTTATCAAAGAATACATTTATAAAGCCTAGTTCTTGATTATGATTAATGTATCAACTTCTGGTTACTTTCAAAGTCATAGAGAAATTCAGCATGGGGACCCTATCAGCCTCATGTTATTCATCATTAAGGTAGGATATTTATGCAAAACCATAAAAAATGCTTGTAGTTCAAGGCTAATATCAGGAATCAAGGCAACATCTCTCACTAGGGATATTTCTCACCAAAAATTCATCGATTCTACCCTTCTATTGACTAAGGTGTTGGTGGTTGAGGCTAAAACAATTAAATACATCCTGCAACTCTATGAGGACACTTCTGGTCAGAAAGTTAATTTTAGTAAAAGCAAGTTATATTTCTTGAACACCCACATTCAGAGGTAAGGAAGGATTGCAAAAATTTTAGGGTGTGATATAGCAAACCTTCCCACTTTGTATCTTGGTCTCCTTATTTTCATTGGTTCTCCAAGAGAGTCAATGTGGGACAGGGTTATTGAAAGAATTCAAAAATAACTTACTAGATGGAAAGGTCATCTTCTATCTCAAGTAGGAAAGCTGACCCTCACTAAGGCCTCTCTTTAGAGTATTCCATTCTATTTCCTCTTCGTTTTCAAATCCCCTATGAAGATTTTCTAGAAAATTGAGAAACTCCAAAAAGAATTTTTATGGACTGAATCAGAGGAGAAAAAAAGGATACACCTTGTAGGATGGACCAAAGTGTGCAGACCCAGGGAAAATGGGGGCTTAGGTCTGAGGAAAATTGATCATATAAATTTAGCTTTACTATCTAAGTAGGTGTGGTGCCTCATTTTTTGTAAATAAAATGAATGGACAACTATCATCAAATGAAAGTATCTTCAAAATATGAAACTTCTAAGTGACTCAGTTCCAATCAGAGGTTCTGCCTTTTGTAAAGCAATTCTCAATTATAAAGAAATCATCAAAAAAAGTTTAAGATGGGTTTTAGGCAATGGTGAGAGGATAAATTGCTAGAATGATATGTGGTCTAAGGACAAACCACTAATGCAATATCCTAACTTAGCCCAAATTAGAGATATCACGAAAGAAATCATTGGCAAAACATTCTCCGATTATATGGTTGAGGACAGAAGCAGAATGAAGTGGAAACAAATAAGGATTCAAGGATTTCAAGTGGAATCAAATGATATTTGTAACATTCTCGAGCAATAGTTTATCCCCATGAGACACAAGAAAGATCAAGTGACCTAGGCTCCTAAGGAAAATGAGCAATTCACTGTTAAATCATCTTACAAGCTTCTGCTTGATGACAAGGATTTTTTCCTCCAAAATGACTTAGTTTGGATAAAAAAATTAATTCTAAAAATTGTAGTCTTTTTATGGCTGGTTATCCAAGGAATAATTCTAATCATTGATAATATGATGTGTAAAGTTATTTGTATCACTAATCATTGTTATCTGTGTAGGGCTAATTGGGAGACCATTTATCACATTTTACTTGAGTTCCTTTTTTCTTTGATTGTCCTAAGTAGGTTTTTTCAGGCCTTCAATATTTCTTGGGTTAAAGATACAATAATATATCGGTATTTAGGTTATGGATATCCTAGATGCATATGGGATACTACTCATATGTGATTGGTAAAGAATATTAAATGGGTATGTAGAAACTAATTTATCATATATGTGGTTATCATGGTATGGCATAGCCAAATAGATTTGAATAGAAAGAGAGACTAGGCTAAAGTAAATCATCACTAAGTACAACAATATAAATGAGGTTATTAAAATAAACCATAATTTGGAGTCTACACTATAGCAATGGAAACCCAATTTAAAGATAATATTCTAATAGTAGGAACCCCATAAAGTAAACAAAAAACAACTGAAGACCATTTATGGACTCTCAAGTTTAATGGATCAAAATATAAATATGGAAAAGGTATCAAAAGTGAATTGGTCAATCCTAGAGGTAAATCCTATATTATTTCTTATTGATTGTGGTTCCCTTACACCTATAACAATGCTAATTATGAAGCATCAATTCATGGATCACAATTTTCCATTAAGAAGGAAGTCAAGTATTTATGTGTCTTAGGAGATATTGATATAGTGATCAAACAAGTAAAAATTTGGTATAGCTATCATGACAAACATATCTCAAATTACTATATACATGCATGGGATATAATAAAATAATTTAATGTTTTCAATATCCAAATCATTTTGTATGAAAATAATCATACTATAGATTCATTGGTAGTAGAAGCAAGCATCCTAAAACTAGTTTCTCATAACAAGACAAAGTGGTTCTTGGTATAATTGGTTGCTTCTCCCTCTATACCAAACAATGTTTAAATTTTTTAGGTATTTGAAGATGATAGGCATATAACTGATTTTGTTGCTAATTTGGATATATTTGAAATGCAGATCATAGATGAAGAAGATAAAAACTATGTAGAGTTGGATGAAGGTAAAATTAAGCTTAAAAATAAACATCATTACCAAAGGTATGATTTCCTTGTAACATTTATTTGATATGGATTATCATGCTCATAAATAATATATTGCTCCATTTAAAAAGAGATAAAATAAAACAAATAATTTAGCAAATGTTGAGATTACCCAAAATATTTTCTTGGGAAAGAATTGTACTAATGAGGAGAAAATGCAATAATCCAGGATTTATAGGTTTATAGAGATGTTATAGCATGGATTTAAGAAGATATGAAGGTATATGATCCATCCATAACTACCCACACAATTTTATCAAATTCAAGAACAAAACTCTTCCAAAAACCAAAGACTAACGAATCCATTTCTAGAGCCTCTAATTCAAGGAGATACAAAAATTGTTGGTTGCCCATATCATTTTTTGTGTAATATATTCTACCTGGGTTGCAAATCCAATACTAGTGCATAAGAAGAATGGAGAAATGTTCCTATGTGTAGATTTTATATCTTAATAGGGCATATGCAAATAAAAATTATCCCCTCCCTTCAATGGATGAAATATTATAAATAGTGAATGGCTGTCAGATGATATCTTTCCTAGACAATTACTAAATATATAATCAAGTACTGGTAGACCACAATAACAAGATTAAAACTACATTTACCATAAAATTGGTAATGTTTGCATACATAAGGATTGGCATTACGAATTCCAAAGTAACGTTCCAAAGAGCTATTGAAATTTACTTTAAAGACCTCATTGGGAAATAAATAGATATTTATATGGATGACCTCACAATATTTTCTAAAAAGTGTGTAGACCATGTGGAATACTTGAAAGGAGTAATGCAAATATGCAAAGAATATGGAATTTTGTTGAATCCTAAAAAGTGTAGTTTTAGAGTTAAACAAAGAAAACTCTTAGGACATGCTATTTCAAAAGCTAGTATTTCTAGTGACCCAGAAAGAGTTTAAACAATTCAAAAAAATTCCCTCCTTAGAAGGAAAAAAGAGCTAAAGTCCCTTTCTGGAAAAATTAATTTTGTAAGGATATTTATTTTTGGTTTTGTAGAAATATTTAGACCTCTAAACATGATGCTCAATAAGGATTTCAAAATTACATGGACCAAGGAATCATAGTCCACCTTCTAGGAAATAAAAAAGTCAATCATGAATGCCCTTGTATTAATCAGTCCTTATTACAATTAACCTTTCTACATTTTCTTATGAGAAATTGATTGTTGGTATTTTAACTCAAAAGAGAGAAATCATAGATGAGAAAAAAAATAGCTTTCATAAGCTTGTCATTAAAGGATGAGCAACTTGAATATTTGATAATTGATAAACAAGCCTTTGATTTGATCAAAGATGTGAAGAAATTATGGCATTATATCCTACATAGAAAAGTGTTCTAGATTTGGATGTGAAAATAATATTGATGCAAAATGAGATAGGAGAATGCAGACCAAAGTGGGTCTATATATTGCAAGAGGTTGATTTGGAAATACAACCTATGAGAATTATTAGAGGATAGAAACAGAGCAAAACATTAGCTAAAGTTGACTCTTAGATTTTATGCTAGCATTATTTCATAAAAAAAAAATACCAATGATGAGTGGTATCAGGATATTGTTTATTATTTACTAAATAGAGTATGTGTTGATCACTTAAATTTCACCCAAAGAATAGTATTGAGCCTTAAAATTGTAAACTTCATTATAAAAATGCGTATTTTATGCAAGAGAAACCATGAGGATATCTACTTGAGATGTATCAACAAACAAGAAGTTTTTGGAGTATATTACATTATTTCGTACATGCTAATATACTCGCATGGTACCTTCATAGTATATTTGTAAATAATATATTAGGGTTGGGTCATCGTTTAGAGTGTGATTTATATTTTCCCTTTTATATAAGTGTAAATCACTGATAGATGATTGCATATGAAAAGGAGGAGAATAACTAATGGTTTTTTAAGCCTTAATACTACCAAAAAATATCACAGGTCTCACAAGATCTAAATATAATATAACCACAATATAATAAGGAAAACATAATGAAATGCATAGAATAATATGAGAAAATTAATATGTATACAAGTCTTATACCCCCTCAAGGTATTGAAAATATTTGAGAAAACTCAAAAAATAGAAAATAAAATTAGAGGACCACATGTGGAAAACATATATAGGAAACCAAGGTGGTTGAAAATTCTTGGGGTAAGAAGATGAGAGTTGACTATCATGTGCAAAAATGATAAGGCTTATTAGGCCAAACAAAGTGGAGGGGGAAATTACATGTCATAAAATGTCAAATAGTGATGGGTAAGCTACCACATAACAATGATAGACAAAGGGGGTAAATACAATCTATGGCATATGTATGGGAGATAATGACAACAACCAATACAAGGTGATAATAAAAATGGAGACAAGAACTAGCAAACATAGGAAATCATAGATAAGAGAAGAGGGATTAGAAGTGTTGAATGATAGGGGAGATTAGATAGGAGCGATGTTTCCAAGAAGATAAAAAGTACTTTAAGAGGTAAAGAGCGATAGTTGAATATAGAGAGTGAGCATGGAGGGGATTAAATCTTGTTATATCAGCTAAAATAAAAACAATAAGCAAACACTAGAGCACAACTAAAAGGAAATATTAGAGCTAGAAGTATAATGCAATGGGTGTTAGCAAGAAGAGGGTTTGGCATGAGCCTAATAGTGTAAACTAACTAGATAGGAATGCCATGACAAGAGGAATAGTAGTACGTGTAGGTTGGTCACCTTATTTTGAATACCTCTAAGGCTATGACAAGGAGGAGATAGTAGAATTGACTGCCAACATATGGTTAGATCATTGCATGGTGTATGAAATAAGGATTAAGGATACTCCAAGTTAGGAAATGGGTCTTCCATGAGCCCTAGGTAGTGGTAAAAGCTCATGAAGCCTTTTATAAATGAAGGGAGTGAGAATATTGTGAGGTAAATTTCAATTAAGGAACTGTGTGAACCTCCCTATCATACCCTTATAATTTTGTGGCTCTATATGTGTTAAAATATTTTTTATGTGATGGAAGGCTCATATTGCTAATGAGACATCATTTGTGGTCGTTGGTGCATGCAAGAATGGGTATGAAGGGGAATAATTTCAAGTTAAGTTGTAATGTTAACTATATGATGCCCTACAATTAATGAGCACTAAATATCAATGAAAACCATGATTAGAGGAGCTATCTCATCATGCTCTTACCAAGTAGTTGGTGACACATCGTGTCACAATAAAGGTTGATATAGAAGTAGTGAGTTATGAAACAACAATAATCCAAGCAATTTATATTAGCATGGTAGGATGCAAGGTATGTGGAAGAAAATAAGGAGAAATATAAAGCAATAAAAATAGTGAGGAATGAGAAAGCAAAGAGGGTTTTTTCAACTACAAGACCAATGACAACCACTCTATAATAAAGAGGAAGAAAGTATAGATCATGGTTCCAAGGAGTAGTTTATCCATGCTCAACAAAATATTTGAGAACTAGAAGCAGAGGTAAAGTTCTTAAAACAATAGGTCTCTATGTACGAGCTTCAAGTTGAAGCGATGGTGTTGCCATAAAGCATGCTAGGCACAATCAAAGAGGGGTCATCTCAAGTTGACATAAAAATAGGTAATTAGGGTGTCCAAGGTGGCATCCTCCTTGGGCATCTCAGGCATAATAAGAGTAGATAAGGGCACAAAAAGAGTGAAACAAG